>CM065659.1:19058748-19073748 GCA_033220385.1 Triplophysa yarkandensis
ACCTAACCTAACCTAACCTATTACTAAACCTCAGCCAACCCAAACCCTAACTCTAACTCTAACCCTAACTCTAACCCTATCCCTACCCTAACCGTAACCCTAACTCTAACCTAACCTAACCTAACCTAACCTAACCTAACCTAACCTAACCTAACCTAACCCTAACCCTTACCCTAACTATTGGAGTCAAGAATGAAGATGTCTTACATTTCAAATGAACCTGGCATTGTTACTGAACCTTATCTGAGGAGGATAATATGAAACAATGTACATTAAGAAACAATAAGAGGAAGAGACATGTATTGATCCTTCAACCACTAGTTCATAGCCCTGGATTTAAGGTACTTGCGTTTCAAATCAACTTGGCATTGTCTATAAGCCTTTTCCGTGGCATATTAAGATTGGTAATATATGCATACATATAAAGAAACTAAAAGAGATTTAACTTGATATAAAAGGCATTCCCATGTCATGGTAACATTATGAAGCATATATTGTGGGTTAAAGGTCCAGCATTTATGTTCCTTTCATTTGCAATTAGGATCTCATTTTTAACCCTAACCCTAACCTAACCCTAACCTAACCCTAACCCTAACCTAACCCTAACTCTAACCTACCCTAACCTAACCCTAACCCTAACCTTACCCAACCGTAACCCTAACCCTAACCCTAACCCTAACCCTAACCTAACCCTAACCCTAACCTAACCTAGCCTAGCCCTAACCCTAACCCTAACCCTAACCCTAACCTTAACCCTTACCCTTACCCTTACCCTAAACTTAGCCTACCATAACCCTAACCCTAACCCTAACCTAACCTAACCTAACCTATCCTATCCTATCCTATCCTATCCTATCCTATCCTATCCTATCCTATCCTAACCTAACCTAACCTAACCTATCCTTAAACCTAACCCAAACCCTAACCCTAACCCTAGCCTTTAACCCTAACCTAACCCTAGTCCAAACTTAACCCTATCCCTAACCCTTTCCCTTACCCCTAACCCAACCCAACCCTAACCCTAACCCTAACCCTAACTTCTAACTTCTAACCCAAATCCTACCCTGACCTTAACCTAACCCTAACCCTAACCCTAACCCTGACCCTGACCCTAACCCTAACACTAACCCTAACGCTAACCTAACCTAACCTAACCTAACCTAACCTAACCTAACCTAACCTAACCCTAACCCTATTTTAACCTAACCTAACCTAACTCTAACCCTTACCTTAAACCTAAACCTAACCCAACCCATTCCCTATCCCTAACCCTAACATAACCCTAACCCAACCCTAACCCTACCCTTACCTTGCCGTAACCTTAACCCTAACCTAAGCCTAACTCTAACCCTAATTCAACCCTAACCCTAACTTAACCTAACATAACCTAACCCTAACCCTAACTCTAACCCTTATTCAACCCTAACCCTAACCTAACCTGACATAACCTAACCCTAACACTAACCCTAACCCTAACCATAACGGATAATCCTAACCCTAACGGATAACCCTAACCCTAACCCTAACCTAACCTAACCTAACCTAACCTAACCTAACCTAACCTAACCTAACCTAACCTAACCTAACCCTTATTCTAATCCTAATCCTAATCCTAACCTAACCTAACCTAACCTAACCTAACCTAACATAGTGTAACCCTATGGGGTAAAAGTCTAGCCCTATGGGGGAAATCTAAATAAAAGGGGAAACCTTTATTTATTTTTTTGTATCTGTTTTATTGTTTTTATATACATTGTATAATTTTTCATTTAATTCTGTTGCTTCCAATTGCCTTATGTTCAAGATATCATTTTACCTTAAGTTTGGTTGATATTCACATGTGGAAAACGTGGTTTGTGCAATCTAGTGTGATTTGTGAAAGGTGATTGGATGCTTAGAGGCTTAAACCCGCCTTCAAGGTGCGATGTGCAAACGTGATTGGAGAAGAGAGAGGAGAGGCGCGAGAGAGAAGAAAGTTTAGGAGAGAGTGAGAGGACGGAGAAAACCAACACGGTTTTTATGTCTAAGATTTGATATACTTTAGGAAATCGAAGAACATTACTTTAGCTCAGGATATGGGTTAAAAGTGTTTTATTTCCACTGTATGTTAAAGTTATTAGGTATGTATATTGTTTTGTTTGTGAGTTTGCTCACACATTCGTGAATAAAGCAACGGGTTTGTTTTTCACGCACGTCTGACTGGACTGCCATTTACTACCGTGCTGAAAAAACAGAGAGTGCAACTTCAGTCCGAATTGCGCGTAATTACAGCGGTTCGGGGATCGCGTTGGACATCTCCGGATAGCGCACCCAGCCACCGGAAGCGCTGGGTGTTCCTCCGGCTACGAGGGACGATTTGGTTTCACGAAAGGGTCGGGTTACCAACTGGTTTGATCGGGATAAAGACCTGAAGTACAGTGTTTATTTTATTTTCTACTCGCAAGAGTGAAGCGGCCAGTTTTGTTTTAAAGGGCCTCAACGTACACCAGCAACGACCCAGGCCTGCAACGAGGGGGGTTCAGTGAGTACTGTTGTGTGTGAGTGGGCCCACTTGCGTGATTGACTGTTATAAGCTCTTGTATTGTTGAGTGATTATTTGTACTGTGAAAGATTGTTTATTGTGCACTTATTTTCTATTGGAATTGAAATCCATGTTTAAGTTATTTTATGCAGGGATGCTATGAGACTTATCTAATTTGAAGTTCAATTTTGTTCAGTTGCATTGAACATATTTCGTATTGATTTATGTGATCGTATGTCTTTGTTTACAATATCTTTTTGTTTTATTTTCTTATAAAATACTTTTCAAATTATTAAAATTCCTGTACTTGTATTTGTTCCTTGAACCGGTGCTGATTTTATCAGAGTAGGAGTTATAATTTTTGTCGAGAGACAAACAGTTGAATCCGGCGCCCACCCTAAATTGAAGTTGTGTATTCACGCATCACCTAGGGAAGGGGGCGCTACATAAAGTGGGGGCTCGTCCGGGATCTCTACTCCTCTCTGATACAGTTAAGAGCACTGAGGGAACGGATCAAGTACTCCAATATTGCTTACACAACAGATGTTGAACTAACTCCAATGATGTCTTTAGGAAAGTACCCTGCCCTGCAGGCTGAATTAGTCAGCTGGTGTAAAGATGTGGGCATTTGCGAGATGCATGCAGTGATGTTAATCAATGTAGCTGCAGATATTGAAGTAGCACTTATTGAAGATGTAATGCATACTGTGAAATCCTTAGGAAGAGTTAGAGTAAGGGAAACACGAGAAGGACCTACCTCACAGTCCATGCTGGTGTTATGTGAGTCCAAACAACCAACTGATGCTGCGCTCATACCATCTGAATTTTTTCCTGATGAAACGGAGGAGGCATGGACAGTCGTAGTAGTCTCTGCCCAAGAAGCCTTACCTGAGACAAGGTCAGAAGGTTTCGCTGAAAAACTTACTAAGTTCCTGATGGGGGAAGGAAAATCGATAGGAGACGTCCAAGCTCTTTTTACTCCACACAGCTCTGTCAGTGGTTCCCCTGAATCTATTATACGTGCTGTTGGTGAGATTATGGAAAAGACAGCAAAGCCCTATGCAGACAGCAGTGCATACCGCAGACTTCGTACATTTTCTGCCACTGTGCCAACTCCAGTTGGAGAAGAAAGTATGGAAAACTGGATGGAACAAGCCCGCCTAATGATCAGTGAGTGTGAATGCACAGAAAAGGAAAAACGGCGCAGGATTATTGAAAGTGTCAAAGGACCTGCATTGGAAATAATAAGAGCTGTTCGTCTGTCTACTCCAGATGCAAGTGCCTTGCAGTATTTGGAAGCTTTGGAGAGTACATTTGGATCATCAGAGTCTGGTGAGGACTTGTACTTCAAGTTTCGTTTGCTGAGGCAGAAGTCTGGAGAATCGATGTCTGAGTTCCTGAGAAGGATTGATAAAACTCTCAACAAAGTTGTAGAACGAGATGGATTGCCTGCCAGTATGGTTGATAAAGTTCGTGTGGAGCAGTTGATTAGAGGTGCTATACATTCTGATATGCTTCTGCTACAGCTTGGGTTAAGAGAACGAAAACATCGACCTCCCTCTTTTCTGAGTTTATTGAAAGAGATACGTGAAGCTGAAGAAAATGAAGACGCCAGACACCGAATGACTGTAAAAGCAAAAGCCATACAGTATCATGGAGATGGAGAAGTTAGCCCATCCATTATCCAGGAACTAAAGTCTGAGATCCAGGAGTTGAGGACGCAGCTAAGGTGTGGTGATTCCAATGTGGTTACGTCATCAATGGTTTAAAAGCCAAAGAAAAGGCATCTAAGCCAAACGAGAATGCTGAGGATGGACAGATGCGTGCCCTGAGGTCCCAGATTAAACAGCTACAGCAACAGTTGACAGTTCTGAGCGTCAGTCAATCGCAGCAGTCTTTTCAAGCTCAAGAGCAAAAGCCTCCAATCATTCATTCTCAAGCAGTCGCTGCCTCCTCTAGAATTAAATCAACACGATCTAAAGATGACTACTTCTGCTATCGTTGTGGTGAAGATGGTCATATAGCCACCAAGTGTCAAACTGCACCCAACACGGACCAGGTGATTCAGAAGCTGATGACGAATCAGGTGATCGTAAGAGAGACTCAGATCAAGTGTGTTTTTCAAAAAAGAGCCAACCTGTGGTCCATGCATTTACTGGTCATCCTAAAGGTCTTGTGGGTCCAGCATCCACTGTGGAGGTGAAGCTGAATGGCTGTGCATGTCAAGCTCTATTAGATAGCGGATCTCAAGTGACCATTGTGTTTGAAGAATGGTATTCCAAGAACCTGTCTGATGTACCAATTCAGCCGTTAACTGGCCTATCCATATGGGGTCTCAGTTCTTCCAGCTACCCGTATAAGGGTTATATCGTGGTGGAAGTTACGTTTCCTGTTTCGGTCATTGGTGTCGAAGAATCATTGTCCATTCTGGCATTGGTATGCCCGGAACCTCAGGGTCCCTCACAGTTGCCAGTCATCATTGGTACAAATGCTAGCTTCTTCAAGCGTCTGGCAGCCATCCAACAACATGTACAGGGATCCAGTGTTGTACATTCCTTGAGGATACAGACTCGCCAGTCAGAGATCTGTATTCCACCAGTATCAGAGCCTAACCCTCTTGCCGATGTTACTGAAGGGAACATTAGGTGGATGGGGCCTGGAGATTGTATTGTTCCATCTGGAAGAGAAGTGTGTATCATTGGACAGCTTCAGACTGACAAGCCGATGAAAAGGGAGTTCCTGGTGGTGGACCGGCCATGGAAAGACAGCTTGCCAGCTGGTCTTCTAATAATTCCATTGTTACAGCCATCTTCTTCTTGTGATAACAATGCAATGAAAGTGCTGATGCAAAATGAAACCTCCAAAGATATTGCCATTCCAGTTGGCACTGTAATCGGCAAAGTGTACCCACCAGACACAATTCTGGCAACGTCTGGAAGGCAACAGTCATCAGTAATAAATCCTCAATTGTTTGATTTTGGCAACACCGAACTTCCTGAGGCATGGGAGAAGAGGCTCAGAAAGAAGCTCTCAGCCCGAGGAGATGTGTTTTCGTTAAATGAATGGGACGTTGGACTAGCCCAAGGGGTGGAGCATCACATCCGGCTCCATGATGATAAACCATTTCGAGAACGCTCCAGACGCCTTGCGCCTGCAGACATCGAGGATGTACGACGACACATCAAAGAATTGTTGGTCGCAGGGATCATAAAGGAGTCCCGTAGTCCGTATGCGTCTCCAATAGTGATCGCGCGGAAGAAAAATGGAGCAGTCAGAATGTGCATTGACTATAGGACCCTTAATGCCCGCACCATTCCTGACCAATACACCACGCCCAGGATTGAGGATGCATTGGACTGTTTAGCTGGGAGTAAGTGGTTTTCTGTATTGGATCTTCGTAGTGGATATTACCAAATACCCATGGCAGAAGAAGATAAAGAGAAGACTGCTTTCATCTGCCCTATTGGTTTCTACCAGTTTGAACGCATGCCGCAAGGGATTACAGGTGCGCCAGCCACGTTCCAGCGGTTGATGGAGAAGGCCGTAGGAGATATGCACCTCCTTCAAGTAATTGTTTACCTTGACGACATCATCGTGTTTGGGCGTACTCTGGAGGAACATGAGGAAAGACTATTGAGGGTGCTAGATCGTTTGAGTGAATGTGGTCTCAAAGTGTCAATTGACAAATGCCAGTTCTGCCAATCACAAGTACGGTATGTGGGACACATTGTTTCCGCAGCAGGGGTTTCACCTGATCCGGCAAAAATTGAAGCTGTGACAAATTGGAAAATGCCTACTGATTTGAAGTCTCTGAGGTCTTTCCTCGGATTTTGTGGATTTTATCGTCGGTTTGTTAAGGATTACTCTGCTATCGTGAGGCCTCTGACAGAACTTACAAAGGGATACCCACCAACAGCTGGGCATAAAAAGATATCCAGAAATGTGCCAAATTACTTCAGAGAGTCTGATCCATTTGGAGCACGCTGGGATGATACCTGTACTACAGCTTTCCATACCATCATTCACTGTCTCACTCAGGCACCTGTGTTAGCTTTTGCCGACCCTAACAAACCATATGTGCTACACGTGGATGCCAGCATGAATGGGCTTGGCGCTGTCTTAAACCAAGAACACTCAACTGGGTTGAAACCAGTTGCCTATGCCAGTAGGAAACTTACTGATGCTGAGCGACGTTATCCTGTACATCAACTGGAGTTCCTGGCATTGAAGTGGGCGGTGGTTGATAAGTTCCATGATTACCTCTATGGGGCTCAGTTTGTAGTTATGACAGACAATAACCCACTCACTTATGTGTTGTCAAGCGCCAAGTTAAGTGCCACGGGTCATCGGTGGTTAGCAGCACTAGCTACCTATAACTTCAGCCTGAAGTACAAACCTGGACGTCACAACATTGATGCAGATCTGTTATCCCGTCACCCAGAGCTCAGCATGGAGGGAAATTCCTAAGTCTGCTGTCCGAGCCATTTGCCAGTTAAGCATTGTTCCTGAGGAGGAGGAATCGGTGAGATTGGTGGATCCTTTTGGTTTATCACCGCAATGTATTCCAAAGGCTTATTCCTGTCCCACCATGCTGTGTATGAGTCCTATGGAACAACTAACTAATTCAGACCTGAGAAAAGCACAAGAGGAAGATCCCATTATTGGTGAAGTGATGCGATATGTAGAATCAGGGAAAATGCTTACCTCTAAACACCATTCAAATGCCTCTATTGCTTATTTGCAAAGACAAGGTTCCAAACTGAAGATTCAAAATAATTTGTTGTATCGTGTCATTCATGACTGCGCTGGTAGAGAAAAACTGCAGTTAGTCCTTCCTGAAATATACTGGTCAAGTGTACTTACATCTCTTCATGATGACGCAGGACATCTGGGAGTAGAGAAAACAACTGAACTGGTTAAGGATCGCTTCTACTGGCCAAAAATGTCCCAGTATGTAGAGCAATACATAAGGAGTTGCGGAAGATGTATAGCAAGAAAGACGCTGCCGAAGAAAACTGCTCCATTGAATCACATGACCAGCAGTGGGCCATTTGACTTGGTGTGCATTGATTTTTTGTCAATTGAAGCAGACTCCAAAGGTATCGGAAATGTTCTAGTGATAACCGACCATTTCACACGATATGCCCAAGCGTTTACATGCAAGGATCAAAAGGCTCTGACAGTGGCCAATATCCTTTGTGAAAAGTTCTTCATCCATTATGGCCTGCTCTCTAGAATACATTCTGATCAAGGTCGGGATTTCGAGAGTGGTCTCATAAAGGAGCTATTGAAAATGCTGGGTATTCGAAAATCAAGAACCTCTCCTTATCATCCACAAGGCGACCCACAGCCCGAACGGTTTAATCGAACGCTTCTTTCCATGCTTGGGACATTGAATCCTCAAGAGAAAAGCAGATGGAGTCAACACATTAATCGCTTGGTACACGCATATAACTGTACAAAGAATGAGTCAACAGGGTTCTCACCCTACTACCTCTTATTTGGACGTGAGGCTCGTCTGCCAGTCGATGTATGTTTTGGACTGCCATCAGACGGAAATGGTGAAAAAAATCACAGACAGTATGTGAAAAGGATGAAAGCAGACTTACAGAAAGCCTACCGGTTAGCAACAGAAACTGCTAAAAAAAGTCAACAGAGAAATAAACGGTTGTATGACAGAAGAGTAAAGCCTCAGACATTGGCTGCAGGAGATCGTGTGTTGTTGAGAAATCTTGCTGTGACAGGGAAGAACAAACTTGGGGACAAGTGGAATTCTGTTCCTTACCGGGTAGTGGAAAAGTTGGATAACTTACCTGTGTATCGTCTGAAACCAGAACAAGGCATGGGAGTTGTAAGAACCCTGCATAGAGATCATCTCTTACCAATCCGGTCTGATGTAAGATGGACTGCTCCTGAGGATCCAACGGAAGCTCCGGTGTTACACCGAACGAGAGCTCAATCAGCAAAACGGAAACCGTTTGAAAGGATAGGAGGAACAAATTGGAAGGAGTTGGATTATAATAAGGGAAGTGAATCTGAAAGTGAAGAGGAATTGTGTTATTTTAACCCAGAAAGGGTTGAAAGATCTACCCAACTGAATCACAGTGACCATTGTATGCCTTCCACAGAGGATGGAGCAGTGACCGATGTGATTAAATCACCTAGCACTTCTGAGATTGAGACTTTACCAACGCCCGTTGATGAGCTGACTGAAGATGGACAGGCAACGGAAGTTGGAAATCTGGAGCTAGCGGGGAACAAGACTTTTCCCGATAACCAGCAGTGTGAAGTAACCAAACCTATACCTGTACGCCCCAGAAGAGAAATAAGGCCAGTGGTCAAACTCAGTTATGACATATTGGGTCAGCCCTCCAGCCGCCCATTAACATTAGTGAATAGGGGGATGGTTATTAATGTTGATGTTCATAGAAAGCTAATAGATCAGCCATGTAACACAGTGTGGTGTCACCCCTTAGCTCAGTGTTCCAGCTGTGCTCTGCTAAAAAGTTATGGGGAGAACAGGTTAACAGTCTCTGTTTAAAGTAATCTCATGGGGGCATGAGACAGTCTAGAAGGGGGAGAGTGTAACCCTATGGGGTAAAAGTCTAACCCTATGGGGGAAATCTAAATAAAAGGGGAAACCTTTATTTATTTTTTTGTATCTGTTTTATTGTTTTTATATACATTGTATAATTTTTCATTTAATTCTGTTGCTTCCAATTGCCTTATGTTCAAGATATCATTTTACCTTAAGTTTGGTTGATATTCACATGTGGAAAACGTGGTTTGTGCAATCTAGTGTGATTTGTGAAAGGTGATTGGATGCTTAGAGGCTTAAACCCGCCTTCAAGGTGCGATGTGCAAACGTGATTGGAGAAGAGAGAGGAGAGGCGCGAGAGAGAAGAAAGTTTAGGAGAGAGTGAGAGGACGGAGAAAACCAACACGGTTTTTATGTCTAAGATTTGATATACTTTAGGAAATCGAAGAACATTACTTTAGCTCAGGATATGGGTTAAAAGTGTTTTATTTCCACTGTATGTTAAAGTTATTAGGTATGTATATTGTTTTGTTTGTGAGTTTGCTCACACATTCGTGAATAAAGCAACGGGTTTGTTTTTCACGCACGTCTGACTGGACTGCCATTTACTACCGTGCTGAAAAAACAGAGAGTGCAACTTCAGTCCGAATTGCGCGTAATTACAGCGGTTCGGGGATCGCGTTGGACATCTCCGGATAGCGCACCCAGCCACCGGAAGCGCTGGGTGTTCCTCCGGCTACGAGGGACGATTTGGTTTCACGAAAGGGTCGGGTTACCAACTGGTTTGATCGGGATAAAGACCTGAAGTACAGTGTTTATTTTATTTTCTACTCGCAAGAGTGAAGCGGCCAGTTTTGTTTTAAAGGGCCTCAACGTACACCAGCAACGACCCAGGCCTTCAACGAGGGGGGTTCAGTGAGTACTGTTGTGTGTGAGTGGGCCCACTTGCGTGATTGACTGTTATAAGTTCTTGTATTGTTGAGTGATTATTTGTACTGTGAAAGATTGTTTATTGTGCACTTATTTTCTATTGGAATTGAAATCCATGTTTAAGTTATTTTATGCAGGGATGCTATGAGACTTATCTAATTTGAAGTTCAATTTTGTTCAGTTGCATTGAACATATTTCGTATTGATTTATGTGATCGTATGTCTTTGTTTTCAATATCTTTTTGTTTTATTTTCTTATAAAATACTTTTCAAATTATTAAAATTCCTGTACTTGTATTTGTTCCTTGAACCGGTGCTGATTTTATCAGAGTAGGAGTTATAATTTTAGACGAGAGACAAACAGTTGAATCTGGCGCCCACCCTAAATTGAAGTTGTGTATTTACGCATCACCTAGGGAAGGGGGCGCTACAATAACTTAAACTAACCCTAACCCTAAACTAACCCTAACCCTAAACCTAACAAAACCTAACCCTAATCCTAATCCTAATGCTAACCCTAACCCTAACCCTATCCCTATCCCTATCCCTATCCCTATCCTTATCCCTAACCTAACCTAACCAAACCTAACCTAACCTAACCTAACCTATTACTAAACCTAAGCCAACCCAAACCCTAACTCTAACCCTAACTCTAACCCTATCCCTACCCTAACCGTAACCCTAACTCTAACCTAACCTAACCTAACCTAACCTAACCTAACCTAACCTAACCTAACCTAACCTAACCTAACCTAACCTAACCCTAACCCTTACCCTAACTATTGGAGTCAAGAATGAAGATGTCTTACATTTCAAATGAACCTGGCATTGTTACTGAACCTTATCTGAGGAGGATAATATGAAACAATGTACATTAAGAAACAATAAGAGGAAGAGACATGTATTGATCCTTCAACCACTAGTTCATAGCCCTGGATTTAAGGTCCTTGCGTTTCAAATCAACTTGGCATTGTCTATAAGCCTTTTCCGTGGCATATTAAGATTGGTAATATATGCATACATATAAAGAAACTAGAAGAGATTTAACTTGATATAAAAGGCATTCCCATGTCATGGTAACATTATGAAGCATATATTGTGGGTTAAAGGTCCAGCATTTATGTTCCTTTCATTTGCAATTAGGATCTCATTTTTAACCCTAACCCTAACCTAACCCTAACCTGACCCTAACCCTAACCTAACCCTAACTCTAACTCTAACTCTAACTCTAACTCTAACTCTAACTCTAACTCTAACTCTAACTCTAACTCTAACTCTAACTAACCATAACCCCTAGCCCTAACCTTAACCCTAACCCTATACTTACCCTAACCCTACCCTAATCCTGACCCTAACCCTAACCCTAACCAAACATAACATAACCTAACCTAACCTAACCTAACCTAACCTAACCTAACCTAACCCTTACCCTAACCTTAACCTTAACCTTAACCCTATCCCTATCCCTAACCATAACCTAACCTAACCTAACCTAACCTAACCCTAACCTAACCTAGCCTTTAACCCTATCCTAACCCTAACCCAACCCTAACCCTAAATCCGCCCTTACCTAACTCTAACCCTAACCCTAACCTAACCTAACCCTAAATCTAAACCTAACCTAACCCTAACTACCGGAGTCAAGAATTAAGATGTCTTACATTTCAAATGAACTTGGCATTGTTAATGAACCTTATCTGAGACGGGTAAAGTGAAACAATATACTTTAAGAAACAACAAGAGGAAGGGACATGTATTGATCCTTCAACGACTAGTTCATTGCCCAAGAAATAAGGTATTTGCATTTCTAATCAACTTGGCATTGTCTATAAGCCTTTTTTGTGGCATATTAAGATTGGTAATAAATGTATACATATAAAGAAACAAGAAGAGATTTAACTTGATATAAAAGGCTTTCCCATGTCCTGGTAACATTATGAGGCATCTACTTGTGGGTTACAGGTCCAGCAAATATTTTCCTTTCATTTGCAATTAGGATCCCATTTTAACCCAAACCCAACAATATCCCTAACCGTAACCTAACCCTAACCCTAACACTAACCTTACCCTAACCCTGACCCTGACCCTGACCCTGAACCTAACCCTAACCCTAACACTAACCCAACACAACCCTAACCTTAACCTTAACCTTAACCTTAACCTTAACCTTAACCTTAACCTTAACCTTAACCTTAACCTAACCTAACCTAACCTAACCCTAACCCTAACCCTAACCCTATCCCTATCACTATCCCTATCCCTATCCCTATCCCTATCCCTATCCCTATCCCTAACCCTATCTAAACCTAACCTTAACACTAACCCTAACTTAACCTTACCCCAACTTTAAACCTAACCCTAACCTAACACTAACCCTAACCCAACCCTTACCTAATACTACCCCTAATACTAACCCTAACCCTAACCTAACCCTAACCCTAACCCTAACCTTAACTACTGGAGTCAAGTATTAAGATGTCTTACATTTCAAATGAACTTGGCATTGTTTATGAACCTTATCTGAGGCGGATAAAGTGAAACAGTATACATTAAGAAACAACAAGAGAAAGGGACTTGTATTGATGCTTCAACGACTAGTTCATGGCCCACGAACTAAGATATTTGCGTTTCACATCAACTTTTTTCTGTGGCATATTAAGATTTTTAATATATCTATATATATAAAGAAACAAGAAGAGATTTAACTTGATATAAAAGGCATTTCCATGTCATGTTAACATTAGAGGCATCTGATTGTGGTTTACAGGTCCAGCAAATATGTTCCTTTCATTTGCAATTAGGATCCCATTTTTAACACTAACCCAAACCCTAACCCTAACCCTTACCTAATCCTAATCCTAACCCTAACCCTAACCCTAACCCTAACCCTAACCCTAACCCTAACCCTTACCCTAACCCTAACCCCTAACCCTACCCTAACCTAACCTAACCTAACCTAACCTAACCTAACCTAACCCTAACCTAACCTAACCCTAACCCAAACTCTAACCTTAAACCTAACCTAACCTAACCTAACTTAAACCCTAACCCTAACCCTAACCTTAACCTTAACCTTAACCCAACCCAACCCAACCCAACCCAACCCAACCCAACACTTAGCCTTACCCTTACCCTAACCCTAAACCTACCCTTACCAAACCCTAGCCCTAGCCCTAACCCTAACCCTAACCTAACCTTGCCTAACTCTAACTCTAACTCTAACCCTAACAGTAACACAACCCAACCCTAACCTTAACCTTAACCTTAACCTTAACCTTAACCTTAACCTTAACATTAACCTTTACCTTTACCTTTACCTTAACCTAACCTAACCATAACCCTAACCCTAACCCTAACCTTAACCCAACAATTACCCTAACCCTAACCTTAACCCTAACCCTAACCCTAACCCTAACCCTAACCCTAACCCTAACCCTACCCTTACCTAACCCTAGCCCTAGCCCTAGCCCTAGCCCTAGCCCTAGCCCTAGCCCTAACCCTAACCCTAACCCTAACCCTAACCTAACCTAACCTAACCTAACCCTAACCCTAACCCTATCACTATCACTATCACTATCACTATCCCTATCCCTATCCCTATCCCTATCACTATTTAGCCTTTAGGATAAATAAAATCTCAAAGACCTATAACTCAAAAGTAAATTATCCCCAATTAGCACAAAAAATCTACTAAAACGTACAATACCAAAGTACTTTGAACCCAAAAGTTGGATCACTGGTCACATTACGAAATAAATCTTTAAACTTTTAAAGCCTCTCACGCCTCTGACGTAAAATTGCGTATATTTTATCTCATGTTACAAGTGTGGCAAACAATATTTTGGAACTCAAATGCATTTCAATTCAACAAAGAATGTATCGTCACATTTTTTATATTAAAAATAAAGTAGAAAGAAACAATCAATCACACTGTGAAACACTTTATTACACATGATGTTTCTTCCTTGAGGGTAACAGGTCTCGAGTAGAATCCACAGTGGACCCTGAAGGAAAGACTGGTCATGGAGACAAGATGGATTAAAAGATTAAATACCCATTTTCCAAGAGTTCTAAATTAACAATAAAGTTCTAATACTAACACTCTTATACCAAACCCCAAACAAAACCTAAATGGAGACCCCTCGATGATATTCTTAGCGCAACATTTTGAATCTCCATAGCAAACCTGAACTCTACCCTAACGTGTATAACCCTAAACCTACCCTATCCTATCCTAACCCTAACCCTAACACCTTAGTGGAAGCGGCAGGTGCAGCGTGTCATCCGGGTCCGACGCTGGCACCGTCCTCGACAAGCCGGTTGCACCCAAGAGAACAGTGGCGTCCCATTACAGAACCATATGCAGAACCATATCTTTTAGTTATTATAGCTTTAAAGCTTTAAGCCACCTCCAGCAGTTGCAGAAACGCACTCAGCAACGTTCCGCTGCACCGCGTTATAATTCTCAAGCATTCTGTTAGACTCGAGACGCTCGAGGAGCACACCATGGTTCCGAAGAACAAAACGGTGATGAATGATCTCTTCCGTCCCCTTTTATACCCGTCATCACGGGCGGGGACATGAATTGATTCATTCGCCAATTAATTGGCCTTTTTTAATAGGCTCGGAGACAATGGGTTCTCAAGATCAAACCCCCTTTCAGTCACAACGTTGAGAGACCGACTGAAAGGGAACCACAATACTAGCCCTAACCCTAACCCTGAGTCAAACCTAATCCTAACAATAACCTTTACCTTGACCTTGACCTTGACCTTAATATTAATCCTATCTAATCATATTTTATCCTATCCTATCCTACCCTACCTTAACCTATCATTTCTTTTCCTTTCCTTTCCTTTCCATTCTGTTCTTTTCCCATACTATCCTATCCTTACCATAACTATAATGCTAAACATTACCCTAACCCTATCCCTAACCCCAACCCTTACCATAACATAAGCCCTAAAACTAACCCTAGCCCTAACCTAGCCCTAAACCTTAAATCTATCCT
>CM065659.1:19098748-19103748 GCA_033220385.1 Triplophysa yarkandensis
ATGTTTACAAATAAGGTCGATTTGTTCTTGCTCTGGTGGAGGAGTTTTCAGTTTTCTGAATTCACTTAGCATGTGAGCCACAAAAGTAGGAAGGGGCTCTGCAGGACTTTGTATACGGTCTAAGATACCTCTCAAAATTTGTTCCTGGTTGTCAGAAGGAAGAAAGACTTTCCTGAAAAAGTCACAAAACTGGACCCACGTAACAACATGTGTGTCAAGGACAGAGAACCATTTCTTCGGTTCTTTAGCCAAAAAACGTGGCATCTCAAGAAGAATTTGAGCATCTGTTAAATCGAGAGAGGTTCTATAAACATTGACCAATTGTAGCCAATCTTCAGGGCTAACATGTCCATCCCCTGAAGACAATACAGGGATCTGCAATACAGATGCAAGAATTCTACTCGTGTTACTCACGTCAGAAGAATTATGTCGTGGTGAGAAAGTCACATTTCTGTGTGAAACATTTGTGTCCATACCTTGTATTGGCTCATGACCCGAAGGAACATAGCTCTGTGGCGTAGAGCTGGACAGTGGAGGCAGTTGTGCGTGTGGCGCCGCAGGCGTGTCGGCATCAGGACAGAAGCGTCTTAATATGCTCTGCTGCAGTTGGAGAGAATCGTTAAGGCACTGCTGCAGCACAGATACTTCAGCCTGTAGGAGTTCCGCTTGAGTTTCCAGGCTCACTCGTCGTGGTAACTTTTGCCCCTGTCTGGTAGCAGAATTTTTAAACGAGTTGGACAACTCAGCTTTAGGGTCTGGGTAAAAAGCCTTCACAGTAAATGTGCGGTCCCCTATACAACAGTATAGCAGTAGAAAAACTTTAAATTCAAACCCAAAAATAAATTAATAAACTCCAAATAAAATGCACAGACTTTCAACCAAATTTCAAACAAAATTCGACTTCACATCAACAATCCCTTAGAATAGGTAATGGCAGAAATACCACATAAACCTTTATGCTATTTTGAATAAAATAAATAAATAAAACAAAACGTTCTTTAAGTAATTTGACCAGGCAAACAAACCCACAGTCAGAAATATCCCTTTAGTTTATCATCAGTATGCTCAGTTCACGACAAGGGAAAAAGAAATCGTGCTCCAACAGGTGTATTGTTTCCTCTCAAGTGTTCACACTAGTTCCAATGTACAAAGACGAAACAGGAATAAAAGTTTTCCTTGTTGAGACAAGTTGAAAAAATCGTGCTGAATAATCCACAATGTCTATGCACAAATTTCAGTCTGTAATCAATATCAAAAAAATTTTCAATGAAGCACAAAATATAAAGGTCTCAAAATAGTCCGCTGTCCTCGTCACATCAGAAAAAAAACGCGCAATCCACTCACGAATAAACACAGCTGTTCCTCGCGCACATGGCACCAATCTCACCAGCATCAAGGAAGCTAATCAAACGCTGCCACAACTCATTAAGGTTTAAACGCAGAAGATTCCACATAGATGATGGATCCAGTTTCAGTTGTTCGGGCGCCAATTGTAACGCTCTGACCCGGGATAACTGTTAAAGTTAGTGAAATGAAAGAGATAGAGAACGGCAAAGTTGGGTATCCACACATTTAATGGCTGGTACACTATGATGCGTTCCTCTCATACATGAGGGTTAACTCTTTCATGGCGTTACAAATAAAAATAAAAGTAAAATAAAAGCAAGAAGGTAGAGCGAGCTTATCATCCACATGGTTCTCATGAACTGTCGCGTAGTCATTCTACGTCATCTCTACGTCATACCATGGACGTACCCATTTTACGTGATCAGTCACTTAAAGGGCAACTCAACATATAATGTAATGTATGCAAAAACACATATCTTTGGCCGTTACAAAGTGACACCCTGCCAGCAATTGTATGGGTTTGTGGAGATATTTCATCACCTGCCACAAAAACCAGTGGACAGGATGTTGTTATCTAGCACTGCTGACCATGGGAACAACATATTATTTGGATGACAGCAGCTAGCTGAAATGATGACGACGATCAACTCTAATTCCAGATGAGATGCCAGTGTTTTACAAAGGAATAAAGTTGTGGGATCTGTGGACCAGCAGAGAACAGTAGCTACCTTGCTAAAGATGAATGGACTGTCATGGCAAGTGCTAGCACTAACCAATGGTACTAAAGAAGCTTTAAATATGGTTAACAATAGGATGAGTAAAATCAGAGATGCTGTGATTCAACGATTGTTATTAGACATGTTAACAGCAGAAAAAGGAGGTGTTTGTAAAATGTTGGGAACTTCATGTTGTTTTTATATTCCTGATTACAAGAGATACATAACTGATGTCAACGAAAATTTGAAAAAGACCACCAAAGAGCCAAAGCAGATGAATGGTTCATGGTTGAGCTGGTAAGAAGATTCTTGGGGAGTATGGGAATATTTGCTCATCAATGTTGCTATTCCTGGGATTGAAATAATTATTTTGATCCTGATGTGCTGATGTCCTACAGGAATGATGCAGAGCATGGTTAGATTGGATGTAACTATGCAAATTAAAATTTCAGAAATTTTTTATTATTAACCCATGAATTAACATAAAATGATATATGCAGGATTCTATGCATTTCTATAACAGAGAGTGGAATGTTTGTGAACTTTGAATGACCTGTTTGTGGTTAGCGATGTGAATTAGAACTAAAACATGGTGTGACATGATTGATTCTCCTAACAAGGCGGGAAACAAAGGCGGGAAATACCATGATTGGTGAACAGTTGGGGTGTGAAGGTAAGAACCCACCTAACCCTAACCCTAACCCTACCCTTACCTAACCCTTGCCCTAGTCCTAGCCCTAGCCCTAGCCCTAGCCCTAGCCCTAACCCTAACCCTAACCCCAACCCTAACCCTAACCCTAACCCTAACCCTAACCCTAACCTAACCCTATCACTATCCCTATCCCTATCCCTAACCCTATCTAAACCTAACCTTAACACTAACCCTAACCGCTAACCCCAACCCTAACCTAAACTTACCCTAACTTTAAACCTAACCCTAACCTAACACTAACCCTAACCCAACCCTTACCTAATACTACCCCTAATATTAACCCTAACCCTAACCTAACCCTAACCCTAACCTTAACTACTGGAGTCAAGTATTAAGATGTCTTACATTTCAAATGAACTTTGCATTGTTTATGAACCTTATCTGATGCGGATAAAGTGAAACAGTATACATTAAGAAACAACAAGAGGAAGGGACTTGTATTGATGCTTCAACGACTAGTTCATGGCCCACGAACGTACATATTTGCGTTTCAAATCAACTTGGCATTGTTTGTAAGCCTTTTCTGTGGCATATTAAGATTTTTAATATCTCTATATATATAAAGAAACAAGAAGAGATTTAACTTGATATAAAAGGCATTCCGATGTCATGTTAACATCAGAGGCATCTAATTGTGGTTTACAGGTCCAGCAAATATGTTCCTTTCATTTGCAATTAGGGTCCCATTTTTAACACTAACCCTAACCCTAACCCTTATTTAATCCTAAACCTAAACCTAACCCTAACCCTAACCCTAACCCTTACCCTTACCCTTACCCTAACCCTAACCCTAACCCTAACCCTACCCTAACCTAACCTAACCTAACCTAACCTAACCCTAACCCTAACCTAACCTAACCCTAACCCAAACCCTAACCCTAACCTTAAACCTTACCTAACCTAACCTAACTTAAACCTAACCCTAACCCTAACCTTAACCCAACCCTTACCCTTACCCTTACCCTTACCCTTACCCTTACCCTTACCCTAACCCTAAACCTACCCTTACCAAACCCTAGCCCTAGCCCTAATGCTAACCCTAACCTAACCTTGCCTAACTCTAACCCTATCCCTAACCCAACCCAACCCTAACCTTAACCTTAACCTTAACCTTAACCTTAACCTTAACCTCAACCTTAAACTTAACCTAACCTAACCTAACCCTAACCCTAACCTTAACCCAACAATTACCCTAACACTAACCTTAACCCTAACCCTAACCCCAACCCTAACCCTAACATTAACCCTAACCCTACCCTTACCTAACCCTAGCCCTAGCCCTAACCCTAACCCTAACCCTAACCTAACCTAACCTAACCTAACCTAACCTAACCTAACCTAACCCTAACCCTAACCCTAACCCTATCACTATCCCTATCCCTATCCCTATCCCTAACCCTATCAAACCTAACCTTAACACTAACCCTAACTGCTAACCCCAACCCTAACTTAACCTTACCCTAACTTTAAACCTAACCCTAACCTAACACTAACCCTAACCCAACCCTTACCTAATACTACCCCTAATACTAACCCTAACCCTAACCTAACCTAACCTAACCATAACCCTAACATTAACTACTGGAGTCAAGCATTAAGATGTCTTACATTTCAAATGAACTTGGCATTGTTTATGAACCTTATCTGAGGCGGATAAAGTGAAACAGTATACATTAAGAAACAACAAGAGGAAGGGACTTGTATTGATGCTTCAACGACTAGTTCATGGCCCACGAACTAAGATATTTGCGTTTCAAATCAACTTGGCATTGTTTGTAAGCCTTTTCTGTGGCAAATTAAGATTTTTAATATATCTATATATATATAAAGAAACAAGAAGAGATTTAACTTGATACAAAAGGCATTCCCATGTCATGTTAACATTAGAGGCATCTAATTGTGGTTTACAGGTCCAGCAAATATGTTCCTTTCATTTGCAATTAGGATCCCATTTTTAACACTAACCCAAACCCTAACCCTAACCCTTACCTAATCCTAACCCTAACCCTAACCCTTACCCTAACCCTAACCCTAACCCTAACCCTAACCCTAACCCTAACCCTAACCCCTAACCCTACCCTAACCTAACCTAACCTAACCTAACCCTAAACCTAACCTAACCTAACCTAACCTAACCCTAACCCAAACTCTAACCTTTAACCTAACCTAACCTAACCTAACTTAAACCCTAACCCTAACCCTAACCCTAACCTTAACCTTAACCT
>CM065659.1:19106248-19461248 GCA_033220385.1 Triplophysa yarkandensis
CCTAACCTAACCTTACCCTAACTTTAAACCTAACCCTAACCTAACACTAACCCTAACCCAACCCGTACCTAATACTACCCCTAATATTAACCCTAACCCTAACCTAACCCTAATCCTAACCCTAACCTTAACTACTGGATTCAAGTATTAAGATGTCTTTAATTTCAAATGAACTTGGCATTGTTTATGAACCTTATCTGAGGCGGATAAAGTGAAACAGTATACATTAAGAAACAACAAGAGGAAGGGACTTGTATTGATGCTTCAACGACTACTTCATGGCCCACGAACTAACATATTTGCGTTTCAAATCAACTTGGCATTGTTTGTAAGCCTTTTCTGTGGCATAGTAAGATTTTTAATATATCTATACAAATAAAGAAACAAGAAGAGATTTAACGTGATATAAAAGGCATTCCCATGTCATGTTAAAATTAGAGGCATCTAATTGTGGTTTGCAGGTCCAGCAAATATGTTCCTTTCATTTGCAATTAGGGTCCCATTTTTAAATCTAACCCAAACCGTAACCCTAACCCTAACCCTTACCTAATCCTAACCCTAACCCTAACCCTTACCCTTACCCTTACCCTTACCCTTACCCTTACCCTTACCCTTACCCTAACCCTAACCCTAACCCTAACCCCCAACCCTAACCCTACCCTAACCTAACCTAACCTAACCTAACCTAACCTAACCCTAACCCTAACCTAACCCAAACCCTAACCTTAAACCTAACCTAACCTAACCTAACTTAAACCCTAACCCTAACCTTAACCTTAACCTTAACCTTAACCCAACCATAACCCTTACCCTTACCCTTACCCTTACCCTTAACCTAACCTAACCATAACCCTAACCTTAACCCAACAATTACCCTAACCCTAACCTTAACCCTAACCCTAACCCTAACCCTACCCTAGCCCTAGCCCTAGCCCTAGCCCTAGCCCTAGCCCTAGCCCTAACCCTAACCCTAACCCTAACCGAACCCTAACCATAACCCTATCACTATCCCTATCTCTAACCCTATCTAAACCTAACCTTAACACTAACCCTAACCGCTAACCCCAAACCTAACCTAACCTTACCCTAACTTTAAACCTAACCCTAACCTAACACTAACCCTAACCCAACCCTTACCTAATACTACCCCTAATATTAACCCTAACCTAACCCTAACCCTAACCTTAACTACTGGATTCAAGTATTAAGATGTCTTTAATTTCAAATGAACTTGGCATTGTTTATGAACCTTATCTGAGGCGGATAAAGTGAAACAGTATACATTAAGAAACAACAAGAGGAAGGGACTTGTATTGATGCTTCAACGACTAGTTCATGGCCCACGAACTAACATATTTGCGTTTCAAATCAACTTGGCATTGTTTGTAAGCCTTTTCTGTGGCATAGTAAGATTTTTAATATATCTATATATATAAAGAAACAAGAAGAGATTTAACGTGATATAAAAGGCATTCCCATGTCATGTTAACATTAGAGGCATCTAATTGTGGTTTACAGGTCCAGCAAATATGTTCCTTTCATTTGCAATTAGGGTCCCATTTTTAAATCTAACCCAAACCCTAACCCTAACCCTTACCTAATCCTAACCCTAACCCTAACCCTAACCCTTACCCTTACCCTAACCCTAACCCTAACCCTAACCCCTAACCCTAACCCTAACCCTAACCCTACCCTAACCTAACCTAACCTAACCCTAACCCTAACCTAACCCAAACCCTAACCTTAAACCTAACCTAACCTAACCTAACTTAAACCCTAACCCTAACCTTAACCTTAACCTTAACCCAACCATAACCCTTACCCTTACCCTTACCCTTACCCTTACCCTTACCCTTACCCTTAACCTAACCTAACCATAACCCTAACCATAACCCTAACCTTAACCCAACAATTACCCTAACCCTAACCTTAACCCTAACCCTAACCCTAACCCTACCCTAGCCCTAGCCCTAGCCCTAGCCCTAGCCCTAACCCTAACCCTAACCCTAACCGAACCCTAACCCTAACCCTATCACTATCCCTATCCCTAACCCTATCTAAACCTAACCTTAACATTAACCCTAACCGCTAACCCCAAACCTAACCTAACCTTACCCTAACTTTAAACCTAACCCTAACCTAACACTAACCCTAACCCAACCCTTACCTAATACTACCCCTAATATTAACCCTAACCCTAACCTAACCCTAACCCTAACCTTAACTACTGGATTCAAGTATTAAGATGTCTTTAATTTCAAATGAACTTGGCATTGTTTATGAACCTTATCTGAGGCCGATAAAGTGAAATAGTATACATTAAGAAACAACAAGAGGAAGGGACTTGTATTGATGCTTCAACGACTAGTTCATGGCCCACGAACTAACATATTTGCGTTTCAAATCAACTTGGCATTGTTTGTAAGCCTTTTCTGTGGCATAGTAAGATTTTTAATATATCTATATATATAAAGAAACAAGAAGAGATTTAACGTGATATAAAAGGCATTCCCATGTCATTATAAAATTAGAGGCATCTAATTGTGGTTTACAGGTCCAGCAAATATGTTACTATATATGTAAATATGTTAACCCTAACCTTAACCTTAACCTTAACCCAACCATAACCCTTACCCTTACCCTTACCCTTACCCTTACCCTTACCCTTACCCTTACCCTTACCCTTACCCTTACCCTAACCCTAAACCTAACCCCTAACCCTAACCCTACCCTAACCAAACCTAACCTAACCTAACCTAACCTAACCTAACCTAACCTAACCTAACCTAACCTAACGTAACCTAAACTAACCCTAACCCTAACCTAACCCAAACGCTAACCCTAACCTTAAACCTAACCTAACCTAACCAAACTTAAACCCTAACACTAACCCTAACCTTAACCCAACCCTTACCCTTACCCTTACCCTTACCCTTACCCTTACCCTTACCCTTACCCTTACCCTTACCCTTACCCTAACCCTAAACCTACCCTTACCAAACCCTAGCCCTAGCCCTAACCCTAACCCTAACCCTAACCTAACCTTGCCTAACTCTAACCCTAACCCTAACCCAACCCAACCCTAACCTTAACCTTAACCTTAACCTTAACCTTAACCTTAACCTAACCTAACCTAACCTAACCTAACCTAACCCTAACCCTTACCTTAACTATTGGAGTCAAGAATGAAGATGTCTTACATTTCAAATGAACCTGGCATTGTTAATGAACCTTATCTGAGGAGGATAAAATGAAACAATATACATTGAGAAACAATAAGAGGAAGAGACATGTATTGATCCTTCAACCACTAGTTCATAGCCCTGGATTTAAGGTACTTGCGTTTCAAATCAACTTGGCATTGTCTATAAGCCTTTTCCGTGGCATATTAAGATTGGTAATATATGCATACATATAAAGAAACTAGAAGAGATTTAACTTGATATAAAAGGCATTCCCATGTCATGGTAACATTATGAAGCATACACTTGTGGGTTAAAGGTCCAGCATTTATGTTCCTTTCATTTGCAATTAGGATCTCATTTTTAACCCTAACCCTAACCTAACCCTAACCTAACCCTAACCCTAACCTAACCCTAACTCTAACTCTAACTCTAACTCTAACTCTAACTCTAACTCTAACTCTAACTCTAACTCTAACTCTAACTCTAACTCTAACTAACCATAACCCCTAGCCCTAACCTTAACCCTAACCCTATACTTACCCTAACCCTACCCTAATCCTGACCCTGACCCTAACCAAACCTAACCTAACCTAACCTAACCTAACCTAACCTAACCTAACGTAACCTAACGTAACCTAACGTAACCTAACCCTTACCCTAACCTTAACCCTATCCCTAACCATAACCTAACCTAACCTAACCCTAACCTAACCTAGCCTTTAACCCTATCCTAACCCTAACCCAACCCTAACCCTAAATCCGCCCTTACCTAACTCTAACCCTAACCCTAACCTAACCTAACCTAACCCTAAATCTAAACCTAACCTAACCTAACCCTAACTACCGGAGTCAAGAATTAAGATGTCTTACATTTCAAATGAACTTTGCATTGTTTATGAACCTTATCTGAGGCGGATAAAGTGAAACAGTATACATTAAGAAACAACAAGAGGAAGGGACTTGTATTGATGCTTCAACGACTAGTTCATGGCCCACGAACTAACATATTTGCGTTTCAAATCAACTTGGCATTGTTTGTAAGCCTTTTCTGTGGCATATTAAGACTTTTAATATATCTATATATATAAAGAAACAAGAAGAGATTTAACTTGATATAAAAGGCATTCCCATGTCATGTTAACATCAGAGGCATCTAATTGTGGTTTACAGGTCCAGCAAATATGTTCCTTTCATTTGCAATTAGGGTCCCATTTTTAACACTAACCCAAACCCTAACCCTAACCCTACCCTTACCTAATCCTAAACCTAACCCTAACCCTAACCCTAACCCTTACCCTTACCCTTACCCTTACCCTTACCCTAACCCTAACCCTAACCCTAACCCTAACCCCTAACCCTAACCCTAACCCTACCCTAACCTAACCTAACCTAACCTAACCCTAACCCTAACCTAACCCTAACCCAAACCCTAACCTTAAACCTAACCTAACCTAACCTAACTTAAACCCTAACCCTAACCCTAACCCTAACCCTAACCTTAACCCAACCCTTACCCTTACCCTTACCCTTACCCTTACCCTAACCCTAAACCTACCCTTACCAAACCCTAGCCCTAGCCCTAACGCTAACCCTAACCTAACCTAACCTTGCCTAACTCTAACCCTAACCCTAACCCTAACCCAACCCAACCCTGACCTTAACCTTAACCTTAACCTTAACCTTAACCTTAACCTGAACCTTAACCTTAACCTCAACCTTAACCTTAACCTTAACCTAACCTAACCTAACCTAACCTAACCCTAACCCTAACCTTAACCCAACAATTACCCTAACCTTAACCCTAACCCTAACCCCAACCCTAACCCTAACCCTAACATTAACCCTAACCCTACCCTTACCTAACCCTAGCCCTAGCCCTAGCCCTAGCCCTAGCCCTAGCCCTGGCCCTAGCACTAGCCCTAATCCTAACCCTAACCTAACCTAACCCTAACCCTAACCCTATCACTATCCCTATCCCTAACCCTATCTAAACCTAACCTTAACACTAACCCTAACCGCTAACCCCAACCCTAACCTAACCTTACCCTAACTTTAAACCTAACCCTAACCTAACACTAACCCTAACCCAACCCTTACCTAATACTACCCCTAATACTAACCCTAACCCTAACCTAACCTAACCATAACCCTAACCTTAACTACTGGAGTCAAGTATTAAGATGTCTTACATTTCAAATGAACTTGGCATTGTTTATGAAACTTATCTGAGGCGGATAAAGTGAAACAGTATACATTAAGAAACAACAAGAGGAAGGGACTTGTATTGATGCTTCAACGACTAGTTCATGGCCCACGAACTAAGATATTTGCGTTTCAAATCAACTTGGCATTGTTTGTAAGCCTTTTCTGTGGCATATTAAGATTTTTAATATATCTATATACATAAAGAAATAAGAAGATATTTAACTTGATATAAAAGGCATTCCCATGTCATGTTAACATTAGAGGTATCTAATTGTGGTTTACAGGTCCAGCAAATATGTTCCTTTCATTTGCAATTAGGATCCCATTTTTAACACTAACCCAAACCCTAACCCTAACCCTTACCTAATCCTAACCCTAACCCTTACCCTAACCCTAACCCTAACCCTAACCCCTAACCCTAACCCTAACCCTACCATAACCTAACCTAACCTAACCTAACCTAACCTAACCCTAACCCAAACTCTAACGTTAAACCTAACCTAACCTAACCTAACTTAAATCCTAACCCTAACCCTAACCTAACCTTGCCTAACTCTAACTCTAACCCTAACAGTAACACAACCCAACCCTAACCTTAACCTTAACCTTAACCTTAACCTTAACCTTAACCTTAACCTTAACCTTAACCTTAACCTTAACCTTAACCTTAACCTAACCTAACCATAACCCTAACCATAACCCTAACCTTAACCCAACAATTACCCTAACCCTAACCCTAACCTTAACCCTAACCCTAACCCTAACCCTAACCCTAACCCTACCCTTACCTAACCCTAGCCCTAGCCCTAGCCCTAACCCTAACCCTAACCTAACCTAACCCTAACCCTATCACTATCCCTATCCCTATCCCTATCCCTAACCCTATCTAAACCTAACCTTAACACTAACCCTAACCGCTAACCCCAACCCTAACCTAACCTTACCCTAACTTTAAACCTAACCCTAACCTAACACGAACCCTAACCCAACCCTTACCTAATACTACCCCTAATATTAACCCTAACCCTAACCTAACCCTAACCCTAACCTTAACCTTAACTACTGGATTCAAGTATTAAGATGTCTTTAATTTCAAATGAACTTGGAATTGTTTATGAACCTTATCTGAGGCGGATAAAGTGAAACAGTATACATTAAGAAACAACAAGAGGAAGGGACTTGTATTGATGCTTCAACGACTAGTTTATGGCCCACGAACTAACATATTTGCGTTTCAAATCAACTTGGCATTGTTTGTAAGCCTTTTCTGTGGCATATTAAGATTTTTAATATATCTATATATATAAAGAAACAAGAAGAGATTTAACGTGATATAAAAGGCATTCCCATGTCATGTTAACATAAGAGGCATCTAATTGTGGTTTACAGGTCCAGCATAACCCTAACCTTAACCCAACAATTACCCTAACCCTAACCCTAACCCTTACCCTAACCCTACCCTTACCTAACCCTAGCCCTAGCCCTAGCCCTAACCCTAACCCTAACCCTAACCCTAACCCTAACCTAACCCTAACCCTAACCCTATCACTATCCCTATCCCTATCCCTATCCCTATCCCTAACCCTATCTAAACCTAACCTTAACACTAACCCTAACCGCTAACCCCAACCCTAACCTAACCTTACCCTAACTTTAAACCTAACCCTAACCTAACACTAACCCTAACCCAACCCTTACCTAATACTACCCCTAATACTAACCCTAACCCTAACCTAACCCTAACCCTACAAAACTGGCACCCCTGTACTCCGGCCCATACCTTGCCACTCAAGTTTTGTCTGATTTGAACTACAGGCTTGCAAAGTTGGATACAGGACAGGATGCCGGCATCTATCACGTGGTGAATATGCAGCCTTTCCACACTTGGAATACACATGCCAGCCATTCTCTTAGTGGGCCTCAGGATGCTTCAGGGACTCCTCATAAAGGGTTGGAGGACAGTCTGCTGGTCACACAAATGGAAAAGGACCAACCACAAGATGCATGCTTTTCTCCGCCTGTTGAAGCTTTTTTGATTGTGTCGGTGTCGTTAACGATGCAAATGACACGACCAGGCATGAAGGGTCTTGTACTTACATTCCTGATGTTAATTTTGACATATCTGATCAAAATTCACAACTTCCTGGTTTTGACGCTGATCTAGGAGGTTATCGCTACAATCTCAGGCCTAGACTAGCCCCTAGGATCACCTCGGGTTGGTCAGAGAAGAAATGGACGAGTGGATGAGTATCATACTGAAAGATTTGATCTTAATAATAGTTAAGGGGTTTATGTTTGACATTTTTGTTTCACTAAAAGCTTCAGTTATTTCTGTGTTATTTCCTTGAAAATCAAGGGACATAGTTCTGATTTTTGTGTTATAATGTATGTTGAATAGAAAAAAAATGAGAAAAATTGTCTTGCACTAATGGCTTGGTTGCACAATTTTTTTATTTTCTAATTGATGGGCCTTTTAAGAGCATTTTGTGTAAATTTGTGACTGTCATGTATGCCAGTTGTTGCTTACTGTATGTAAAGAAAGTACAAGGTTGATTGATTTCCCTGGTTACATGTATGACACTGGATTAGAATGTTGTCCTTATGTTGTGTACGGCTGAGGACAGCCTTTTCTTGCCGGCGGGGAATCTGTAACGGCCAAAGATATGTGCATGATATTTTGCATACATTACATTATATGTTGAGTTGCCCTTTAAGAGACTGATCACGTAAAATGGGTACGTCCATGGTATGACGTAGAGATGACGTAGAATGACTACGCGACAGTTCACGAGAACCATGTGGATGATAAGCTCGCTGTACCTTCTTGCTTTTATTTTACTTTTATTTTTATTTGTAATGCCATGAAAGAGTTAGCCCTCATGTATGAGAGGAACGCATCATAGTGTGCCAGCCATTAAATGTGTGGATACCCAACTTTGCCGTTCTCTATCTCTTTCATTTCACTAACTTTAACAGTTATCCCGGGTCAGAGCGTTACAACTAGGCCTTTCAAAAGGGCACACAATCCTCTCACAACACCACATCTTGCCGCAGTACAATTAACAATTGCATACTTCATTGTAATTTTCATCTTGCAATCAGACCATCCAAGGAGACTCTCGGTATGCTCTGCAGAGCACAGGCAAACATCACCAATTTCTTGCATTACCCTCATGGGTGGCGTGCAAAAGTCTGGCTTCTCATTCATTGAGGGGATGTGGTGGCACTTTTAATCAGCATGTGGTTCAGGATTCAGACCTTGGGAAATTTACAGCTTTTTGCATTACATTGGTTATCTGGCTTGGTATATTACCTTCTAGTTCTTTTTTCGCTTTGAGGCGCAATGAACTGCCCTCCAGGCATGGGACATTTGCAGACATCATCAACAACTTTATTTATTTCTAGCTCCTGCTTTTGTAGAAATGCTAAAGCACATGCTTTGTTGACTTTGCACATCATCATGGCTCTTCGTACATGTCAATATAGCAACCAGCACCGGGTGTATTGTTATAATGCAAAGACCTCCAATGTTTAAAATATTAACACTCTCTCTGTCTTTGAAAATTCTCTGTAGTCGACCTTTCCCCGTCTTCACTAATTCAAGCTTTGGGGAACCTCTGAGAGTTTAAAATGGTAACTAAATCTTCAGCACCCTATGTTCAGCTAGTGGTTGGCCCCCGCACTCACTAAATGAATGCAGTTCTTCCACCTAGTCTTAAAGACTCTCAACCTCAGCTCTCTTCAGCCTTACGTTTGCTGATTCTTTGACGACTATTAGCATAAATTCTCGAACACTCTCCGGTGATGATGAACAGATAAGTTCGCTGAATGCGTCCACTTCACCCCTCCTCCTCTCGTTCCCTCCTGCACATCAGGTTCCGGGACCCTCCTGCAGTGGCTGACGTGTAACCAGATGGCCCTTTACGCTATATTCACCGCCGTGTGTAGCCAGAAGCACTTGAAAGGGTCCTTGTCACCATCTACTTTTCCAGTGTTTCCTGCTCTGATCTTGGACTATAATAATATCTCCTGGTTTCAGGTCATACAGCGGTCTGTCTGCTGCTGTCGTTTGGGCTACATTCACCTGCACGTAAACATTAGAAACATAGTGGACATCTTCATGCAATATTCTAAGATGTAATGTTCAAACAAATCACTTGAAGGCAGCTGGGGGCTTTTTACATCAATTCCCAAATGTGGGGTTCGGCCATACAGAATTTCTTATGGGCTTCATTTAGGTTTTATTTGTTTTTTCATTCTCCGATACATCAGCACAATAGGTAATGCTTTAACCCATGTCAGCCCAGTTTCTTCACAAAATTTTGCTAATATGTTCTAAATTTTTGGTTTTCGCTCTCAACCGCTCCCCCAGAGGCCGCATGGTAAGCGCAATGATACCTCAGGTCTACAACATTGTGAGTTGAAAGGGGGTTTGATCTTGAGAACCCATTGTTTCCGAGACTATTTAAAAAAGGGCCAATTAATTGGCGAATGAATCCATTAATGTCCCCGCCCGTGATGACGGGTATAAAAGGGATGGAATAGATCATTCATCACCGTTGTGTTCTTCGGAACCCTGGTATGCTCCTCGAGCATCTCGAGTCTAACAGAATGCTGGAAAATTATAACGCGTTGCAGCGGAACGTTCCTGAATGCGACTTCCCCATGGCGTTTCAGCAACTGCTGGAGATGGCTTTAAAGCTATAATACTAAAAAGAGCAAATTCTTAACTGGGCACAGCGTTCTGTAATTGTATGCTGTTGTTCTCTTGGATGCAACCGGCTTGTCGAAGACGGTGATTCTCAAGAGATATGCCTCACGTGTTTGGGTCTCCAGCACGCTGAGGATGGTCTTGTGCGGGCGTTGTGTTCTCTCCGTGAGAACATGCCGATAAAGAAGTTGTTGTCCCGGTGTCTTTTTTCATCATGAAATCAGAAACCACTTCGTTTGCTCCCCGTAGCGCTGCATCCAAACCCCTGGCTTGGTCTGTATCTACCGCGAGCAGCATTGGTGATTTGGGGATCAATATAGGCGTATCTCCGTCAGTTTCACTCTTGCGGACCGCCCATACCCCAACTCGCTCTTCTTCCCGTCTCCTCGAGACGTTTCGCCGTCTCGCTCCCGCAAACACGCGAGGAGTACGAGCTGTCAGTTGCAGCATCTGAGAGCGAGCTGCCAGCGTCGGACCCGGATGACGCGCTGCACCTACCGCTTGCGGGCAGTCAGAGGGCGTTCGTATTCGGATCTGCCAATGGCGACCATGCTTTCCCGGGCTGCGAGTATTGGGCGAGTGTACGGCCCGCCTACACCCCAGTGCTCGTGGTTGCATTCCTGGTATGTCGGGGCGCCCAGGGCAATAAGCCCCGCCCCGATACCATATGTTTTCCGGGAAGTGCATAACGAGCCGTGTTGATCTGGAAGGCGCCCCCTAGCGGCCTGCCTCCGTCATGACAGTTTGTCCACCTTAACTTCCCGTGATAAGGGCGCAGCCCGGGCTATACAGTATCCCACCAGCAGAGGGCGCTGTTGTGACACATCTTTTTTCCTCAGAGCACATCTTCCTGGGGGGATAGACCGAAGCTCCCCCCCAAAGCGTGCATATTTTCCCCGTCCTGAGTGGCGAGGGCCTATACCGCCGCAGGGCATTCTGCGTCTTTTCTCCATGTACTGGCCTTTTTGCACCAACCATGAAGCCTTGAAGGAGATCACGAGGAGAGGCCTGACCACGCCACAGTACGTGAGCTCAGGACCGCAACTAGTTTGCGCTGATAGCGTTGAAGGTCCCCTGGTTGGGCGATTGTCCACCATAGTAGTCCAAGAGCGCCACCTCCGGCTCACACTTGCGTAATGTGGGATTCCGAGAAATCTAGGATTTTCGATGTGCCTGTTGCGCAGAGAGGGGCTGTTTTGGAGACGCCACGTAGAACTTTGCCCAGAAGTTCTCTGTGGTGCAGTAGCAGAATGAGGTTCATATCCCTCCCCAGCGTAGTCCTGCCCATCATCTGTTCCCAAACGGCTCCGCCCCTCCGCGCAGCCGGCTCTGATATGAGCGGCTAGTGGGTCTTGACAGCCACGAAACTCCCGCCTCGGCTATGGTGAAGCAGATCGACCCTCTGATGACTCTGCACTCCGTCACGATGCGTCTTGGCTCCTCGACCCAGGTCGCCAGACGCCCGCCCAAGTTCCGGGGCAAGGTCGCCACCCTTCTGGCAAGGCAGCATTCGAAGCCTGTCCCACGAGCAGAGATGTCCCCGGGGTTATAAGCCCCTACTTTATCGTGCCCAAGGAAGGCGGTGGTCTGCGCCCCATCCTAGATCTACGTGTCCTGAACAGGTACCCTTCTGGGGTTGCCCTTTCGTATGCTGACGGAGGTGCATCCTGGTGTCAGTCATGTCTCAAGACTGGTTTGTGGCTATCGACCTGAAAGACGCGTACTCCCATGTCTCGGTTCCCCTCGACTCCGTGCGCTCCTACGGTTCGCATTCTAGGCACGAGCGTACTAGTACAAGTTCCTACCCTTTGGGCCCTACCTGTTCCCCCAGGTCTTCATGAAGATCAAGGATGAGCAATCTCGACGACAGGCTCATCTTGGGTCACTCGTCAGAGACAGTTGGTATACACATGGACCTGGTGCTACGGCACTCAGCCCAACTGGGTCTTCGGGTCTCCGAGAGAGGAGCCAACCCTCCCAAGTGTATGGGATCTCCTGTCTCGGGATGGAACTGGACTCTGTCACCATGTCTGCACGACTCACAGATGGGCTTACCCAGTCAGTGCTCGAGCGCTTGAAACATTTCAAGTTACCTGCGGTCCCCCTGAAATTATTTCAGAGGCTCCCTGGACACATGGCATCCTCGGCCGGAGTAATTCCCTTCGGGTTGATGCACATGAGACCGCTACAGCACTGGCTACAGAGTCGGGTTCCGAGGACGGCATGCACAGGCACCAGGCGAGTCGTTGTATCGCCTCTGTGCCATCACACTCTAGTCCTTGGTCTTTCAAGACCTTTTTACGAGCGGGAGTACCGCCCGGGCAGGTACGAGGCATGTTTTGGTACCTCAGACGGCTCCCTGCAGGGCTGGGGTGCAGTGTGCAGCGGGAGCGTAGCATCGGGTCGTTGGACAGGTCCCCGCCTACTCTGGCATATCAATGCCCTAGAGCTGTATGCAGTACTGCTGGGCCACAAGAGGTTCAGGCCACCAAGGTGGCATACACTCAAGGCACATGTCTCAGCTCGCTCGCAGCCTCCTCATATGGAGTCAGCAGGGGGTGAAATCTCTGCAAGCCGTTAACATCCTGGGTGCTCTGAACACGACAGCAGATATGCTCTCGCGGCATACACCTCGGCCAGGAGAATGGCGGCTCCATCCACGCGTTGTCCAGCTCATTAGGAGCACTTCGGTCAGGCTCAGGTAGACCTGTTCGCCTCTTCGGACTCCTCCCACTGCCCGCTCTGGCATGCCCTGACCAAGGGTCCCCTCGGTACGGATGCTTTAGCACACAGCTGGCCGCGGGACAAGCAGAAGTATGCCTTCCCCCAGTGAGCCTCATTGCATGGGTCCTGTGCAAGGTCAAGGAAGAGGAACACAAAGTGATTATGGTTGCCCCCTACTGGCCCAACCACACTTGGATCTCGAAGCTCATGGCTCTGACAACCACTCCCCCCTGGCCGATTCCCCTGATGAAGGACCTTCTAACCCAGGGGAAGGGCACGTTGTTGCACCCCAGGCCAGACCTCTGGAACCTCCGAGTCTGGCCCCTGGACGGGACGAGGGGCTTCTGAGCAGCCTGCCACCAGCGGTCGCAGGTACCCTAGCTCAGGCTAGAGCCCCCACCCCTCGGTGCCTGTACACCTTGAAGTGGCGGCGCTTCTCGTCATGGTGCTCCTCACACGGTGAGGACTCCCGGAGGTGCGGGATAAGTGTCGTGTTGTCCTTCCTCCAAGAGGGGCTAGAGCAAAAGCTTGCCCCCCTCCACTTTGAAAGTGTATGTGGCTGACATAGCAGCCTATCACAATCTGGTGGATGTGAGGCCTCTGGGATGACATGACCTGATCACTAGATTCCTGAGGGGCTTGGTGACGGTGTATCCATCCCGGCCACGCTCTGTACCCTCTTGGGTCTTGCCTACTGTCCTGGAAGGCCTTGGCAGTCCCCCCTTCGAGCCCCTTGAGTAGACTTATCTTCCTCACTTAACGATGAAGATGGTCCTCCTTGTTGTGCTCACTTCTATCAAGAGGGCAGGGCACCTACACGCACTCTCTGTGTCCAGTAAGTGCTTCCAGCTAGGTCCGGCTGAGTCTCACGTGATCCTGAGGCCCCGGCCCGGCTACGTGCCCAAGGTTCCCACCACTCCCTTCTGGGAGCAGGAGGTGAGCCTGCAGGCGCTCCCCATTGGGGAGGAAGACCCAGCCTCTTCCGTGTTTTGTCCCGTACGCGCCCTGCGCCTCTACATGGACCACACGCAGAGCTTTAGGAGCTCTGAGCAGCGGTTGTCTGTTATGGAGATCAGCAGAGAGGAGGGCTGTCTCTAAACAGAGAATGGCGCACTGGATGGTAGACTCAAAAACAACAGCATACAAGTCTAAGGGGTGCCCGTGCCCGCTGGCGGTAAGAGGCAATTCCACAAGGAGTTTGGCCACCTCGTGGGCACTGGTGCTCGGCGTCTCTCTGGCATACATTTGTAAAGCTGCGGGCTGGGCTACACCCAACGCCTTGGTAGGTTCTACAACCTCCAGGTGGAGTTAGGTCTCTACTCGGTTCTTGTTTGTACTTGTGGGTGTATTCCTGCGAAAGCGCCGTCTCCCCTACGTAGGTGAGCAAGGGCGCTCCTCTTTGTCTCCCTTTTCAGCTCACAATGTTGAGAGACCGACTGAAAGGGAACGTCTCCGGTTACGTATGGTAACCTAGGTTCCCTGAAGGAGGGAACAAGACGTTGTGACTTCCCGTGCCAGGTTACCCGGTCACCGCTGCAGCGACTGGGAGAGGCTTCCCAGGTTCCTCAGTGCAAAACGTTTATGAGTGGTCTCCTTTTATACCCATCATCACGGGCGGGGACATGAATTGATTCATTAGCCAATTAATTGGCCTTTTTTAATAGGCTCGGAGAGAATGGGTTCTTAAGATCAAACCCCCTTTCAGCTCACAACGTCTTGTTCCCTCCAGAGAACCTAGGTAACCATACGTAACCGGTGAAGATTTGTTTCATGACCTCGTTTAGGAACTGGCTCTAATTATCAGAAGACAATCTGCAGGATAACCTCCATTTTGGTAAAATTTCAGTTAAGAGGGCTTCAGCAACCGCAGGATCTTTTTTTATTGGAGTGGGAAATACTCCTACCCACTTAGACCATATATCCACTATTACAAAACAAAATTGTTTCCCTTCACATGGACTGAGTTCAATAAAGTCCATCATTAAATGATCGTATGGTTCAATTGGAGGTGGATGTGCTGCCGGTGTCATTTTAATGCCTCTTGCCACATTATGTGTGTTACAGAGTACACATATTTGGCAATATTAGCACAAATTGTGAATCCTTTCGTAAACCATGAGGTTGTAATTTGTTCCACCTCCCTTTTTGACACGTGGTCTTGCCCATGTGTCAATTTAGCATAGTTTGGGAAAAAAATGTTTGGGGAGACATGGAAAGCCAGTTTTTCCCACCTAGATGCCATCAAATTTTAAGACCCTGCATTCTTCCACTCAGAAATGTCTGTGTGAGTTGTGAATGACTGCATGTTCTTCAGAGAGGAAGAAAGAGACTCATTAGTGTCATTCTGGGCACAAGATAAGCTCATAGTCTGTGAGACTGCTGCTTTGGCAGCGACATCTACTTTGTTGTTTCCTCTGGAAATAAAATCATGTTAATTAGTGTGTGCAGCACATTCACAGACAGCAATGTTTTTCAGGCAATAGAATGACATCCACTAACTGAGAGTTTAAATCAGCATTCAGAATTGGCTTACCATCAGATTTTATAATATGTCTGTGTTTTACAGAGCCCCAAAATCCTGCACAATACCAAATCAGTATTGTGAATCAGTGTAAATAGTAACACTATTACCAGCCATCATATTCAATAAGTAGAACCCAGATCTTTTGTAGGTGTTAATTGTTGCATAGGTAGAATAGAATAACTAGGAATGAAAGTGCGACAATACGAGCACATACCAAAAAAGAAGCATTTTTTTTCTTTTCGTTTGGGGCTTTGGCATTTCAATAATTATCTCAATTCGATTTTTGGACAATGATTTTCACCATGTGATCAAAAAATTTTACTTTCTGTTTTACAAACTGCAGTTTGTTTAGGCTTACTTTGTGGCCTTTCCTAGGCTAAGTGTGTGTGGAGTGATAGAGTGTCGGTCACACATGTTTGTTCATTTTCAAAGCTAAGCAATATGTCATCAATATAACTGATTAATGTTGTTCCAGCTGAGAGTTGTAATGGTTCTAGACTACGCTGAAGTGCCTCATTATAAATTGTTGGTGATTCAACATACCATTAGCACAAACGCTTGAACGTGTATGGTTTACCATCGAAATTAACCCAACCCAAAATCGGCTGTCTTTATGTACGGGTATGCTGAAATGAAATAAGATTCAACAAATCCACAACTGAAAACTAAGACATGGTTTGTGGAATTCGTGATAAAGTGATATAATGATTTGGTAGGGTGCAGTGCCGATCCTGACCTCCCTGGGGCCCTATGCAAAATTCTGCTAAGGGGCCCTCTAACTGAACCCGTGACACAGTGAGCTATGTAAACCTTTTGCCATTGCCACACAGTCACACCTGACACTTCAGTGATCCCAATACAATCCTCTCTCCTTTAAACAAAACAGTCGACAATATAGAACAACAATATAGAACAGAATGAGGTGCAAACAAACAATATTTATTGAATAGAGTATTTCTTATAGAATGTTAAGATAACAGGTGAATATTATTAAGTAAGTAATATTAACGTAAACATAAATAAGAAGAAAATAATAAATTATAACTCTGAGCTTTGGCTTTTGGGATTAACTTAGGTTCTCTTTACAGCCTGGGCATTTTCTGCATCAGTATGGGCAACACCAGTCTATTTTGACCGTCTAGAAGAAACTGAGAAGAATATCACATAGTAAGTTAAACAGTCATTTACACCATCTTACATGATACTCGTTACATGTTACAAATGCGTAAACATTTGAATGTTTTTTTGCAACTCACAATTTGTATTAGCTCATTCTGTGTGTGCTACCCAAGGTAATGAGCATGTGTCTGTCCATCTTTAATTTTGCTGAGATGGATTTCCATAATGGGATCAAATTTTGCTAGTAATTCAACCTCTTTTAGGAAGTTTCCATTATTTGGCTGGAAGAGTTTTTCTGAAGAACCCCTGAATGCTAGGTTTCGTTCAGCCAGAGACTGGGTGATACTTATTAAACGTGTAAGGACATCACGCCATCTCTTTCTTTCAGCCTCATAAATGGTCATTTGTATCTGGTCAAGAGTCTGACCCTGACTTAGGCGCAGATCAAGTTCTCTCCACTTAATGATATTTAGTGTGTGTTCAGGACTACTCTCATGGTGTTTCAGAATGGCATTGATATTTGACCAGTCATTCACACCTTCCTCTATAAATTTTTTGTAATTTGTAGAAAAGAGCTTAAATCAAAAAGAATAAACAGCATTGTTTTTGATTGAGTATGTAAGCCAGCTCCTGTGAATCTTTTCCCCATTTGACAGTTTTCTCTGTAATAAGCCTGAATGGAAAGCTCTTCTAGACTTGTCTTTAGGGAAAGAAAAATCCAGTCCTGGTTTGAATGGACCTCTGCGCACTAACTCAGTCCTCATAAAGTCTGTTAAGACGGTGGGCCAATCTGCTGGGTCATTTGGTGGAGCGGCAACTGTTCTATTTGGGTCTGAGCTGCTTGTATCTGCTGCTAACTGTACACCTCTGGTTGTGCTAGTACTGACTGAGGCTGCCTGTACTTCATCTGGGTCTGTCACTGTGTTCCTACTTTCTGAAGACGTCTGTACTGTATTTGCTGAAGCTAGCTGTATTGGGTTTGTGCTAGAACTGGCTGAGACTGCCTGTACTTCACCTGGGTCTGTGGTAGTACTTGCTGAAGCTGGCTGTTCTGAGTCTGTGCTAGTACTGGCTAAGGCTGGATGTGTATCAACTGAGTCTGTGCTAGTACTGGCTAAGGCTGGATGTGTATCAACTGAGTCTGTGCTTGTACTGGCTGATGGTCCAGCATCTCCTCTACTGAAAAAACTTAAGCATAGCACCTGCAAATTATAGATAACTCATTTTATAAGCTGCATCAGACCCATTCAAACTGGCTCCCAATTTTCTTTTATACATTTTCAAATATAAAATACTATTTATACTATGGCTTGGCTCTTGTAATATTCAACTAGTTAACTAGTTATGCAGATATCAATAATCCCTGTGAGTGATGACATCATTGATATCAAGAATGAACTTTTGTACAAGTTAACATGTAATTCCTGATATCAAAAATAGACATTGGTAGATAAAAATGTAACTAAGTATTACTATTAGCTATTAGTATTATTAGTATTAGTATTAGCTATTATTGACTATCTATTAGTAAAAATAATCAAGAATTCACATTGCATATAACAAACAAAATTAATGCTTGATATCAAAATGCATAAACTGTGAATGAATAAAAGCTAAAATGGCTTGCCATAGCATGTTAAAGTTTTATTTTTATTTTTGTAATATATATGGTGAAGCGATTCTTGATTTATGGTTATTATTAACTGAGGGATGTGCATCCACACATTGACCAATATGTCCAGCTAATCAACATTTTAAATTCAATATAGCCTATAAATCAAGTCAATCACTGTCAAATTATCAATACATTGCTTTCTATTTTGCATAATTAGTGCAGTGCAGTTGTAGGCCTATAGAGTTTTTAACTACACATTGACTGAGACTAGATAGTCAGTGTCTCAACACGCGACGCGGTTATCTTCTCAGAGCTGCAGTAAACAAACACCGTTGCACTTTGTCGTTTATCAAAAAAAAAATGTAATAAATATTTGTATTTTACTCTCACTTTTGTAAGGCACAAAGTGACGCAAGAGATGCACTGCCTGCCTGCCCAGCTAGGTTAGCAAGACTGAAAAAACACAACAGAAATGCACATAAACTTTACTTTGCTGACCTCAAACTTAGAGAGGAGAGAAGACAAGTTTACCTGATTGTTGTTCCCGCAGTTCTCTTTCATGGTTTTTTTCCTCTTTTCGTGACCAGAAGGAGAGTTTCGCTTCATTTTGTCATGGGTGTTGTAAACATTAGTTGACAGTGACGTGACGCGTTATGACACGAGGAGGAGGCGGGCCTTGAGTAATTTGCGGGGCCCTACGCAGCTTGCGTAGTGAGCGTATAGGGCTGATCGGCTCTGGTAGGGTGAGGGCATGAGGCTGTACAGCTGAGTTTACTGCCTGCAGGTCTTTTGACAAAATTTAAGTCTATTGGCTGGCCAGCAAATCTTTTATAAAGAAAATAAACTAAGAGTGATAAAATGAAACAAAAACACCCTCTCTTAGGAGAAATTCAAAACAGCTCTGATACCTCATAGCATACCTAGATATCATAGCAGCGAACAACAGCAATATCTGATTTATGGAGATATTTATATCCATTTACTACTTGGCTAAACCACACAACTTACTTACTTACGCTTTTACCCCGTACACCTTGCCCTTGCCCCTTGCCCCTTGCCCCTACCCCTACCCCTACCCCTACCCTTACCCTTACCCTTACCCTTACCCTTACTCTTACTCTTACTCTTACTCCTACTCCTACTCCTACTCCTACTCCTAAATCTAAATTTAGCCCCAACCTATCCTAAACTTAAACCTTACCCTAACTCTAACAAATGCTCTAACCCTAGGACTATTCCTAACACTAACCCTAACAGTAGCCTAGCCCTTAACCCCTAAACCTAACATAGCCCTAAATCCTAGTGCTAACACTAACCCAAACCCTTCCCACAACACTAATCCTAACCCTTAGCCTAAGGCTAAGGCTAAGCCCAACCATACTAACCCTAACTTAACCTAACCTTACTTAGCATAACCTTAACCTAATCCTTAACCCTAACCCTACCTAATCCTCTACTCTCCTCAACTCTCCTTTCCTTTCCTATCCAATCCTATCCTATCCAATCCAATCCCATCCCATCCCATCCCATCCCATCCCATCCCATCCCATCCAATCCCATCCAATCCCATCCAATCCTGTCCAACCCTCTCCTCTCCTGGTCTGTCCTTTCCTAATCCAGACCCTAATCCTAACACTTAACCTTACCCTAACCCAAACCCCAACCCTTGCCCTAACCATAAAGCAACCATAACAATAACTCTAACTGAACCCTAACAATAACCTAAACCCTAACCATAACCCTAACCCTTACCCACACCATAAACCTTATCCTTCAACGATACCAAAACTTATCCCTAACCTAACATATTAAATCTATCTTATTCCTAAACTTAACCCTTACATGAATCCTAACCCTAATTATATACTAAGCCTATCCCTATCCCTAACCCTAACCCTTACTAACCCTAAACCCTACCCTATCCTTGACCCTTACCCTTACCTTACTTATCATATCCTTTCCTTTCCTATTCTCTCCTTTCCTAACCAATCCCTCTCCTGTCCATACCCTTACCCAAACCATTACACTCACCCTAAACTTAACCATACCCTACCCTAACCTACCCTAACCTAACCTACCTAACCTAACCTAACCTAACCTAACCCAACCTTACCTCGCCTCGCCTAAAGTCTCTTCTCTTCTCTTCTCTTCTCTTCTCTTCTCTTCCCTTGCCTTGCCTTGCCTTGCCTTACCTTACCTAACGTCTACTTTCCTCTCCTCTCCTCTCATTTTATTTAATTTCCGTTCCATTCCATTCCATTCCTTTTCTTTCCTAACCTATCCTATCCCATTCTATCCTACCTATCCCATTCTATTCTATTCTATTCTATTCTATTCTATTCTATTCTATTCTATTTCTTTCTATACTTTCCTATCATTTCCTTTTCTATCCTATCCTATTCTATTCTATTCTAATCTCTTCTATTCTCAAAGCCTAACCCCAACAATATCACTTACCATAACACATAACATAACCCTAACCCTAACCATAACCCAAACCCGAACAATAACCGAAACAATAACCCTAACCCCAACCATAACCCAAACCATAACCCAAGCCCCTAACATAACCCTAACCCTAACCATAACCCTAACCATAACCCAAACACCAACCATAACCCCAACCATAACACTTACCATAACCCCAACCATAACCCCAACTCCAACCATAACCCTTACCATAACCCTCACCATAACACTTATATTTTATATGTTATATCTTCTCATCTTATCTCTTCTCACTTCACCCTACCCTACCCTATCCTACCCTATCCTACCTTACCTTCCTTTCCTTTCCTTTCCTTTCCTGTCCTGTCCTGTCCTGTCCTGTCCTGTCCTGTCCTGTCCTGTCCTTTCCTTTCCTTTCCTTTCCCATCCTATTACTGGCACTGGCACTGGCACTGGCACTGGCACTGGCACTGACACTGACACAAACACAACCATATTTATAACAATAATTTTAACCCTAGCCCTAACCCCTACCCCAACCTTAACCCCAACCCCTACCCAACAATAACCCTGACCATAATCCTAAACCTAACCCTTACCCTAATTTAGATTTTTTTTTGACAGAGACATGGTTAAAATCTGATGATTACATTATTTTAAATGGGTCCACGCCACAAGATTATTGTTATAAACATGAGCCACGTCCAAAATGTAAATGTTGCTTCAATTTACATATATATTTGTTTTCATTTTTCAGAGGGCAGGTTTCTGGTATAACTCATTTGAAGTAATGGTGCTTCATATAACACTACCCAGAGAAACAAACGTGAACAATAAATTCCTTTTGATGTTTGTACTGGCTACTGTATATAGGCCACCAGGGCACCATACAGACTTTATTAAAGAGTTTGGGGATTTTATATCTGAGTTAGTTCTGGCTACAGACAAAGTTTTAACAGTTGGGGATTTTAATATCCATGTTGATAATGAAAATGATGCATTAGGATCAGCCTTTACAGATATTCTGAACTCTATTGGGGTTAAACAACATGTTTCAGGACCCACCCACTGCCGAAACCATACCCTAGATTTAATATTGTCACATGGAATTGATCTTGATGATGATGAAGTTTTGCAGCAAAGGGATGATATCTAAGATCACTATTTAGTGTTGTGCAAACTAAATATTGCCAGAGTTGTAAATCCAACCTATTGTTGCAAATATTGTAGAACCATCACTTCTACCACAAAAAACGACTTTGTAAGTAATCTTCCTGATGTATCCGAATTCCATAGCATATCCAGCACACCAGAACAACTCGATAATTCAATCAAAGCGACAGACTCCCTCTTTTCAAGCATTTTAAATTCCGTTGCCCCCTTAAGCTTAAGGAAGGTCAAAGAAAAAAGTTTGACTCCTTGGTATAATGAGCATACTCGCAGTCTAAAGAGAACAGCCCGAAAAATGGAACGCAGTTGGAGGAAAACAAAACTAGAGGTATTTCGTATTGCTTGGCGGGAAAGTAACCTATCCTTCAGAAAGGCATTAAAAACTGCTAGATCCGATTACTTTTCTAATCTTTTAGAAGAAAACAAACATTACCCCAAGTATTTATTCAACACTGTGTCTAAACTAAAGAAAAATATAGCCTCAACAAGTTCTGACATTTCCGAGCACCACAGCAGTAATGACTTTATGACCTACTTCACTTCTAAAATTGACACTATTCGAGATAAAATCGTAACCATTCAGCCATTAGCTACTCTATCGCATAAAATTTTTAAACCCCCAGAGGAACAGTTCCCTTCATTCTCTACTATACAAGAGGAAGAACTGTGTATACTTGTAAAATCATCAAAAGCAACAACATGTATGTTAGACCCTATTCCATCTAAGCTACTAAAAGAGGTGCTTCCAGAAGTCATAGATCCTCTTCTGAATATTATTAACTCCTCATTGTCAAAAGGGTATGTCTCCAAATCTTTCAAACTGGCTATTATTAAGCCTCTCATTAAAAAAAACACAACTTGACCCCAAAGACCTACTAAATTATAGACCAATCTCAAATCTCCAATTCCTGTCCAAGATACTAGAAAAGGTAGTATCCTCACAATCATACTCATTTCTAGAGAAAAATGATATCTGTGAGAAATTCCAGTCAGGTTTTAGACCACATCATAGCACTGAGACTGCTCTCCTTAGAGTTATAAATGACCATCTTCTCTCGACCGACCGTGGCTGTATTTCCTTATTAGTGTTACTGGATCTTAGCGCTGCTCTTCTTCATTGACTTGAACACGTTGTGGGCATAAATGGAAGTGCATAAGCGTGGTTTAAGTCATACTAAACTTACCGCTATCAACTCGTAGCATTAAATGAAGAGCTATCATATCGATCACAAGTTCAGTATGGAGTACCTCAAGTTAAAGGATTCTTAGGCTGCATTTATTTAAGAAATCCGGAACCGAGAACACTCCCCACACTACACCATATATCTGCTATAACTTTAGTAGAATGGCATCTATGCTAATATTGGTCTGTTCCTCCTTCCGAGCTCTTCGGAGCCACCGGATCCAGCCCATATCCAGATCAGATGGCATTGCAGTCAACAGGATCCAGTGCATATCCAGACCAGATTTTGTAGAAAGGACCCCTAGGGCCCGGAAGGACAGCGGAGACCAGGTTCTCTCACTCAGTGAGATTGGGGTCCAGGATGTCTCCTGCGTTTACCCAGGAACGTTCCTGCGGTCCAAACCCCTCCCAATCGACCAGGTACTTCAGAGTCCTGCCCTGACGCAGAGAGTATAGCAGCTCGTGCACCTCATAGACCTCCTCGCCGTCGATCAGCAGAGGCGGGGGAGTATGCGGCTTGGGTCTCTCCTCCGGCGCCCCTCTCGGACCACCAGCAGGTCTCAGTAGGGAGACATGAAAGGTAGGAGAAATGCGATAGTTAGCAGGCAGTTCTAAACGAAATGATGCTGGGGTAATTTGTCTGAGGACCTTGAAAGGACCCACATACCTGAGACTGAGCTTCTTGCTGGGTAGTTGTAATCGCAGATCTCTTGTGGATAGGCAGACCCACTGTCCTGGTTCATAAAGGGGGCTGGTGCAACGATGACGGTTGGCTTGGAATTCCTTGCGCCCGACGGCTCGTTGTAAGTGAGTGTGTGCCCGATCCCAGATAGCCTCGCTGTTCAGTAACCACTCTGTGACTGACAGTAGTTCAGTGTGTTCCCCAGACCATGGGAACATAGGTGGCTGGAAACCCAGAACGCATTGGAAGGGAGTCAATCCGGTGGCTGGTTTTTCTAAGGAGTTCTGTGCATACTCTGCCCACATTCGGCCTGGTTCTGTTGAAAGTAGGATCTTAGAAACCAAATGACATCTTGATTCAGTCCTTCTGATTTTTCATTGGATTGAGGATGATAGCCCGACGTAAGACTGATGTTCACATTGAGGTGTCTGAAGATGGCAGACCTGACTCGCAATGTGAACTGGGACCTGCGGTCTGACACTATGTCCTCTGGAAGACCATGCAAATGAAAGGCCTGATTGCATAGCAGCTCGGTGGTCTCGAAGGCTGTGGGTAGCTTGGGTAGTGGGATTAACCGGCAGGCCTTGGAGAATCGATCTCTTTGTCGAAGAGGTTCTGGGACGAACGTGAAATTGGCGGGACACTCAACAGGGGGCGGTGTTTTCTGGTTAATTTGCTCGATTTCGGTCATTATGTCCTACTGTACTGGAGCCATCAGTAACTCGGCAGGCAGAATGATGGTGCCGGGTTGAATGTTGTCTTCGGTCAAGCGTGAGAGAGCATCGGCCTTCGTGTTCTTGGAGCCTGGCCTGTAAGTAACTGAGAAGTGGAATCTTGTGAAGAATAGGGCACATCCGGCTTGTCGGGGGTTGAGTCGTTTGGCCGAACGTAGATATTCAAGATTCTTGTGGTCTGTCAATACCACGAATGGGTGAGTAGCGCCCTCCAGCCAGTGCCGCCATTCCTCCAGAGCGAGTTTTGCCCACATCGTAGTTCTCTCTGCCGCAGACAAATTTGCGGGAAAAGAAGGCGCAAGGAAACATCTTGGAGGGCGCACCATGTCGTTGCGAGAGGACCGCCCCTACCCCAGAGCTAGAGGCATCGACTTCAACAAGGAATGGCCGGTCGGGATCTGGGTGCTTCAGGATGGGAGCAGACGTGAAGCAGTTCTTTCGGTTTTGGAAGGCGTGGAGAGCCTCCTGGAGCCCATTGAAGTTTAGCCGAGTTCCGCTTGGTCATGGTAGTTAGAGGGGCTGCGATGGTACTGAATCCTCTAATGAAACGATGGTAGAAGTTGGCGAAACCCAGGAAGCGTTGCCTACTTTACCATCTTTAGTTGAGGCCAGTCCAATACTGCTTTAACCTTGCTCTCATCCATTGCCACTCCCTCCTGACTGATGACGTACCCCAGGAATGAGGTGCTAGTCTGGTGGAACTCACACTTCTCTAGCTTGGCGTAAATTTGGTGTTGAATTAACCGATTCAGGAGTGCCCGGACATGTTGTACGTGTTCCTTGATGTTGTTGAAATAGATTAGGATATCGTCGATGTAGATGATTACTCATTTATCGAGCATGTCCCGGAAGGCTTCATTCATGAATGATTGGAAGACTGAAGGACTGTTTGCAAGGCCTACTGGTGGTAGAAAATGCCGTTTTCCATTCATCTCCCTCTCTGATGCGAACGAGGTTGTAAGCGTTGTGGAGGTCTAGCTTGGTGTAGTACTTGGCTTGACGTAGTTGTTCTAGGGCAGCAGGAACTAGTGGTAATGGGTATCTGAACTTGATGGTATTGTGGTAAGGCCCCGGTAATCGATGCATGGTCGCAGCCGTCTGTTTTTTTTTTCACAAAGAAAAAGCCTGCCGATGCGGGTGATGTCGAAGGTCGAATATATCCCTTGGCAAACTCATCTTGGCTAACGTTCTCTGCTTCAGTTCCTCGATGGTGGAACGATCTGCCTCTGGCTTCACGCTTGTCAGACTCGGTCTCTACCTTCAAAAAACACCTAAAAACTCATCTTTTCCGGCTACACCTAACTCACTAGGAGTACCATCTTTTTCTAACCTACTCACTTTACCTAAAAAAAAATAAAATAATAAAAATTCTACTTTCAGGTTTTTATCTCGCTCTGTGTAACTTGGTAACATTGTTGTAGCACTTGTTCACCTATTGTTGTATCGGCTATTTACCGCTTCATTGTCTCCTCGACTATTGTAAGTCGCTTTGGATAAAAGCGTCTGATAAATGCATGTAAATCTAAATGTAACACTTTCAGCAGACAGCGATCAGGATTCGGGAGAGCTCCCTCTCGTCGTGAGGAGAGGGTGACGCCGGAAATCCATTTGTAACAGTAGGAATTAAAACCATTCGCTTCTAGCAATTTTTAAATAGGCCTGTTTAGTTAAGTAATATCCATTAAGAAACATTAAGAGGAAGGGCAATGCACTTATCGATAAACTGTTTTATTTGACAGAGCACTAAGGTTCCTTTTATTTGCAGTCAGGGGTTCATTCAAAATTGCTAGAAGCTAATGGTTTTAATTCCTAGACCTCTGGGCTATACCTTACATCCCAGTTGGGATTAGAACCTGCATTCTCTGGCTTTGGAAGCCAGCGCTTTATCCACTATGCCACTGGGGCTTCTTTCTTGCAAGCCAGAAGATTTTACTTCATGTAAAAGGCATTCCCATGTCATGTTAACTTTATGATGCTTTTACTTATATATTTCAGGTCCAACATTAATGTGCCTTTCATTTGCAATTAGAAATCTATTTTTTTACTGCTTTATGTTTTTAAACATTAATGATTATGGTAAGATACATTTGTAAACATTTCACCTTAGTGAAGGTAGTTAGGGGGCTCATTTTCAGTTAGGGGCTCATTCAAAATTGCTAGAAGTGAATTGTTTTAATTCCTAGAACTCTGGTAATTTGAACACATTTGATCTTATTTATAAAGCTTCTAAGTTTAACTCAGCATTATTAATAAGCCTTATCTGAGGTAGATTAAGTTTAACAATATCCAGTAAGAAACATCAGAGGCATGGCAATGTATTTATACCTCAACTACTAGGTCTTGGGCCAAGAACTAAGGTATCTTACATTTCAAATGAACTTGGCATTGTTTATGAGCTTTATTTGAGGCGGATAAAGTGAAACAATATACATAAAGAAAGAGCAAGAGGCACGGAAATGTATTGATCCTTAAACTACTGGGTCATAAGTCAAGAACTAAAGTGTCTTAAATTTCAAATCAACTTGGATTGTGGATGAGCCTTATATTTCGCGGAGTTCTGTTCTGGTCCTGCAGTATCAACATCATATCTCTGTCTCTGTGTCACATGACCCCGCCCCCTTGGCTTAACTTGTTTCAACATTCTGTGTTAATCCTTTCCACGTGCATGAGTTTTATTCTCTGTCATTCAGTTCACAACTCATTCATTCACACACAGAGAGAGATGCAGTGGTTTCACAATCAGTTGTGCGTTCACACCAGATGCGGATTGACGCTACACGCGTGTAGTTTGACGCTTGAACATTTAAATTCATTTGCTTCAGGGGGGAGGGGCTTCTGTCAGGGGAGGGGCTTCTGTCAGGGGAACTCATCAACTTATCAGAGGAGAAGTCATTTTATTGTAAAATAAAGCGATTTAACTTAATGTGATGGCTTTAGTTATAGTCTAAAAAAGTGTATAGAGCTCAAATTGAATGAAGAGATTTTTCTTTCTTTACTAAATTTCTTCCAGTAATTATAACTTTTATTCCTGTCTTTGTTAAAGTAGAATAAAAGTATAATGTGTATTTATAAAGCTCTGTTTCCACATAAAGCCCTGATGAGTGTATCCTCCATGTTGGATATGAAGCGTTGGACATGAATGAACTTAAATGTTTAAGCATCAAACTACAGGTGTCTAGTGTGAACGCGGCATAAGATTGTTTGCACCTGGTAAAATGACTTTTGGTCATTATTTGGAAAAACAAAATTAAATATACTGTAACAATTTGACTATGGCGGCCTCCGCGATCTTCCTGAAGACCCGGGGGGACAGGGACAGCCCGAAGGGCAGGACTTTATACTGATACGCTCGCCCCTTGAACGCGAACCGTAGGAACGGCCGTTGTCGAGGCAGGATGCAGACGTGGAAGCAATCCTGACTCCGGATAGAAGTCAAGATGCGCCGCTGCGTCAACATCCTGAACGGCAATCTGTGCAGATATTTGTTCAGGGTCTCGAGCCACCGTGACGGGGAACATCTGTGTAACCACGCCGGCCCCCTGCACGCCAGGGGGATGAGAGGACTGATCTGCTTCACTGTACCCGGGGAGGGTGGTTCTGTGGCTGCCGGGTCTGGGGTCTGGCCAGGATTGTCCTGGGGGGACACGGGGACCCGAGCTGCCTGCCGAATACCGCTGGCCAACCCACCGTCCTGCGGAGGGCGCTGAGCGACTTTTGCCTGGGGGAGGATTTATTATTTCTTTAACCACATAGGGTGGCCCACAGGCTCAGAGCGTCCTCCGGATCTGAAGCAAGCAGCTCGCTCTCAGATGCTGCGACCAAAATCACATCATCACGAGACGGCGAACCGTCCCGAAATGAGAGAGACGGAGAGCGTGAGAGACTCTGAGGCTGACGGAGACACATCCATGTCCATATCGCCCGCGCCGCTCGCAGCAGCTGCTACTCGCGCCGTAGCGCCAGTGAACGAACTGCCGGAAGCAGACGCGGTGGTGACCGATTTCGTAAAGAAAAAGGCCAGCCGCGACCGCAATTCCTTAATCGGACATGACGACCGCGCGAGAGCGTCCTCGGCGTGATGGAGACCCAAACACGGGAGGCAGATCTCGTGCTGATCTCCATCATTGATGTGCCGGTTGCACCTAAGAGAACAAGGCGTCCCATTACAGGACCACCCGCTGTTCCCACAGTTGGAATATACAAACCTCTGGGAATATTGCTGAAACGCACAGGGGAGTCCAGGACTATCCGCTGCAAGACGTCGTCACGTCAGCAAGTTTTGTCTGTACCAGACACAACCATCTAGGTTCCGAAGAACAAAAGGTAAGGAATGATCTCTTCTATCCCCTTTTATACCCGTAATCCGGGGCGGGACATGAATTGATTCATTCGCCAAATTAATTGGCCTTTTTAATAGGTTCAGACATAAACAGGTTCTCAAGTACAACCCCAGTCAGTCTCACAACGTTGAGAGACCGACTGAAAGGGAACTTTATATTATTTATTTATTGATTGTTATTACTTATTACACAGCTCAAATATTACTGGTCAGTCACACCTTCTTGCAGTCTGTTGCTTCTCAGTAACAACACCTATTGGGGTTTATGATGCAATGACTAGTTAAATGTAAGTTTCATGGCACATATGCAATTATCAAAACTTATTTTACTTATATTGTCTATTAATGTTTTTCAGAAACCACTAAAGACTCATGATTGTGTGCTTCCCTGGAAATGAAGAAGTGGAACACATCAAAATGGGGCGAAAATTGATGCAAAAAAGGAGGTAGATATGTATGTTTGCTTGCGTTTCAAGACCAGGGGAGGAAACACTCTTTGAGAGAGAGTGGGCACCGGGCCCTGAAGAGGGCCTGGTACGAGTTGGGACGTGGCAGGACTGTCCCACTCCAGCCATTTTGGAGATGAAATGTCCTGGGCTGAGCATGGTGGTGTTTCCCCCACTGGTTGCCTTCCGTCGGGACCGCTTCCCACGCTTTCTGCGGGGTGGTTGCTGACAAGGAGGTGTCGTTCTCCTACGGTTCGCAGGTCTCCGGTCGCCACCCGAGGGGAAGATACAGCCGGAGTGGTGGGTCGGGAGGGGTGAGGCTGTCTGGGAGCAGACGACGCACGGAACCTAGACGGCACATAGGCAGCCTGGTTGCCGCGAGGGAGGATATGGCTAATAGCCTCCGTCTGCCTCTGCACGGCCGAGAACTTCTGTTCTGAGAGAAGTTCTTCACCATGTCACCAATCAGCCGACCTTGCGCCATGGGGGCATCGAGGAAGCGAACCTTCTCAGCCCCCCGTATTTGCACAAGTTTAAACCAGAGGTGTCTCTCCTGGACCACCATAGTGGGCATCATCTGACCAGGGCACGCGCGGTAACCTTAGTGGCCCGGAGGGCTAGGTCACAGTGTGCAGTGTACCATCTCTCACTGACGGGGCAGACGAGCTTGCCGAGGTGGCCCAACCTTAGTGGCCCGGAGGGCTAGGTCTCAGTGTGCAGTGTACCATCTCTCGCTGACGGGGCAGACGAGCATGCCGAGGTATAGATGTTCCACGAGCCAGAGGCTGACGGGGTGACATCCATAGAGCCCTCATATTCACTGACGCTGCTCACCGAGGCTGTTGACCGTTCCGTAGCCACAGCCAACGAACCAAAGGGAGCTGACGAAGTGGTGGCTCGCTTCTCGAGAAAAGAAGCCACCCGTGACCGCAACGTCTTCATCGACATCTGCTCGCAGTGCGGGCAGGTAGGTCCCATGAACGCCAGCCCAGCGTGCTGGAGACCCAAACACGTGAGGCAGGCATCACAGGTGACCCCGTCTAGGACGAGTTCGCCACACCAAGAGAGCAGCTGTGCGCCATGGGGCAACACGCCGCTAGAAATTGCTCTTTTATGAAAAACGAAGACACTCTCTGTCTTCTGCTGAAACGCCCGGGGGAGCCGCTAAAGATGGACAACCGCTGGAAGATGATTGCCAGAAGTCGATTCTTGCTTCAGACTTGAAGTCATCCGCCAGGTTCCGAAGAACAAAAGGTAATGAATGAGCACGCCATCTCCCCTTTTATAACCGGATGTCCTGGGCAGGGCACGGCATGCAAATTTCATTTGCCAAATTTCATTGGCCTTTTAAATATATTCAGAGTCGATTTGTTCTCAAGAGCGAACCCCATACTGTCGTCTTCGACACAACGTCGAGAGACCGACAGAATGGGAATCACCTTTTAGTCTGCTGACCCATACATTTGGACCACAAGTTGTAGATATTGTCATCTCATTTTTAATAAGTGAGTTTAAGTAGAGGTACACCGATCCAGTGAACACAATAACAAATGAATTATAAATTGTTACAAACGTTGTCATCTCAGTTAATTAAGTAATGTTACATATAAATATACAACATATCAATGGTAGAGAACACATTCAGACAGCAGAGTAATGATAAATGTACATGGTTTACTAAGCTTAACTTACACTTAAAGATTGCATTATTTTTTCAGATTAGTTTTAAAACAATACATAGGCAGATAAACAAGACCAATAAACAGCAGTCTCTTACACTTCATTTCTCATTTGCACACTCACATGTAGCAAGTTAATTTTAAATGTATATTTTACATTGTTACTTTTATTATATTTATTTATTTATTTATATATTTATTTTTTTAATTTAGTTAGTCCTCTTTTGAAATTCTTTCTATACTTTCGTTTTATGTTTTTTGCTCTGTGTGGAAACAATGGTCTTATCTTTCTTGTCAAATCTGTAGTTACATCTATCAATGCCATTCCAGTCATGCTGGCATTTGTTATACTGTCATGCAGGATTTTAATAAGCTGGCTAATGTGCTGAGGAATGTTCTGCCATTTCTGCACAGTCTCCAGTATTTCATTTAACTTCTGCACTTAAGTTTTAGAGTGGTTTGCTGCAGTGTTCACATTTAACTGCATTGACATGTAAATATGTCAATACATCTCTGGTAAATATGGCATCAAATAATTCACATGCCAGTAGAAGACAAGAACATTTTTCACTGTAAGAGTATGTACAATAGGTACACTGAAATGTTGTTGCAGAAGTGTGGTAAATCCTCTCATTACATGTACTTTTTACATCTACCGCTTTTGTGTCAAAGCACAGAATGGAGTAAAGCTTCTTTGGGTTAATTACACTAGCATGTGTGTTTATTTGATAATTCAAAGCAGGACACTTCTGAGAATCATATTCACTCAGCAAATCAGTAAGTACAAGGTGTTTACAGCGATGTCCTGTTGGGCAGCTACAAAAACTTTCAGATGGACAAAATTTGTAGGATAGACCAGGGGTTTGTTCTGATGGAACATCATAAAGGTATGTGTCGTGGCATATAAGATTAATGCTATCTTGCCAACCTTTTTCCACCAATCTAGAGCTGACTTAAGTATTTCTCCTGACTTAAAAGAGGTATTTTTCATTCTTCCAACTGCCCGCAAATCATGGATGACCTGGAAGTATCCATCTGTCTTCTTGATGAGAATGCTGATAAGATCATCCATTTTACGGTTCCTAATGCTCCCAAAAACTGATATTTTAGGCAATGGAAAAATCTAATTAGACAAGCAAAGGAAAACAATGCATGTTTTAATATGATTTTTTTTCCAAATGCTTGTAATTCTATAACATTATTTGCATGAACTCATAGTGAAGTTGCATACGTTTAATTTCAAATATTACCTTTCAACAAGATTGTTTGTATCGGAGTCGGCATGGTTGTAGCACCGTCCAAAGTAAGACCATGTGTGTCCTATTTCCAGACAGTGATCCTTGAAGTATGAGCAAAGAGCTGGAAAATCTTCAAACCTCTTTAGGAAAATCTCGAAGCTATAATGAAAAAATATAACAACAGATTTCATGTTAAATTAAACTAATTTGATGTTTGCATAAAATAGATATATAAAAAAATATCGCAGTACAGGTAACTGCCATGGAATGGATGATGAAGAACCCAAATGCAGGGTGTGATGATCCAATAGACTTTTAATAAAGAACAAACAAAACACTATAAAAATGGCAAAAAACAAAACTTCCCACGATGGAGCACAAAACAAGGTGTAACTAAAACTAAAACAAGGCAAGAGGACAATCCAAACAGGAACAAGAAACTGGAAAACTATCAAGACCGTAACACGATCACGAACACGAATCCAAGACACTGGTAAAACATGTAATGCAACCACACAGGACAGCAAACACAAGGGCATTAAATAGGGAAACCTAACAAGGGAAAACGACACAGGGCAGATGTGGGGAATGAAACAATGATGGGAAGATAGACAGGATAACAAGGGGGCGGGGTCAGAGACGAGACAAGAGAGCACATGGCATGTAAGAAAACAATACCGGGTGACACTCACACAAAACATATGGGTCTGCCATGATTCTGCCAAAATCAGGAAAAACATGACCAAGAGAGGCAGAATCATGACAGTAAGACTTTAGTATAGGGAACACATATTCAATATTAACAATGACTTTTCCCTCAATAAACTCTGCTTATTTACTGCTTATTAATAGTTAGTAAGTTTCTTGTTCAATTTAGGTATTGGGTAGGATTAAGAATGTACATTTACATTTACATTTAGTCATTTAGCAGACGCTTTTTTCCAAAGCGGCTTACAATAGTCGAGGAGATAATGAAGCGGTAGATAGCCGATACAACAATAGGTGAACAAGTGCTACAACAATGTTACCAAGTTACACAGAGAGAGAAGTTACAAGTTTTTTTTTGTTTTTTTTTTGATAGAGTGAGTAGGTTAGAAAAGAAGTGAGTTAGTGAGTTAGGTGTAGCTGGAAAATATGAGTTTTTAGGTGTTTTTTGAAGATAGAGACAGAGTCTGACAAATGTAGAATAAGGTCATGCAGAATAAGGCATTAATATGTGCTTTATAAGTGCTAATAAACAGCCAATATTCTAGTAATAAGCATGCTAATAAGCAACTAGTTAAAAGACCATAAAATAGATTTGTAACCACAGTACAATTAAGGAAGCAAAATTGAATTGTTAATTTTACGCACTGTTGCACAAAGCTTTATCTTTCTGATGAAGGTAATTATTTCTGTTCTAACATCAGTATTTGATGGTCCATTTATTCCAGAGTCTGTCTTTGAAAGCCAACGGACAATAGCCTGAAAAAAGAGACATCAAATAACTCTTTTACATTTTTTGAAATATAAAGAATATATACATTTGTATATACATACTTGCATAACATGATACCAGCACAGCAAGATATCTGACTCTGGGAACACTTTCCGCAAGGCATTTATTTCACACATATCATTGTCCACCATGAAGCACCTAGAGGAAACAACATAGCATATATTGGAAAAATAAAAACACACAAATACACTACCACTGTAAAGTTTGGGATCAGTAACAATATTTTAATATTTTTTAAAGAAGTCTCGTATGCTCACCAGACCAGGGCTGTCAGGGATGGTGGATGAAGAACCCAAATGCAGGGTGTGATGACAAACAAGACTTTTAACAAAAAACAAAAACCCACGATGGGGTAAAGGGTTTTCTATGTTTGTTATAGGGTATTCTATTATATATGCGTTATGGAATTTTTCTTACCATTATAACTTTTTATATTTGTTGATTTTAAAGATGTTTGAGAATAATCAAGTGCGAATTAACTAAGACTCAGGAATATAACTTTGTGTGATTCTAGATGTAAAAGAATGTACTAAAAACATGGGTGGGGTGCACGTACATGCAAAGAACAAATGGCACAGGGGAGGGGGTCTTCCTAGCGGGGCTTCCTGGGAGAATAAAGAAAATATGGCATGAGGAGAGGGGGTCTTCCTAGCGGGGCTTCCTGGGGGGAGACAGTTGCACGGGGTCATCATTTGTGCAGGGTTGCAGAATATGCATGAGTGTTGTGTTACAGGGAACCAAAAAAAGGCAGCTGATTGGAGAAAAAAATCTTTATGGAACTGGGAGGCTGTCCCGAAGAAAGAAGACACACCTTACACATACACATATAAATATGCTGTAACACACTTGCTCGAGGTTGTTCTCCTCTGTAAGACATTGTGTCAAGAACAACCCAGCTGTTTTCCTCGAGGTTATTCTGATCAATAAAGTTTCAACTTATTCTACAAGCCTGATCTCCGATTTTTGAGCATGCAATGACGTTAGAATCCATCAAACCAAAACGCCCAACCATCTTTGATCCATGTCCTAACGTCTTTAATGTTAAGGAAACATACAAAGACATCCAAATAACAAACTACTCCCTGACATATTCTGTGGATGGATTTTTCCATTATGCTGACCACTTGGGAAGCTCCCTGTTTAAACGAACCAAAGATGACAACCAACTGGCTCTGTCAATTCAGGACACCTCTTTCATGAAAATCATGGATGAAGGTCTACGGAAGGATTCAAACAATAGTTGGGAACACCTTCCTAACAAATGGCCTCAAGCACTGAAACGCCTTACGTCTCTTAAGCGCAACCTTGAAAGAAAGCCTGTTACCAGAAAACATTTCCTCAGCTTCATGGACAAAATATTTATAAATTGCCATGCAGTGTTAGCTCCTCCTCTGAGCGAAAGAGAAGAACGATGGTACCTGCCAGCTTTTGGAGTGTACCATCTGAAGAAACCTAACCAAATAAGAGAGTTTCAACTCAAGTTCCCAACAAAGTGTTATATCAAACAATAATGTGCTTTTAACCGGGCCTGACCTGAACAACACACTGCTAGGAGTACTGATCTGCTTCAGGAAAGAAACCACTACCTTTACTGCAGATATAGAACAGATGTTGTACTGTTTTTTATTAAGGGAAGAAGATAGAAACTTCCTACGTTTCCTGTGGTTTCAGGACAATGACCTTTCCAAAGATATTGTGGATTATCGCAGCAGGGTCCATGTCTTTTGAAATAGCCCCTCGTCCGCGGTGGCTATACATTATCTACGTCAAGTTTCTTCAGATTGGTGATTTCCATATCGACCCTGATGTCAAGCATTTTGTAATGCGTGACTTCTATGTAGATGACGGGCTGAAATCCCTGCCTACAGTGGAAGCTTCTGTCAGTTTGCTAAAGAAAACACAAGATGTTCTCTCCAAATCAAATCTGAGACTACATAATATCACAGCAAACAACAAAGAGGTCATGGAAGCCTTTCCATCTACAGACCATGCAGGTGACCTAAAAGATCTAGACTTGGAGGCAGACAAACTGCCATTGCAACGTTGTCTTGGACTTAATTGGGACCTTCATAAAGACTTTTTCCTTTTCAGTGTCAGTGATGAGGTTAAACCTTACACCCGGCGAGGTGTCCTATCCACTCTGAACAGCCTTTATGATCCTCTTGGATTTGTAGCACCAATCACAATCCAAGGCAAGGCTATTCTGAGAGAAATTACTTCTGTGAATGGTGACTGGGATAATCCGCTGCCACAAGAAATGGAGGGAGTTTGGACCTCATGGAAAGTTTCCTTGTCAGAACTTTCTAGTTTTTTCATCCCTAGAGCCTATACTGAGACTTCACCATCGGCAGCTGTCAGGAGGGGATTGTGTGTCTTTGCAGACGCATCTACAAAAGCCATTGCTGCTGTAACGTATTTAAGAGTCACATATGCTGTAGTGAATAATCAAATTGGGTTTGTAATGGGGAAAGCCAAACTTTCCCCTCGCTATAAGCACACAGTATCAAGACTTGAACTTTGTGCGGCAGTTCTTGCAGTTGAGTTGGCAGACTGAATTTCAGTTTAACTGGACCTTCAACTTGATGCTTTAACCTACTACTCAGGCAGTAAGGTGGTTCTCAGATACATATTAAATGAGACTAGGCGTTTTTATGTTTACATTAGCAATCGGGTACAACGTATCCGAAGGTCCTCCAATTCAGATCAGTGGCGATATGTGCTGACAGACCAAAACCCGGCAGATCATGCAACTCGTTTTGTTTCTACAGCCCACTTACAGTGCGGGCTACGTGGACCCAAATTTCTGCTCACACTAGAACAAGGTACCCCTGAGAGAACTTTCAACCTTGTTGATCCAACTTCAGACCCAGATATACGTCCTCTAGCATCCACTTTAAGCACCACAAGATTATCTAAGCAGCTCGGTTTTCAACGGTTTGCCAAATTCTCTTCTTGGAAGTCACTTACAGGTGCAATCACTCGCCTAATTCACACAGGTCACCATTTCAAGACAGCTAATAAGGGAAACAGTGCTTGTAAGGGATGGCATCACTGTAAAGGAGAGTTCACAGTTGAGGAATCCAATAAAGCTTCAGCCATCATCATCCGAGCGGCACAAGAGGAAGTTTAAAGTCAAGAGATGAAATGTATCCAAAAGCAAGAGAGGTTTCCACAAAGTAGTCCTCTTCATACATTGGATCCATACATTGATATGCAAGGTCAGCTGAGGGTTGATGATCGTCTCCAAAATCTAGCCTCAATCAGAGTGAGAAGATGCCTTTTATGATTCCTGGAAAGCACAACATAGCTACTTTGCTGATTAGACACCACCATGAGCATATCCACCATGTGCAGACAGCTCAGAGCTCCACTTAGCATCCAAAAATGACCAGCCTTCCAGCAGATTGTTTCTCCATCGACCCTCTCTTTACCAATATTGGACTGGATGTGTTTGGTCCTTTGGAGTGTCAACTCACGTGGGACAAGAGGAGTGTTTTCTCACAGCAATAGGTGGGCTGTCATTTTTACATGTATGAGCATAAGAGCTTTTCATATTGAAGTCATAGAATCCCTTGATACATCCAGCTTCATCAATGCTCTTAGAAGTTTTCTTGCTGTGCGTGGACTTGTCAAGCACATTCGTTCAGACCAGGGCACAAACTTTGTCGTGCATTTAAGGACTTAAAGATACCTTCAAACATTGAGAGCAAAACTGTCTAGATGTTTATGTCGGACCAAGGATACACGTGGACCTTTAATCCTCTGCATGCTTCCATTTTGCTGGAACTTGGGAAAGAATGATTGGACTTGTAAGGAGAATTCTTGACTCCATGTTCCTCCGGTTGAAAGACAAACTTACTCACAAGGTTTAGGTGACCTTCATGGCAGAGGTTGCAGCCATTACTAATGCCAGGCCTCTTGTTCCTGTGTCAACAGACCTTGATGAGTCATTTATATTCATCACAGCAGTTCTTCTCACGCAAAAAGTGAACTTTGTTGCTGCACCTCCATGCGACTTTGGAGTTACGGACCTGTACAAGTATCAATGTCAACATCTTTACAAATACATTCTGGGACAGATCGCGGAAAAAATTCCTACCAACCCTACAGCTACGCAAAAAATGGCAAGCTGTCCATTCTTATGTCAGACCAGGAAGTGTTGTTCTCCTTAAGAACAGTCAAGTACCACGAAATGAATGGCCTCTTGGACTGGTAACACAGACTTTCCCTGAACAAGATGGGAAGGTGCATCAGTTTGAGGTCAAAGTCATCAAACAAGGAGGTTTCACCCTTTTTCTCAGGCCTGTTACAGAAATAGTGCTCCTGCTTACCTCAGTTTCTGACTTAGATGCATAGTTGGAAATTCTGAGTGATGTGTAAACACATCAGGCAGGGAGTGTATTATTACCACTAATGTTTAAAGTTTTGTGTTATTTTTTAAATTATTTTTCGGTTTTCTTTATTTGGATGTGGCTCCTTAAAGAGTTATACCATTTGACCTTTAATCAGGAAGCAAGCACACATGGCACATAGAGCAGCATGTTCAGTGTTTCAGAAGCCTTTTTAGTGATATTTGCAGTTATCTTATGCCTGTTGTAGCATCGTTGTTTCACTATGCTGTCCTTGGTATATGTGCAGTATATAACTTGACAGCCAGGTAAACTCTTTCTTCGCAAACGTCAATAAACAGGAGAAGCGTGTAGAACCAGCTCGAGTACACTTGTAAGAGAATCTGTGTTTTCAACATTGTTTACTGATTTACCTGTTGCGTGAGTACAACCTGTTGCACACGAAAGTGTAAGCTACTAGATAGAAATACAGTCCTAGTTTCACTGAGCTAGTGTTAATTTGTTTTATTTAGTTAATTCATTGCTGTTACATAAAGAGCCATCAAGTTATTGTTACTGTTTATATCCGTAGCACTTAATCACAGAGCTATTTGTGGTTTCTATTAGAGCCATTAGTTTATAATTGCCATCCCATCGAGGCTGTTGTTGTGATAATTTACAAGGCGTATTCAGCTCTTTTCACTGATTGTACAATTAAGTGAGTATTTAAGTGCTGCATCTGCGCAGGAGCGTCAGCCCTTGTGTGAAGCCCTCCTCATGTAAAGACCGACGAGAGTAAAAACCAGCGACTCTACCTGTGCGTCTCCACCGAGCAGAGACATTGACAGGGCACCTGAGTATTATTGTTTTTTATCGAAATTTGTATTTCTGTATTCTTTTGTTGTATTTTTCAACACTTACTTCTGTAATCGGTTTCTAAGTACTTAAATTACTGACCTAGCTCTTAGTTCTTCTTTTCTTTTTATTTATTCTCATTTCCTCTCCTCTTTTATTCTCCACTTAACCGAGGACAGTGCAACACCGACTGCCCTCTCTACTAACTACGCGTTCTCCCACACCCCACGCTCATCTGGTAGAGGGGGGGAAACCGGTCTACTTCTTCTTACTGGATGGAGGTTTAAAACACTTGCACCTTTGAATGTCAACACCTCTTTGAGTCACATGTAGTTTCTATTACTCATTCACTCAATATCATCTTTGTAGTAATGTATCGTCCCCCAGGTCAGCTTGGACATTTTTCTAGAGGAGTTGGATGTTCTCTTGTCATCTTTTCCGGAGGATGGGACACCTCTTGTGATCCTAGGAGGCTTCAACATCCGCCTGGAGAAACCCTCAGCTGCTGACCTACACAACCTCACTGCATCGTTTGACCTCAGTCGCATACCCACGTCGCCGACCCACAAGTCCGGTAACACACTCGATCTTCTCTACATACGCTACAGCTCCAAGTATAACACTCAGGTAACACCACTGCACACATCCGGTCATTTTCTCGTCACACTTCTTCTCGACGTGTCAACATCCGACACTACTCCCCCTTCCTCCCTTGTTACCTTCAGGCTTAACCTACGCACGCACGCTCTCTCCTCTCACCCTATCCTCTGCTGTTTCCTCTGTGCTCCCTCCTCCTGACCAGTTTGCTCTAATTAACACTGACAATGCCACTCACTCTCTATGCTCTACACTAACATCCTGCTTGGACAATTTATGCCCGCTTACATCTCGACCCGCCCGTACCAACCCTTCAACACCTTGGCTCTCTGATATCCTCTGGGAACAGAGATCCAAGCTCAGGGCAGCTGAGAGAAAATGGCGCATATCTAATGACCCTGCAGATCTCTCTCTCTATTAAAATCTTCTCTCTTCTTTCTCTACGGATGTCTCAGTCGCCAAGACTCAGTTCTACCAGGCGAAAGTAAACAGCTCAACAGACTCTCGTGCTCTCTTCAAGACCTTTGCTGCTCTACTCTGTCCACCCAACCCTCCTCTCTCGTCGGACCTAACAGCTGATGACTTTGCATCCTTCTTTGTGAAGAAGACCACCGCTATCAGCAGTCAGTTCTCCGCTCCGCCACCGCTGGACCATACTCCGGCTCCTCTGACCACCTCTCACAGCTCTTTCTCTCCATTGACTGAAAACGACGCTGCGAGAATCATCATCTCGAACCACCCGACTACCTGCTCGCTGGACCCCATCCCTACCCATCTCCTGCAAGACATCTCTCCATCGGTCATCCCTGCAATTACCCACATCATCAACTCATCGCTCAAATCTGGCACATTTCCTACTGCTTTCAAAGAAGCCCGAATCACCCCGCTGTTGAAGAAACCCTCGCTGAATTCCGCACTTCTAGAGATCTACAGACCAGTTTCTCTCGTGCCCTTCATTGGAAAGACTCTGGATTGTGTTGTCTTCAACCAACTCTCGGCCTACCTTACTGTACACAACCTCTTGGACAGCAAGAAAGGACACTCAACGGAGACAGCTCTGCTCTCAGTTGTTGAAGATCTACAACTGGCAAGGGCGGCCTCCATGTCATCCGTTCTCATCCTGCTAGACTTATCCGCTGCTTTTGACACCGTTCACCACAGCATTCTCCTTTCGACTCTCAAGGAAACAGGCGTCTCCGACAAGGCTCTCCAATGGTTCGTATCCTACCTCTTGGGTAGATCCTTCAGGGAGGTGAAGTCTCAGAACCGCAACATCTTGACACCGGTGTACCTCAGGGCTCAGTTCTTCGACCGTTGCTCTTCTCGATCTACATGACATCACTGGGATCAGTCTTTCGTAAGTATGGCTTCTTCTACTACTATTATGCGGATGACACGCAACTCCACCTTGTGTTTCATCCGAAAGATCAGATGATTTCGACCCGAGTCTCAGCATGACTGAGCGACATGTCGCTCTGGATGAAGCACCACCACCTGCATCTAAACCTTGCGAAATAGGAACTTCTTGTCATCCCTGCCAACCTGAAGACTCGTCATGACCTCTCTATCCAACTAGGAGCATCAACCGTTGTGCCCTCCAGGTCTGCGAGAAACTTGGGAGTAATCATCCATGATCAGCTCAACTTCACAGATCATGACTGCCAGATCCTGCAGATTCATGCTTTACAACATCAGGAAGATCCGACCGTTTCTCTCAGAACATTCAACACAAATCCTGGTTCAGGCACTGGTCCTGTCCAGGCTGGACTACTGCAATGCGCTGCTTGCTGGACTCCTGATGTGCGCAACTAAACCTCTGCAGATGATACTGCAGCGGCAAGAGTGGTGACCCATGTAACACCTCTCTTCATTAAACTATATTGGCTTCCTGTAGCAGCTCGCACTGAATTTAAATGTCTTCTCATTGCCTACAAGACCACTACCAGTTCAGCACCCAGTTACCTTAACTCACTAATCCAAAGGTATAGGCCCTCTATATCTCTGCGCCTTTTCTACTTTTTCTACCTTCAGGTTTTAATCTCACTCTGTGTAACTTGGTAACATTGTTGTAGCACTTGTACACCTATAGTTGTATCGGCTATTTACCGCTTCATTGTCTCCTCAACTACTTGTAAGTCGCTTTGGATAAAAGCGTCTGCTAAAAGCTTAAATGTAAATGTAAATGTAAACCTTGGGACAAAGAGTAAATGTCTTCAGAGTCTTGATTGTTGAGTTATATACTGCACATATACCAAGAGCAGCATAGGACAATTTTAAACGTTTCATCCTAAATATATAAGACGCACAAGCATCTAACAGTAAGGTCTTCAATGCATGATTTTCTAACTTTTACTTTTAATTGCAAATATTTAGCTTTGGACATTATAAGGTATTAACTGCTCCCATACAATTAGCCATATGGATGACATTATAATGCTTTGAGGTTTGAAACAGGATGGTTGTGAATAAAGGTCCACTTTATAGTCATGGGATTTAAAATGGGATAGTGGCGAGTAAAGGTCTAGTTTTTGGTGCTTTGGTACTTAAATGAGAAGTTATTGAGTTAATTTGAATTAAATAAGTTTAAACTTTACATTCCACAAATATAAGGTACAACAGCATCTAACAGTTAAGGCTTCGGTACAAGAATTTCTGACCTTTACTTTAAATGGCAAATTTGAGCTTTGGACATTTTTAAGGTATTAACTGCTCCCATACATTTGGCCATATGGAGAACTTTCTTATGCCTTGGGCTTGAAACAGGATGGTGATGAGTAAGCTTCTACTTTATAGTGCTATGGTTATAACACAGTATGTTTGAGTTAAAATTTCATGGGTCATTTTAAACTTTTCATCCTAAAAATATAAGATACATCAGCATCTAACAGTTAGGTCTTCACTACATGCTTTTCTGACTTTTACTTTTGAAGGCAAATATGAGCTTCGTAGATTATAAGGTATTAACTGCTTCCACACAATTGGCCATATGTAGGATATTTCAATTCTTTGGGGTTTAAAACAGGATAGTAGTGAGTAAAGGTCTACTTTATAGCCATGGAATAAATCTTAAATGAGAAGGTTTTGAAGTAGTCCATATGGCCAACTTAATTTCTTTCCTTTATTTTTTCCTTTCTTTTCATCCTTTCTTTTTCCTCATTCCTTGCTTGTTTGCTTCTTTGTTTCTTTCCTTCTTTCTTCCTTTTTTTCCTTGTTGCTTTCTTTCATCATCTTTGCTTCTTTCTATCCTTAATTCCTCTTTTCTTTTCTTCTTTTCTTTTTTGTTTCTCTCCATCTTTTCAATTGTATCTTCTTTCGAATTTGTTTTCTTGCTTCATTCTATCCCTTTCTTTTTCCTTTCATTCCATCGTCTACAATGAACCGTCTAATCTCTAAATCTATGTTTGAAGTTCTGTTAGACACTATACAATTTAAATATAATAACAAATCACATTTAATAACACCCAACATTGAATTGTATGTAACATACTTTTTTCTAGAGTGTTCCTGTTTCTGGCATAAAGTATGCTTCGAAAAACATGTGATTGTGGACCCTGGCCCTTCAACTTCAGTAAGTGAATTTTACTAGATTACTAGATTACTTTCTAAATACATATGAAAAAAGAGCTATTACTTTGGAATAAATGTTTGTATTTTTATAGTGAATACTTGAACTATTTTTAGAAATTTGAAGAAGAATTTACTAGCAGTGGCATATCAGATCAGGAGTACATACCTGACTCTTATTCAGACAGTTCACAAAAGACAACAGCGTCTTCAGAATCTGATTGTCAAGAAAAACCTACAAACAAACAAAATTTCAAAGTCTCCTTTACAGAATCTCCAGAATAAAATCTAAATAGCAGGCAATGTCAAGAAATCCTTGTAGGTAAAGAACCAGTGTTCACAGAAAAGCCACTTTTGTGTAGGAAAGGCAATGAAGTGACAGAGGTTAACAACAAAGAAGAAATTGATGATATAGATGATGTGGAAGGGCCTGAGGAAGATCAATGTACACAATCTTCTTTTATATCCTTATTATCCTTCTTTTATATTCATTAGAGAAGAAGAATTACTGCTTTTATTTAAGAAAGACACAGACAAAATTTGCAAGGAACTTAAAAGTCCATGAGAAAACAAATGTTGATGTGGCACAGCCTTTTTCACTGCCTAAAAAAAATGCTGGACAACCTCAGAAACAAAGGAAACTAGAACACAATGCAGACGTTTTGACATGTGATGCTGGATCATTAAAAACATCCATCACTGGTCGCCCTTTCAGCCAAATTCCTTTGCAAAGTTGCTAGTCTCTCCACAATGTTTTCCATTTTGCGGTCCATGTTTTCCATTTTGCAGTCCATAGCCACGATAGTCACCCCATTGTTATCCATTTTACGGTTGTTTTCCAGTTTTCGGTCTATAACCACCGTGATGTTTTCCAATTTCCGATCCATAGCCACAGCCTGAGTACTAGCAGCTTTGTTCATTGCTGTCTCAATCTATCTGGTCAACTTTCTGGGGCTTTGATCATTGACCGCTTTTATCATTCGTCGATTTCACAGGGTCCCACCTAATCCAATCAGCAGATTTCCTGCTACCAAAGCTCCGAATAGATAAATATCTTCAACATACTCCAGGGACAATGTCGCCAGGCACATGAAGCGCCACTTCTCCCACCCGTCCATCATGTATCCAGCTGCAAAAGTTCCCTCAGGACAGCTGGGATCACCCGAACCCAGGCTTCTCGTCGAGGATAGTGTGTTAATTGGGCTCAGAGACCAGCTAATTAAATCCATTATTTTTTTTCGGTTTTCGAGAGCAGGACAAAGAGAGTCTCAGAAACAGAATAACAAGACAAAGCAAGCAGTTAGGAGAGATAAGGGAGAGGAGAGGGAAAAAGATGCGACCGTCTTCGCCAAGAGCCAAACGAGATGGATACCACCAAATACATTTATATTCGTCCAAAGCCCCAGGAAGTTGGAAGGCTTCTACTTGTACTGCGAAAACTTTTTGAAGTGTCTAATCCAAGTGTCTAATCTGTGCTAACGCATCAGCGTGAGCGTCAGCCCTCGTGTGCAGCCCTCCTCGTGTGAAGACCGACGAGAGTAAAGACCAGCGACTCTACCTGCGCGACTAAGACCGACGAGAGTAAAGACCAGCGACTCTACCTGCGGGACTAAGACCGACGAGAGTAAAGACCAGCGACTCTACCTGCGCGACTAAGACCGACGAGAGTAAAGACCAGCGACTCTACCTGCGCGACTCCACCGAGCAGAGACACCGACAGGGCACCTGAGTATTTTTGTATCTTTAAAATTCTGCGTTTCCGTATTTTTTGCTTGTATTTTAAACACTTACTGCCTTTATTGGTTTCAAGTACTTCTAATTACTGAACTAGCTCTTAGCTCTTGTTTTCTTCTTATTTATTCTCATTTCCTCTCCTCTTTTATTTACCACTTAACCATGTGTCACAAAATTCTCACTGTGACTAATACTCGTAAACCCTCTGGGTCACGTCGTAGGACACGCAACACTGATAACCTGCGTGCCATCCCAACATCTGACTCTTTTACACTCACTATTCCTATAGGCTTGTGGAACTGCCAATCTGCTGTCAACAAAGCTGACTTTATTCCTGCCATGGCTAAACATTATGGTCTCTCTGTTTTAGCGCTCACTGAAACCTGGATAAAACCAGAAGACAGTACAACACCGACTGCCCTGTCTACCAACTATGCGTTCTCCCACACCCCACGCTCTACTGGTAGAGGGGGGGGGAACTGGTCTACTTCTTCCTACTGGATGGAGATTTAAAACACTTGCACCTTCGGGTGACAACACCTCTTTTGAGTCACACATAGTTTCTGTAACTCATCCGCTCAATATCATTTTTGTGGTAGTATATCGTCCCCCAGGTCAGCTTGGACATTTTCTAGAGGAGTTTGATGTTCTCCTGTCATCTTTTCCGGAGGATGGGACACTTCTTGTGATCCTAGGAGATTTCAACATCCACCTGGAGAAATCCTCAGCTACTGACCTGCACAACCTCACTGCATCGTTTGACCTCACTCGCATGCCCACGTCGCCGACCCACAAGTCCGGTAACACACTTGATCTTGTCTACACACGCTACTGCTCCACATATCACACTCAAGTAACACCACTGCACACATCCGATCATTTTCTCGTCACACTTCACCTTGACGTGACAACATCCGATACTCCTTCCCCTTCCTCTCTTGTTACCTTCAGGCGTAACCTACGCACGCTCTCTCCTCTCACCCTATCCTCTGCTGTTTCCTCTATGCTCCCTCCTCCCGACCAGTTTGCTCTACTTAGCACTGACAATGCCACTCACCTCCTATGCTCTACACTAAAATCCTGCTTGGACAATTTATGCCTGCTTACATCTCGACCAGCCCGTTCCAATCCTTCAACACCTTGGCTCTCTGATGTCCTCCGGGAACACAGAACCAAACTCAGGGCAGCTGAGAGAAAATGGCGCAAATCTAATGACCCTGCAGTTCTCTCTCTCTATCAAACTCTTCTCTCTTCTTTCTCTGAGGATGTCTCGTTCTCTAAGAGTCAGTTCTACCAGGCGAAAATAAACAGCTCAACTGACTCTCACGCTCTCTTTAAGACCTTCTCTGCTCTACTCTGTCCTCCCACACCACCTTCCTCGTCGGACCTAACAGCTGATGACTTTGCATCATTCTTTGTGAAGAAGACCACCGCTATCAGCAATCAGTTCTCCGCTCCACCACCGCTGGACCATACTCCGGCTCCTTTGACCCCCTCCCTCCACTCTTTCTCTCCGTTGACTGAAAACGACGCTGCGAGAATCATCGTATCGAATCACCCGACTACCTGCTCGCTGGACCCCATCCCCACCCATCTCCTGCAAGACATCTCTCCTTCGGTCATTCCTTCAATTACTCACATCATCAACTCATCGCCACACTCTGGCACATTTCCTACTGCTTTCAAAGAAGCCCAGATCACCCCACTGTTGAAGAAACCCTCGCTGAATTCTGCACTTCTAGAGAACTGCAGACCAGCCTCTCTACTGCCATTCATCGGAAAGACCCTGGAACGTGTCGTCTCAGATCAACTCTCGGCCTATCTTACTCTACACAACCGCTTGGACAGCAACCAGTCAGGCTTCAAGAAAGGACACTCTACAGAGACAGCTCTGCTCTCAGTTGTTGAAGACCTACGACTGGCAAGGGCGGCCTCCATTTCATCCGTTCTCATCCTGCTAGACTTATCCGCTGCTTTTGACACCGTTAACCACAGTATTCTCCTTTCGACTCTCAAGGAAATGGGCGTCTCAGACAAGGCTCTCCAATGGTTCGTATCCTACCTCTCGGGTAGATCCTTCAAGGTTTCGTGGGGAGGTGAAGTCTCAGAACCGCAACATCTTGACACCGGTGTACCTCAGGGCTCAGTTCTTGGACCGTTGCTCTTCTCGATCTACATGACATCACTGGGATCAGTCATTCGTAAGCATGGCTTCTCCTACCACTGTTATGCGGATGACACGCAACTCTACCTTGCGTTTCATCCCGAAGATCAGACGATTTCGACCCGAGTCTCAGCATGTCTGAGCGACATCTCCCTCTGGATGAAGCAACACCACCTACAACTTAACCTTGCGAAAACGGAACTTCTTGTCATCCCTGCCGACTCGAAGACTTGTCACGATCTCTCTATCCAACTAGGAGCATCAACCATTGTGCCCTCCAGGTCTGTGAGAAACTTGGGAGTAATCATCGATGATCAGCTCAACTTCACAGATCATGTTGCCGCGACTGTCAGATCCTGCAGATTCATGCTTTACAACATCAGGAAGATCAGACAGTTTCTCACAGAACACTCCACACAAATCCTGGTTCAAGCTTTGGTCCTGTCCAGGCTAGACTACTGCAATGTGCTGCTTGCTGGACTCCCGATGTGCACAACTAAACCTCTGCAGATGATTCAAAATGCAGCGGCAAGAGTGGTGTTTAAGGAACCAAAAAGGACCCATGAAACACCTCTCTTCATAAAACTGCATTGGCTTCCTGTAGCAGCCCGCATTGAATTTAAATGTCTTCTCATTGCCTACAAGACCACCACCGGTTCAGCACCCACTTACCTTAACTCACTAATGCAAAGATATAGGCCCTCAAGATCTCTGCGCTCCGCAAATGAGCTGAGACTTGTGTCACCAGCTCAAAAGGGTAAGAAATCTCTCTCTCGAACGTTCTCTGCATCAGTTCCTCGATGGTGGAACGATCTGCCTCTGGCTTCACGCTTGTCAGACTCGGTCTCTATCTTTAAAAAACTCCTAAAAACTCATCTTTTCCGGCTACACCTAACTCACTAACTCACTTCTTTTCTAACTACTCACTCTATCAAAAAAAAAAAAAAAAAAAAAAAAAAAAACCTTCTTTTGTAACTTCACTCTCTGTGTAACTCGGTAGCATTGTTGTAGCACTTGTTCACCTATTGTTGTATCGGCTATTTACCGCTTCATTGTCTCCTCGACTATTGTAAGTCGCTTTGGATAAAAGCGTCTGCTAAATGACTAAATGTAAATGTAAATGTAAGTGCATACTCTTGAGGATGCAGTAAAACCTGCTAATTTTAGGGTGGTTATCCAATCTGTCTAGGTGTATGGGTGTGATCACGAGAAACACTCTTACAGGACTCCAAGCCTTGGTCTGAAGTTGGGCCACCTGTTGCATAATATCTGTGACATTTTACATTGCAGAGCTCAATGCAGACATTCAAAAACCTATATGAAGAAAAGTGGTCTGACCTTATTTCTCACACAGCTTTGACTACCTTGAATAAAGGGCCCTTTAACATGCTGTCCAACCTTCCTTTTAAAGAGGATGAACATCGCCTTTACTAGCATCTTGAAAAGGTTGCTATTTCATCATCTCAGAAATTAAGAGACATGCCATCAGCACAAGTCTATGGGTAACTTTGCAAAGCGACTCTTGCTAAAATCGTACTGTTCAACGGAAGACATGGAGACAAGGTTGAAGAAGGTGCAACTAAAAGGTTTCCTGGAGAGGGATACAGCTCCCCCACAGAAAGACGTTGCAGTTGGTCTCACAAAGTTTGAGCAAATTTCTTTTGGGTTGAAAAAAGATGTAAAAGGGAACGAAAAGTTGCGGTGTTCTCATCACCAGACATGTTTGGATTCTTTGATACATCTGGAGTTCGAGAGGCGAACAATTTCTTATTTGCAAGAGCCAACTGTTTGTCTCCTTTTCGAGGGCAAGACTGTATTGGGATATATGCAAATGGATGTGGTGCATCAAATGCAGAACTACATGGGTCAACACAATTGCGCAAACATGTTACAACTTTGTCACAAGTTTTAAACCATAAAAATCTTGAATTGGTTGAAGTTGCTGACATTTAGGCCATGATATTTGTGTTCACAGAAAGTATTACAGGCCTCCAGAGGCCATAACCTAGCTGGCAAAAATATCAAAACTACTACTTGCTAAAGAGAAAGGTTCACTTACAGATCTTCAGGGCAAAACATTGGAAGAGATAGAAATTGAAGGTGACGCTGTTCAAGTTAGGCTAAGAATACTTTTTTATAATTTAATAAGGATCACATTGTTGGAAATTAATAAAATGGACTATTTAATGTGATAGACTTATTCAAATATTTTAGAGTGATTATTTTATTATTTAAATAAATAGATAAATAGATTTAATACCCAAATTGTTTGTTTGTTTGTTATCTTTTGTTAAATAAGATAGAATTAACTGATTCTGAGCTCAAACTAACAACCATCTGCTATAGTCCAACTATCTAACAACTGACCCTAAAATTAATTAATCTGATAAAGAATTTTATTAAAAATCTTAAATATTCTAGTTTGTATTGCGTGAGAAAAGTGATTGTATTTAGAAGGTGACAGTCACAAGACATGTGGTTCAGAAAGTACAAAACGGCAATGAGATGAATGAGATAGTTGTTGAGATAACGTCAAAAAGATATGAAGTACTTTATCCTCATGACTGTTTAAAAAAAGACTTGTCTGCTAAAGAAAATGCATGGTAAGTTATTTTAAAACTTCCTTAATTGGCAAGACATACAGAGTATGTGTGAAACAGGCGTAAGGTATTTATAAAAATCTTAATTATTTCTAAAACAAAACTTGCCAGAACTTTCACTTTAAATAATATTGTTCATAATTCAAGGCTGAAGAGCCCTAGGTGACCTATTGAGGATTCTCCAGGCACCTGAGTTGGTAAATCATCTTGTTCATCGAGCATGTTCAGCCTGACATGTAAATCAGTCAGTCCTATTGTTTCTTAAAATATTACTTTACATTTACATTCACAGACCTTTACACTACCATTGAAGACATATCTCAAGGTATGGTCGAAAAAAAATTTTCAACTGCTTTTTTATTTAGCAGTTAATAAAGCAACTGATAGTAAGAACAAATCACAGAAGATATGTAGGCGGCCTGTTGGGGAATCTTCAGGCACCTCAGATGGTAAAAGCATCTTATGCATCCCGCTAGTTCATTGTGACAAGATATCATGCTTATCATATTTGGAACCTGTTTTTCTTTTTGGTAGTGACTCTTGGAAGTTCTGTCACATGAACACAAAACATCAATGGTCTCCAAAAGAAGTTGCTGCAGTAATTAAGCACTTCAGACATCACATTTCAAAGGGCAAACTCACCACCAAAATCAAATGCCAGCACTGGCTAATGTCATTTACATTTACATTTAGTCATTTAGCAGACGCTTTTATCCAAAGCGACTTACAATAGTCGAGGAGACAATGAAGCGATAAATAGCCGATACAACAATAGGTGAACAGTGCTACAACAATGCTTTACACAGAGAGCGAAGTTACAAAAGATTTTTAGACATGTCTATCCAAAACATCAGAGACTTTGTAAGAAATCGTTGTGTAACTGAGAAGACAACAGTTACAGAATTCATTATATTAGATTAGATTAGATTAGATTCAACTTTAATGTCATTGCAAATGTAAGATACAAGGCAACGAAATGCAGTTCTAACCATCTAACCAGAAGTGCAATAAGCAGTAAGTACAAAATATATATGTAATCTATACAATAATGATAAAGAATATATGAGTATAGATAAGCATTATGGACAGATTTACAGGTTAAATATACAAGCAGATATACAGGCAGGTGTTCTATGAACATCCTATACATTTTGTGAAGTGTATGTACACTATAGACAGAAAAATGAACATAATTTTCAGTATTGTAGTGGGTGGTAAGGTAGATTTGGAATTTTACAGTGTGCAAATGGATTGTCCAGTGTTATTGAGTGAATAGTAGTGCATGTAACAACTGGTTATTGTGAAGAATATTTAAATAAATAAGTAATAAGCAGGTGTAGTGTTGAACAGGGGGGAGGAGTCTGTGTGAAAGGTGGGGAGGGTCGAGGGGTGTCAGAGGGAAGTGTTCAGTAAGGAGACAACTTTAGGTAAAAAGCTGTCCCTTAATCTTGTTGTCCTTTTCCGGAGGCTCAAGAAGCACCTCCCGGAGGGCAGGAGGGTAAACAGTCTTTGGTCAGGGTAAGACGAGTCCTTGAGGATGCTGCGAGCTCGACGCAGACAGCGTTTCCTCTGGATGTCCGCAATAGCAGGAAGTGTTGTTGCCGTGAAGCGTTGGGCAGTTTTCACCACCCTCTGCAGCGTTTTGCGGTCAGCCACCGAGCAGTTCCCATACCAGGCTGTGATACAGCTGGTCAGGATGCTCTCGATCACACACCTGTAGAAGTGCAACAGGATGGCTGAAGACAGCTGGTTCTTCCTCAGTGTCCTGAAAAAGAAGCGCTGGTGAGCCTTCTTGACCAGGCTGGAGGTGTTAGAGTTCCTGGACAGGTTCCCAGGAACTTGAAGCTGGAGACACGCTCAACAACCATCCCGTTTATGTGGATTGGGTCGTGCGTGCATCCCTTCTGCTTCCTGAAGTCCACAATGAGCTCCTTGATCTTGGTGGTGTTTAGAAATAGGTTATTGTCAGCGCACCATGTAGCCAGGTGCTGTACCTCTTCCCTGTAGGCAGTTTAATTGTTGTCACTGATTAAGGCCTATCACCGTGGTGTCATCTGTAAACTTAATGATAGAGTTTGATCCATGAACAGGCTTGCAGTCATGGCTTTAAAGGGAGTAGAGGAATGGGTAGAAGCCTGTTGGTCAGAAACATCCGTACATAAGTGTTGTTATTGTCCGAGTATGTGAGTGTAGAGTTTAGAACTGTGCATACTGCTAATCTCTGCTTCTATTTTTGCGATGGGCAAATTGGTGTGGGTCTAGTGTAGATGGGAGGCAGTCTTTCAGGTGTGCTAGGACAAGTCACTCGAAGCACTTCATAATGATGGGTGTGAGTGCTACGGGGCGATAGTCGTTCAGTCGCATTGGGGAGGAGTGGTTCGGCAGAGATACGAAGGATGTGGACTTAAAGCATGTTGGCACAGTTGCTTGAATGAGGGACAGATTGAAAATTTCTGTGAAAACCCCTGCAAGCTGCTCTGCAAATGCCCTAATCACACGCCATGAATACCATCCGGGCCGGCATCTTTGCGTGCATAGGCTCAGGGCAGTGTGAACATCTGTGAAGGTGAGTTTAAGAGGTTGGTGGTCTGCTGAGGGTTAGATTTTGGTGGCCGTCTCCTTGTTGTTGCTGTTGAAATGAGCATAAAAGTAATTTAGATCATTTAGAAAGGAGATGTCTGTGACCGTTTTGGTGGTGTTACTGGATTTGTAGTCAGTGATGGCCTGGGTGCCCTGCAACATGCGTCGAGGGTCGGAGTTAGAAAAGTGTTTTTCCACCTTCAGCTTGTAGCAGTACTTGGCCTTCTTTATGCCATTTTTCAGGTAAGCCCTGGATGTACTGTAGGCCTGGGCGTCATCTGACCTGAAGGCGATTTTGCGGGCTTTCAGCAGAAGTCACACCTCCTTGTTCATCCATAGCTTCTCATTAGGGTATGATGTAATTTGTTTTTCTGTTGTTACATCATCAATGGTGTTGGTGATGCAATCCAGTACGGAGGAGGTATAAGTGTCAATGTTCGAATGAGAGCCATAGGCAGCCTGAGAAGCAAACATGCTCCAGTCAGTGTCCTGAAGTAAAGAGTCTGCTTCAATAGGCCACACTTTGATGGTCCTCACTGATGGCTTCCCATGGTTGATTAGGGGTGAATACTTGGGTGTGAGAAATAAAGAAATGTGATCAGACTGTCCGAGGTGGGGAAGGGTGGTCGCTGTGTAAGCTCCATTTATTTTTGTGTAGACATGATCCAAAGTTTTGTCTCCCCTGGTGTGGCAGGAAACATACTGTTGAAATTTTGGGAGCACTGTTTTCAGTTTGCAGTGATTAAAATCACCTGCAACAATAAAAGCAGCTTCCGGGTGAGCAGGCTGTCGTTTGCTAATGGCTGCATGAAGTTCTTTCAAAGCATGCTTGGCATTAGCATCCGGTGGAATGTAAACTGCTGTTATTATAGCTGATGTGAACTCCCACGGCAGATAAAAAGGTCTACATTTAACCATGAGAAACTCTAGGGTAGCTGAGCAGTGACTAAGTTCTTACACCAAGCTTTGTTGACATAAATGCACAATCCACCGCCTCTTGTCTTGCTGAAGTCCTCTGATGTTCTATCTGCCCGTAGCGTGTAGCGCCCGGCTAGTTCAATAGCGTGCTTCCCCCGCCTTTGTTTATGATCTCGACGCCGCCTGCGAGCACTTCCGCCCGGCCGGGTGGACTGTTTTGCCAGAGGCAGATCGTTCCACCATCGAGGAACTGAAACAGAGAACGTTCGAGAGAGAGATTTCTTAACCTTTTGAACTGGTACCACAAGTCTCAGCTCATTTGCGGAGCGCAGAGATCTTGAGGGCCTAAACCTTTGCATTAGTGAGTTAAGGTAAGTGGGTGCTGAACCGGTGGCATTCTTGTAGGCAATGAGAAGACATTTAAATTCAATGTGAGCTGCTACAGGAAGCCAATGTAGTTTAATGAATTTAAGGGGAGAGGGTTAAGTTAGGGTAAGGGTAAGTAAGGGTAAGGGTAAGGGTAAGGGAAAGCGACAAGGAAAAGAGAAGGGAAAGGTAAATGGCAGGGAAAGGGTTAAGGGCTAAGGGCTAAGGGCTAAGGGCTAAGGGCTAAGGGCTAAGGGCTAAGGGCTAAGGGCTAAGAGTAAGGGTTAAGGCTTAAGGGTTAAGGGCTAAGGGCTAAGGGCTAAGGGCTAAGGGCTAAGGGCTAAGGGTTAAGGGTTAAGGGTTTAAGGTTTAGGGTTAAGGGTTTAGGGTTTAGGGTTAAGGGTTTAGGGTTTAGGGTTAAGGGTTAAGGGTTAAGGGTTAAGGGTTAAGGGTTAAGGGTTTAGGGTATAGTGTTTAGGTACTAGGGTTCACGGGATCTGGGTAGAGGTAACGGCTAGGTTTGGGAAGGGTTATGGCTAGGTTTATGGTGAGGGTTAAGGATTAGGGCTAGATTTGTGTTATGGGTTAGATTAGGGGATGGTTAGGGATAAGGGTAGGGTTAGGGTTGGAGTCAGGGTTAGGGTTCGGGTCAGGGTTAGAGTTTAGGTTAGGGTCAGAATAAGTGTTTTTGGTTAGGTTTAATAGGGTCAGCGTAAGGTTTAGGGTTAGGGTAACAGTTAGGAATAGTGTTTTGTATTAGTGTTAGTGTTAAGGGTTAGGGTAAGATTTAGGGTTAGGGTTAAAGTTAGGATTATGTTTAGGTTTAAAGGTTAGTCTTATGGTTAGGTTGGTTTAGTGTAAGGGGTGAGGGTTAAGTTAGGGTAAGGGAAAGGGTATAGGGATTAGGTACTAGGGTTCAGGGGCAGGGTAGGGTTAAGGGCTACATTTGGTAAGGGTTACTGTGTGGGTTAGGGTTAGAATAAGAGGGTTGGAGTCAGGGTTAGGGTTCGGGTCAGGGTTAGAGTTTAGGTTAGGGTCAGAATAAGTGTTTTTGGTTAGGTTTAATAGATTCAGGGTAAGGTTAAGGGTTAGGGTAACAGTTAGGAATAGTGTCATGCGTTAGTTTTAAGGGTTAGGGTAAGATTTAGGCTAGGGTTAGGGTTATTGTTTGTGTTAGGTTTAAGGTTAGGGTTAGTGTTAGGTTTACGGTCAGGTTAGGTTAAATGTTAGGGTTAGAGTTAGGTTTATGGTTTTTGGTTAGGGTTAAGGGTTTGTCTTATGGTTAGAGTTAGGGTTAGGCTTACGGTAAGGTTAGGCTTAAGGTAAGGGTTAGTGCTAAGTTAAGGGTAAGGGTAAGAAATAGGTTCACGATTCGGGTTAAGGGTTAGGGATAGGATTAAGGTTAGGGTACAGGTTAGGTACAGTGTTAGGGTTAGGGTGCGGATTAGAGTTAAGGGTTAGGGTTAAGGTAAGGTTGAGGGTTTAGGGTTTGTGTTATAGGTTATGGGCTGGGTTAGGTTAGGTTAGCTGAGGGTTAAGGGTTAGGGTTAGGGTAAGATTAAGGGAAGGGTGAAGGTTAGGGCTAGGGTTAAGTTTTAGGTTTAGGGTTAGGGTTAGGGTTTAAGAAATAGGTTTACGATTCGTGTTAAGGGTTAGGGTTAGGTATGGGATTAAGGTTATGGTACAGGTTAGGGTTAAAGGTTAGTGTTTAGGTTAAGGAAATGTTAGTGTTGAGGGTAGGGTTGGGCTTTTGGGTAAGGGAAAGGTTTAGGGTAAAGGTTAGGGTTTAGGGTTTGTATTATAGGGTTCAGGGGTATAGGCTGGGCTGGGCTGGGCTGGGCTGGGCTGGGTTAGGTTAGGTTAGGTTAGGTTAGGTAAGGGTTAAGGGTGAAGGGTGAAGGGTGAAGGGTTAAGGGTTAAGGGTTAAGGGGTTAAGGGTTAAGGGTTAAGGTTAGGGTTAGGGTAAGGTTTAGGTTAAGGATGAGGGTTTAGGGTTTGTGTTATAGGTTTCAGAGGTATGGGCTGGATTAAGTTAGGTAAGGCTTAAGGGTTAGGGCTAGGGTTAAGGATTATGGTAAGGGATAGGGCAAGGATGTGGGTTTAAGGTTTGTGTTATAGGTTTCAGAGGTATGGGCTGGGTTAGGTTAGGTAAGGGTTAAGGGTTAGGGTTAGCATTAGTGTTTGGGTTAGGGTATGGTTAAGGGAAGAGTGAAGTTTAGGGTTAAGGTTTAGGGTTAAAGATATAGGTTTACAATTTCTTGTTAAGGGTTAGGGATAGGATTAAGGTTAGGGTACAGGTTATGGTTAAAGGTTAGTGTTTTTGTTAGGGTAGTGCTAGTGTTAGGTTTGAGGGTAGGGTTGGGCTTTTGGCAAAGGGAAAGGGTTAGGGTAAAGGTTAGAGTTTAGGTTTTGTGTTATAGGGTTCATGGGTATGGGCTGGGTTAGGTTAGGTTATGTAAGGTTTTATGGTTAGGGTAGAGGTTAGGGTTAAGGGTTAGGGTAAGGATGAGGGTTTAGGGTTTGTGTTATAGGGTTCAGGGGTATTGGCTGGGTTAGGTTAGGTAAGGGTTAAGTTTAGGGTTAGGGTTAGGGTGGAGTAAGAGTAAGGGTAAGGGTTAAGGTGAAAGTTAGGGTTAAGGTTTAGGATTAGGGTTAGGTTAAGGGTTAGGATTATGGTAAGCGTTAAGGGTTAGGGTTGGGTTAGATATACAGTTAGGGTTAGATGTTAGTCTTTAGCGAAGGGTAGTTTTAGTGTAAGGGATGAGGGTGAGGGTTAGGGTAATAGTAAAGGTTAGGGTTTAGGGTTTAAGTTATAGGGTTCAAGTGTATGGGCTGGGCTGGGCTGGGCTAAGTAAGGGTTAAAGTTTAGGGTTGGGTGCTGGTAAGGGTTAGGGCTAGGGTTTGTGTTAGGTTAGGGTTAGGGTTAGGGTTAGGTTTAAGGTTAGGGTTAGGGTTAGGGTTAGGGTAAGGGTTAGGGTTAGGATAACGGTTAGGATTAGGTTAAGGGTTAAGGGTTAAGGGTAGAGTTAGGTTTATGGTTAGGGTTAGAGGTTAGTGTTATGGTTATATTAAGGGTTAGGCTTATGGTTAGATTTTGGTTAGGGTTAGTGTTAAGGATAGGGTTGAGGCGAAGGCGAAGGCAAAGGCATAGGCATAGGCTAGGTTAAGGATTATGATAAGGGTAAGGGTTAGGTGTACGGTTAGGGTTAGGGTTTAGTGTTTATGTTATAGGGTTCAGGGGTATGGGCTGGGCTGGTCTAAGTAAGGGTTAAGGGTTACGGTTGGGTGCTGGTTTGGGTTAGGGTTTGTGTTAGGTTAGGGTTATGTTTAAGGTTAGGGTTAGGGTAAGGGTTAGGGTTAGGGTTAGGATTATGGTTAGGATTATGGTTAGGATTAGGTTAAGGGTTAACGGTTAAGGTTAGAGTTAGGTTTATGGTTAGGGTTAGAGGTTAGTCTTATGGTTATATTTAGGGTTAGGCTTATGGTTAGGTTTTGGTTAGGGTTAGGGTTAAGGATGGGGTTAAGGCAAAGGCGAAGGCAAAGGCATAGGCATAGGCTAGGGTAAGGATTATGATAAGGGTAAGGATTAGGTTTACGGTTAGATGTTAGTCTTTTGTGAAGGGTAGTTTTAGTGTAAGGGGCGAGGGTTAAGGTTAGGGTTAGGATAATAGTAAAGGTTAGGGTTTAGGGTTAATGTTATAGGGTTCAGGGGTATGGGCTGGGCTGGGCTGGGCTAAGTAAGGGTTAAGGGTTATGGTTGGGTGCTGGTTTGGGTTTGTGTTAGGTTAGGGTTAGGGTTAGGATAACAGCAAAGGTTAGGGTTTAGGGTTTATGTTATAGGGTTCAGGGGTATGGGCTGGGCTGGGCTAAGTAAGGGTTAAGGGTTAGGGTTGTCTGCTGGTAAGTGTTAGGGTTAGGGTTAGGGTTTGTGTTAGGTTAGGGTTAGGGTTAGGGTTAGGGTTAGGGTTAGGGTTAGGGTTAGAGTTAAGGGTTAGGGTTAGGGTTAGGGTTAGGGTCAGGGTTAGAGTTAGAGTTAGGGTTAGAATAAGTGTTTTTGGTTAGATTAAATATGGTCAGGCTAAGGTTTAGGGTTAGGATAACAGTTAGGAATAGTATTATGCGTTAGTGTTAGTGTTAAGGGATAGGGTAAGAAATAGATTTATGATTCGGGTTAAGGGTTAGCGTTAGGGTAAGGATTAAGGTTAGGGTACGGGATAGGGTTAAAGGTTAGTGTTTTGGTTAAGGTAGTTTAAGTGTTAGGGGTGAGGGTAGGGTTGGGCTTCTGGGTAAGAGAACGGGTTAGGGTAAAGGTTGGGATTTGTTTTATAGGATTAAGCGGTTAGGGCTGGGTTAGTTTAGGTAAGAGTTAAGGGTTACGGAAAGGGCGCTGTTTAGGGTTAAGGTTTATGTTTAGGGTAAGAATGAGGCTTTATGTTTTTTTTATAGGGTTCAGAGGTATGGGCTGGGTTAGGTTAGGTAAGGGTCAAGGGTGAGGGTGAGGGTTAGGGTTAGGGTTATGAATATGGTTGGGGTTAGGGTTAGGGTTAGGGTTAGGGTTAGGGTTAGGGTTAGGGTTAGGCTTAGGCTTAGGGTAAGGGTAAGGGTAAGGGTAAGGGTAAGGGTAAGGGTAAGGGTAAGGGTTAGGTTTAGGTTTAGGTTTAGGTTTAGGTTTAGGTTTAGGTTTAGGGTTAGGGTTAGGGTTAGGGTTAGGGTAAGGGTTACGGTTTGGGTTTAGGTTAGCGTTAGGTTGAAGGTTAGGGTCTGGGTTAAGGTTAAGGTTAAGGTTAAGGTTAAGGTTAAGGTTAAGGTTAAGGTTTAGGGTTAGAGTTAGAGTTAGGGTTAGGGTTAGGGTCAAGAGAGTGGTTTAGGGTTAGGGTAAGGCTTAGGCTTAGGCTTAGGCTAAGAATAAGGGTAAGGGTTAGGCTAAGGGTAAGGGTAGGATTTAAGTTATAGTTTTCAGGGGTATGTGCTAGGTTAGTTAATAGTTAGGGTTAGGGTAAGGGTAAAGTTAGGGTCAAGAGTTAGGGTTAGGGTAAGGGTAAGGGTTAGGTTAGGTTAGGTTAGGTTAGGTTAGGTTAGGTTAGGTTATGTTAGGTAAGGGTTAAGGGTTAGGGTTAGGGTTAGGGTTAGGGTTAGGGTTAGGAATAGTGTTAGCGTTAGGGTTAGGGGTAGGGTTAGGGTAAGGGTAAAGGTAAGGGTTAGGGTAAAGATTTGGGTTAAGGTTTAGGGTTAAGGTTAGGGCTAGGGCTAGGGCTAGGGCTAGGGCTAGGGTTAGGGTTAGGATTAGGGTAAGACTTAGGCTAAGGGTAGGGCTTATGTTATAGGGTTCAGGGGTATGTGCTAGGTTAGTTAAGGGTTAAGAGTTAGGGTTAGGGTTAGTGTTAGTGTTAGGGTTAGGGTTTGGGTTAGGGTTAGGGTTAGGGTTAGGTTAGGTTAGGTTAGGTTATGTTAGGTTAGGTAAGGGTTAGGGCTAGGGTTAGGGTTAGGGTTAGGAATAGGGTAAGGGTAAGGGTATGGGTAACAGTTTAGGTATTTAGGTAAGGGTTAAGGGTTGCGGTTAGGGTAAGGGTTACGGTAAGCGTGCGGGTTAGGGTTAGGGTTAGGATTAGGGTAAGCATGAGGGTTTAGGTTTTGTGTTATAGGGTTCATAGGTATTGTCTGGGTTAGGTTAGATAAGGGTTAGGGTTGGGGTTTAGGGTTAAGGTTAGTGTTAGGTGTAGGGTTATGTTTAGGGTTAGGGTTAGAGGTTAGTCTTTTGGTAAGGTACTTTTAGTGTAAGGGGTGAGGGTAAGGGTCACAGTTAGTGTTATGGGTTAGGTTAAGGAATAGGGTCAGGGTAAGGTTTAGAGTAAAGGTAACAGTTAGTGTTATGCGTTCAGGGTTAGGTTTTGGATTTCGGTTAGGGTTAAGGTTTGTGTTTAAGGTTAGGGTTAGGGCTAGGGCTAGGGCTAGGGTTAGGGTTAGGGTTAGGGTAAGGGTAAGACTTCAATCAATCAATCTTTTATTTGTCACAGACACTGTTAAATGGCACCCCTCGGACCATAAACACATATCACATTCAAGGGAAGACAGATCCGGTAGTACAGAGAAAAAGGAACAACATGATACACAAGGAAAGTTGGCTCAAAAAAAGAACCCCTCTCAGACTGTCCTAGAGTAGGGCAGTGTGAGACCCAGGAGACAAAAAAGCCCTTGCATCAAGCATATAAACTGGACATGACATTGCAATGGTGAGGGGGACAGGGAATTGAGATGTCCAATGTGGGCAACAGCCATCTGCCCCTGCAGCTGTGGACAGTGCTGGATCCAGACCCGCCTGCCCACACCAGAGGAGATAAGCATGCGAAAGCATGGGATGGGGTAGAGGTAAAGTCCTTGGAATGGGTACAGGAAATCAGAGAGTCTCATTATCTTGTTCTCGTGGGGGTTGCATATCTTCAGCACAGGCCTTGGCCAAGGCTGTCTGAAAGGGTTGTCACCGAAAACAAATTCTTCTTCTTAAAATTTGGGACAGTATCTGCTAGTTTTCGCAGTTATCTTATGTCCATCACTGGTCGCCATTTCAGCCAAATTCCTTTGCAAAGTTGTTAGTTTCTCCAAGATGTTTTCCATTTTGCGGTCGATGTTATCCATTCTCCGGTCCATAGCCAGCCCGTTGTTATCCATTTGTGGTCTATGGCCACTATAGCCGCTCCGTTGTTTTCCAGTTTTCGGTCTATGACCACCGTGATGTTTTCCAATTTCCGATCCATTGCGGCAGCATGAGTACTAGCAGCTTTGCCCATCTCAGTCTCAATCCATCCGGTCAACTTGCTGGGGCTTTGATCATTGACCGCTTTTATCACTCGTTGGTTCCACAGGGTCCCACCTAATCCAATCAGTAGAATCCCTGCTACCACAGCTCCTAATATGTAGATATCTTCAACATCCTCCAGGGACAATGTCGCCAGGCACACGATGCGCCAATTCTCCCACCCGTCCATCATGTATCCAGCTGCTAATGTTCCTGCAGGTCAGTTGGGTTCCCCTGAACCCAGGCTTCTCGTCGAGAAGAGGGTGTCAATTGCGCTCAGAGACCAGCTAATCAAATCCATTATTCCTTTTCTGTTTCGAGAGCAGGGCAAAGAGAGTCTCAGGACAGAGTAACAAGACAAAGCAAGCAGTAAGGAGAGATAAGGGAATGGAGAGGGAAAAGATGCGACCGCCTTCGCCAAGAGCCAAACGAGATCTTAGGCTAAGGGTAAGGGTAGGGCTTATGTTATAGGGTTCAGGGGTATGTGCTAGGTTAGTTAAGGGTTAAGAGTTAGGGTTAGGGTTAGTGTTAGGGTTAAGGTTAGTGTTAGGGTTAAGGTTAGGGTCAAGTGTTAGGGTTTGGGTTAGGCTTAGGGTTAGGGTTAGGTTAGGTTAGGTAAGGGTAAGGGTAAGGGTAAGGGTAAGGGTAAGGGTAAGGGTAAGGGTAAGGGTAAGGGTAAGGGTTAGGGTTAGGAATAGGGTAAGGGTAAGGGAAAGGGAAAGGTAAGGGTAAGGGTAGGGTTAAGAGTTAGTGTTAGTGTTAGTGTTAGTGTTAGTGTTAGTGTTAGTGTTAGTGTTAGTGTTAGTGCTAGTGTTAGGGTTAAGGTAAGGGTCAAGAGTTAGGGTTAGGGTTTGGGTAAGGGTTAGATTAGGTTAGGTAAGGTTTAGGGTTAGGGTTAGGTTAAGGGCTAGGGTTAGGCTAAGGGTAAGGGTAGGGTTTATGTTAAAGTGTTCAGGGGTATTTGCTCGGATAGTTAAAAGTTAGGGTTAGTGTTAGGGTTAAGGTTAGGGTCAATAGTTAGGGTTTGGGTTAGCGTTAGGGTTAGGGTAAGGGTAAGGGTAAGGGTTAGGGTAAGGCTTAGGGTGAAGGATAGGGTTAAGGTTAAGGTTAAGGTTAAGGTTTAGTGTTAAGTTTAGGTTTAGGTTTAGGTTTAGGTTAAGGTTAAGGTTAAGGTTAAGGTTAAGGTTAAGGTTTAGGTTTAGGTTTAGGTTAAGGGTTAGGGTTAAGGTTAGGGTAAGGGTAAGGGTCAGGGTTAGGGTTAGGATTGTGGTAAGGGTCAAGGGTTAGGGTTAGGGTTGTTTTTAAAGTGAAGGTTAGGGTTAGCTTTGGGTTTAAAGTGAAGGTTAGGGTTAGGGTTAGGGTTAGGGTTTGGGTTAGGATTAGGGTTACGGTAAGGGTTAGGCTAAGGGTAAGGGTAGGGTTTATGTTATAGGGTTCAGGGGTATGTGCTACGTAAGCTAAGGGTTAAGAGTTAGGGTTAGGGTAAGGATTAAGGTTAGGGTCGAATGTTAGGTTTAGGGTTAGGGTTAGGGTTAGGGTTAGGGTTAGGGTTAGGGTTAGAGTTAGAGTTAGAGTTAGGTTGGGTTGGGTTGGGTTGGGTTGGATTGGGTTAGGTTAGGTTAGGTTAGGTTAGGTAAGGGTTAGGGTTAGGGTTAGGAATAGGGTTAGGGTTAGGGTAAGGGTAAGGGTAAGGGTAAGTGTAAGTGTAAGTGTAAGTGTAAGTGTAAGGGTTAAGGTTTAGGTTTAGGTTTAGGTTTAGGTTTAGGTTTACGTTTAGGGTTAGGGTTAGGGTTAGGGTAAGGGTAAGGGTAAGGGTAAGGGTAATGGAAAAGGAAAGGGTAAGGGTAAGGGTTAGGATGAAGGTTAGGGTGAAGGTTAGGGTTAAAGTTTAGAGTTAGAGTAGGATAGGGTTAAGGTTAGGGTTAGGGTAAGGGGTTAGGGTTAGAGATAGGGTTAGGGTAAGGGTTAAGCTAAGGGTAAGGGTAGGGTTTATGTTATAGGGTGCAGGGGTATGTGCTAGGTTAGTTAAGGGTTAAGAGTTAGGGTTAGCGTAAGGGTTAATGTCAGGGTCAAGAGTTACGGTTAGGGTTAGGTTTAGGGTTAAGCGTTAGGTTTAGGGTTAAGGTTAGGGTTAAGAGTTAGGGTTAGGGTAAGGGTTAGGCTAAGCGTAAGGGTAGGGTTTATGTTACAGGGTTCAGTGGTAAGTGCTAGGTTCGGTAAGGGTTAAGAGTTAGGGTTAGGGTTAAGGTTAGGGTCAAGAGTTAGGGTTATGGTTAGGGTAAGGGTAAGGGTTACGGTAAGGGTTAGGTTTAAGATAAGGGTTAAGAGATAGGGTTAGGCCAGGGGTTAGGGCAGGGGTTAGGGTAGAGGTTAGGCTCAAGTGTTAGGGTTAGGTTTGGGGTTATTTTTGAGTTAGGTTCATGGTTATGGTTAGGATTAGTATTAGTATTATTGGTTAGATTAAGGGTTAGGTTTAGGATTAAGGTTAGGTTTAGTGTTACAGTTAGGATTAGTGTAATGCATTAGGGTTAGTGTTAGGTTTAAGGTTAGGGTCCGGGTAAGGGTTAGGGTGTGGTTATTGGTAAGGGTTTAGGGTTTATGTTATTGGGTTCAGGTTTATGGGCTAGTTGAGGTTATGGTTAAGGGTTAGGGTTTGGGTTAGGGTAAGCGTAAGCGTAAGCGTAAGCTTAAGGGTTAGGGCTAGTGTTAGTATGTGTGTTAGTGTTAGTGTTAGGGTTAGGGTTAGGGTTAGGGTTAGGATTAGGATTAGGATTAGGGTTAGGGTTAGGTTTAGGGTTAGGGTTAAGGTTAGGGTTAGGGTTAGTTTTAGGTTAGAGTTAGAGTTGGGGTTATGTTTAGGATTCGTGTTATGCATAAGGGTTAAAGTTAGGATTATTGTTATGCATTAGTGTTAGGGTTTGGATTAGAGTTAGGGTTAGGATTGTTGTAAGGGTCAAGGGTTAGGGTTAGGGTTAGGGTTGGGTTAAAAGTGAAGGTTAGGGTTAGGGATAGGGATAGGGATAGGGATAGGGATAGGGATAGGGATAGGGATAGGGATAGGGATAGGGTTTGGGTCAGGGTTAGGGTTACGGTAAGGGTAAGAGTTAGGATAAGGGTATGGGTAGGGTTTATATTACAGGGTTAAGTGCTAGGTTAGGTAAGGGTTAAGAGTTAGGGTTAGGGTTAAGGTTAGGGTCAAGAATTAGGTTTAGGGTTAGGGTTAAGATAAGGGTATTGGTTAGGGTAAGGGTAGGGTTTATGTTGTAGGGTTCAGGGGAATGTGCTAGGTTAATTTAGGATTAAGAGTTAGGGTAAGGGTCAAGAGTTAGGGTTTGGGTTAGGGTTAGGGTTAGGGTAAGGTTAAGGTTAAGGTTAAGGTTAAGGTTAAGGTTAAGGTTAAGGTTAAGGTTAAGGTTAAGGTTAAGGTTAAGGTTAAGGTGAAGGTGAAGGGTTAAGGTTTGGGTTAGGGTTAGGGTGAAGGTTAGGGGTTTGGTTTAGGGTTAGGGTTAGGCTTAGGGTAAGGGTTAGGGTTAGGGTAAGGGTTAGGGTTAGGGTAAGGGTTAAGGTTAGGGTTAGGGCTAAGGTTAGGGTTAGGGTTAGGGTTAGGGTTAGGGTTAGGGTAAGGGTTAGGGTTAGGATTATGATTAGGGTTAGAGGTTAGTCTTTTGGTAAGGGTACTTTTAGTGTAAGGGGTGAGGTTTAGGGTCAGAGTTAGTGTTTTGGGTTAGTGTAAGGAATAGGGTCAGGGTAAGGTTTAGGGTAAAGGTAACAGTTAGTATTAGTGTTATGCATTAGGGTTAGGTTTCGGATATTGTTTGGGTTAGGGGTTAGGTTTAGGGTTGGATTTAAGGTTAGGGATAGGGTTAGGGTTAGGGTTAAGGTCAGGGTAAGGGTAAGGTTAGGCTAAGGGTAATGATAGGGCTTATGTTATAGGGTAAGGATTAGGGTTAGGGTTAGGGTTGGCTTTAAGGTTGGGTTTGGGTAAGGGTAAGGGTTAGGCTAAGAGTAAGGGTAGGGTTTATGTTATAGGGTTCAGGGGTATGTGCTAGGTTAGTTAAGAGTTAAGAGTTAGGTTTAGGGTAAGAGTTAAGGTTAGGGTCAAGAGTTAGGGTTAGGGTTAAGAGTTAGGTTTAAGGTTGGGGTTAAGAGTTAGGGTTAGGATTAGGGTTAGGGTAATGGTTAGGCTAAGGGTAAGGGTAGGGTTTATGTTATATGGTTCAGAGGTAAGAGCTAGGTTAGTTAAGGGTAAAGAGTTAGGGTTTGGGTTAGTGTTAGTGTCAAGAGTTAGTTAATGTCATTTCCTGTTTCCTGTTTGCTTCAGTGGTTACACCGGAGCTCCGCCAAACGCCAAAAAAACTCAGCCCAAACTACCACTCCATATATAAATATATTTATATATATTTTTCCTTCCTCTTCTATCATTATAAGATTCGATTCCTTCTTTATATTTAAATATTTCTCTCACTCGCTCCAGTTTTTTCACAAGTTCATCAAACACAAACACCTGTGGATATATTACTTTATCAAACACGGTGAGTAATGGCTTCTCCTGCTCTTGTTATTTGCACGTGTTGTCAAATGTATAGTTTATCAATCTCTGTTACTGATGAGGGATTCATATGTGATAAATGCAGGAAAATAGTTCGGCTGACAGAGAAGATTTCAGATTTAGAGACATGCATCCAAACTTTAATTGAGGATAGTAAGAATGTTAAAGACACAGTTTTGGATGCGTCTAGCTCTGGGTTTAATACACATTGTTCGGTTCCGGTAACAGAGCCCGGGCAGCAGGGCAACTGTGTGACTGCGAGACGGCATAGTCGTGGGTCAAAACACTGCTTTTCTCTTCCGATTAATAAATTAAACAGATTCTCCACACTCAGTGATACACCACTGAGAAACCTGATGAAAGTGCTCTAGTTATTGGTGTTTCTATTGTACGGAATGGAAATATAGAGACTCCAGCCACCATAGTCAAATGTTTACCAGGAGCCAGAGCGCCTGACATCTTAACATATTTAAAAGTGCTGGCTAATGATAAACGTAAATACAGTAAGATTATTATTCACGTTGGCACTAATGATATTCGACTGCGTCAGTCAGAGATCACTAAAAATAACTTTAAAGAGGTGTTTTGAACTTGCAATCATAATTTAGATGTTCTTTGTTTGACAGAGACCTGATGATGTTGAAGTTTTGCAGCAAAGTGATGATATCTCAGATCACTAGTTGGTGTTGTGCAAACTTAATATTGCCAGAGTTGTAAATCCAACCTCTTGTTACAAATATTGTAGAACCATCACTTCTACCACAAAAAACGACTTTGTAAGTAATCTTCCTGATGTATCCAAATTCCATAACATATCCAGCACACCAGAACAACTCGATAATGTAATCAAAACGACAGACTCGCTCTTTTCAAGCATTTTAAATTCCATTGCCCCCTTAAGCTTAAGGAAGGTCAAGGAAAAAAGTTTGACTCCTTGGTACAATGAGCATACTCGCAGTCTAAAGAGAGCAGCCCGAAAAATGGAATGCATTTGGAGGAAAACAAAACTAGAGGTATTTCGTATTGCTTGGCGGGAAAGTAACCTATCCTTCAGAAAGGCATTAAAAACTGCTAGATCCGATTACTTTTCTAATCTTTTAGAAGAAAACAAATATAACCCCACGTATTTATTCAACACTGTGTCTAAACTAACGAAAAATATAGCCTCAACAAGTGCTGACATTTCCCAGCACCACAGCAGTAATGACTTTATAACCTACTTCACTTACAAAATTGACACTATTCGAGATAAAATTGTAACCATTCAGCCGTCAGCTACTATATCGCATAAAATTTTTAAACCCCCAGAGGAACAGTTCCATTCATTCTCTACTATACAAGAGGAAGAACTGTGTAAACTTGTAAAATCATCAAAAGCAACAACATGTATGTTTGACCCTATTCCATCTAAGCTACTAAAAGAGGTGCTTCCAGAAGTCATAGATCCTCTTCTGATTATTATTTACTCATTACTCATTGTCGTTAGGATATGTCCCCAAATCTTTCAAACTGGCTATTATTAAGCCTCTTATTAAAAAACCACAACTTGACCCCGAAGACCTAGTACATTAATTGTAAATTATGGACCAATCTCAAATCTGCCATTCCTGTCCAAGATACTAGAAAAGTTAATCCATGCATTTATGACCTCAAGGTTGGATTATTGCAATGCTTTATTAGGTGGTTGTTCTGCACGCTTAGAAAACAAATTACAGTTAGTCCAAAATGCTGCAGCAAGAGTTCTTACAAAAACCAGGAAGTACGACCACATTACTCCGGTCCTGTCAACATAGCACTGGCTCCCCATCAAACATTGTATAGATTTAAAAATCTTGCTTATTACTTACAAAGCCTTGAATGGTTTAGCACCTCAATATTTGAAAGAGCTCATGTTACATTATGCGTTCGCTACGTTCTCAAAACTCAAGAAATTTGATAATACCTAGAATTTCAAAATCAACTGCCGGCGGCAGATCCTTTTCCTATTTAGCATCTGAACTATGGAATAACTTACCTAATAGTGTTCGGGAGGCAGATACACCCTTGCAGTTTAAATCTAGATTAAAAACCCATCTCTTTAACATGGCTTACACATAAATACTAACATGCTTCTAATATTCAAATCCATTAAAGGATTCTTAGGCTGCATTTATGTAAGAAATCCGGAACCGAGAACACTCTCCACACTACACCATATATCTGCTATAACTTTAGTAGAATGGCATCTACGCTAATATTGGTCTGTTTCTCCTTCCGAGCTCTTCGGAGCCACCAGATCCAGACCATAACCAGATCAGATGGCATTGCAGTCAACAGGATCTAGTGCGCATCCCGACCAGATTTTGGAGAAAGAACCCCTAGGGCCCGGAAGGACAGGGGAGACCAGGACGACTAGAACACCAGATGCAGATCCCTCGCAAGACCTTGCCTCAGATGACCCTCAGAATGTGACCAGAGGAGACAGATGATTCTTCTCTGGACCAGATGGTGGGTCGGGAACTAGAAAATCCCTCTACTGGCCCCCCAACTGAGCCTGGTTTCTCCCAAGGTGTTTTTCTCTATTTCTGTCACCGTTGGCGTTATGGTTTCCTTACCACTGTCGCCTCTGGCTTGCTTAGTTGGGGTCCCCGCATTTACAACGATATCGTTGATTTGAATGAATTTGAACGCACAGACATTTTTTAAAGTGAACAAAGACACCAATAAAGAATTCAATAATGTTTTAACTTTTAACATTAAGCATTATGACACACTGTTTACTAATTATTGTTGTTAAGCTGCTTTGATCCAATGTATTTTGTCTAAAGCGCTATATAAATAAAGGTGACATTGACATTATGGTTAGGGTAAGGGTTATGGTTAGGTTTAGGACAAGGGTTAAGAGATAGGGTTAGGTTGGGTTAGGTTAGGTTAGTTTAGGGTTAGGGTAAGGAATAGGGTTGAGGTTAGGTTAAGGTTTAGGTAAATGTAAAGTTTAAGGTTAAGGTTAAAGGTAAGGGTAAGGTTTAGGGTAAGGGTTACATTGAAGGTTAGGGGTTAGGGTTGATGTTATAGGGTTCAGGGGTATGTGCTAGGTTAGTTAACGGTTAAGAGTTAGGTTTAGGGTAAGGGTTAAGGTTAGGGTCAAGAGTTAGGGTTAGGGTTAGGGTTAAGAGTTAGGGTTAAGGTTAGGGTTAAGGTTAGGGTTAGGAGTTAGGGTTAGGGTAAGGGTTAGGCTAAGGGTAAGGGTAGGGTTTATGATATATGGTTCAGGGGTAAGTGCTAGGTTAGGTTAGGGTTAAGAGTTAGGGTTAGGGTTAAGGTTAGTGTCAAGAGTTAGGGTTAGGGTTAGGGTAAAGGTAAGGGTTACGGTTAGGTTTAGGATAAGGGTTAAGAGATAGGGTTAGGGTAGGGGTTAGGGTTAAGTTTAGATTCTAGGGTTAGTGTTAGGGTTAGGTTTGGTGTTATGTAAGAGTTAGGTTCAGGGTTATGGTTAGGATTAGTATTAGTATTATTGGTTACATTAAGGGATAGGGTCAGTGTAAGGTTTAGGTTTAGGGTATCAGTTAGGATATGGTTGATGCCTTAGGGTTAGGGTTAGGATTAAGGTTAGGTTTAGGGTTACAGTTAGGATTAGTGTAATGCTTTAGGGTTAGGGTTAGGTTTAAGGTAAGGGCAAGGGTTAGGGTAACAGTAAGGGTAAGGGTTCGGCTATGGTTATGTGTAAGGGTTTAGGGTTTATGTTATCGGGTTCAGGGTTATGGGTTAATCGACGTAATGGTTAAGAGTTAGGGTTAGGATTAAGGTTTAGGGTTCGAGTTAAGGGTTAGGGTTAGTGTTAGGGTAAGCGTAAGCGTAATCGTAAGCGTAAGTGTTAGGGTTAGGGCTAGGATTAGGGTAAGGGTAAGGGTAAGGGTAAGGGTAAGGGTAAGGGTAAGGGTAAGGGTGAGGGTAAGGGTAAGGGTTAGGGTTAGGGTTAGGGTTAGGGTAGAGTTAGAGTTAGAGTTAGAGTAAGGGTTATGGTTAGGATTAGTATTTTGCATCAGGGTTAAAGTAAGGATTATTGTTATGCATTAGGGTTAGGGTTAGTGTCATGGGTTAGGTTAAGGAAAAGGGTAAGGGTAAGGGTAAGGGTTAGGGTTAAAGTCAGGTTTAGTGTTATGCATTAGAGTTAGGGTAAGGGTTTGTGTTAGTTTAGGTTTAGGGTTAGCCTAAGGTTAGGGTTAAAGGTTAGTGTTATGGTTACGGTTACAGTAGTGTTAGTGTTAGGGGTGAGGGTGGGTTTGAGGTTAGGGTTAGGGTAAGGGTCATGGTTTAGCGTTTATGTTATCGGGTTCAGGGGTTTGGGCTGGGTTAGGTAAAGGTAAAGGGTTGGGGATAGAGTTAGGGTGCGGGTTAAAGTTAGGGTTATGGTTTGTGTTAGATTAGGGTTAGGTTGAAGGTAAGGGTTAAAGGTTAGGGTTAGAGAAATTTATGGTTAGGGTTAAAGGTTAGTCTTATGGTTGGAGTTAGGTTTAGGCTTACGGTTAGGTTTGTGTTTGTGTTTGGGTTCCGATTAGGGTTAAGATTTAAGGGTTAAGGGATAGGTTAAGGGTTAGGATTAGGGTGAAACTGAGGGTTAGGGTAAGTGTTAGGGTTAAAGGTTAGTGTTATGGTTTGGGTATTGTTAGTGTTAGTGTTAGGGTTGAGGGTAAGGTCAGGGTTAAGGTTAGGTTTAGGGTTAGGTTTAGGGTTAGGGTTAGGGTTAGGGTCAGGGTCAGGGTTAGGGTAAGGGTTTGGGTTTAGGGTTTATGTTTCCCGTTGTCCCCTTTGTGAAGGTGGTCGCATCTTTTCCCTCTCCTCTCCCTTATATCTCATAACTACTTGCTTTGTCTTGATACTATGTACTGAGACTCTCTTTGCCCTGCTCTCGAAACAGAAAAGGAATTATGGATTTGATTAGCTGAGGAAACACTTGCAGCTGGATACAGGTGGGAAAAGTGGCGCATCGTGTGCCTGGCGACATTGTCCCAGGAGGATGTTGACGATATTTACCTATTCAGAGTTTTGGTAGCAGGGATTCTACTGATTGGATTAGGTAGGACCCTGTTAGGGATAGGGTTAGGGTTAGGGTTAGAGTTAGGGTTAAGGTTAGGGTTATTGTTAGGGTTAAGGTTAGGGATTAGGGTAAGTCTAGGGTGGGGTTATGTTCAAGGTTAGATTTAAGGGCTAAGGCTAGGGCTAGGGCTAGGGCTAGGGCTAGGGCTAGGGTTAGGGTTAGGGTTAGGGTTAGGGTTAGGGTTAGGGTTAGGGTTAGGGTTAGGGTTAGCGTTAGGGTTTGGGTTAGGTTAGGGTTAGGGTTAGGTTTACCTTCAGGGTTAAGGATTAGGTTTAGGGAAACGAATAGGGTTAATTTTATGGTTTTGTGTTAGTTTTGGGTTAGGGTTAGGGTTAGGGATAGGGATGGGAACAGGGTTAGGGGTTAGGGGTTAGGGTTAGGGCTAGGATTACGGTTAGGATTAGGTTAAGGGTTATGGTAAGAGTTAGGTTTATGGTTAGGGTTAGAAGTTAGTCTTATGGTTAGATTTAGGGTTAGGCTTTTGGTTAGGTTTGAGTTCGGGTTAGGGTTAGGGATAGGGATAGGGATAGGGATAGGGATAGGGATTGGGACAGGGTTAGGGATTAGGGTAGTGTTAGTGTAAGGGTTAATGTTAGGTTCATGTTTAGGTTTATGGTGAGGGTTAAAGCTTAGGGTTAGGGCTAGGGTTAGGATTAGGGTTAGCATTATTTGTTAGATTAAGGGATAGGGTTGGGTTGGGTTGGGTAGGGTAGGGTAGGGTAGGGTTAGGGTAGGGTAGGTTAGGTTGGGGAAGGGTAGGATAAGGTAGGGTAGGGTAGGGTAGGGTAGGGTAGGGTAGGGTAGGGTAGGGTAGGGTAGGGTAGGGTAGGGTAGAGTAGTGTAGGGTAGTGTAGGGCAGGGTAGGATATGGTAAGACAGGGTAGGCTTAGTGTTAGAGTTAGGGTTAGAATTAGAGGTTTGGGCTAGTTAAGAGATAGGATTAGGCTTGAGGTAAGGTTATCGGTTAGGATAAGTGTTATGGATTAGGTTAAGGGTTTCGATTAGGGTTAGGTTTAAGTAAAAGGGATAGTGATAGGGTTAGTGTTATGTTTCGGACTAGGGTTCAGGTAATGGTAAGGGTTAAAAGTTTAGTATAGGGTTAGGGTTAGGCTTAGGGTATGGGATTAGGGATCAGAGTAGGGTAAGCGTTAAGTTAGGTGAGGTTAGGTTTAGGGTTAGGGTTAGGGTTAGGGTTGGGGTTGGGGTTAGGGTATGGGTTGGGGTTGGGGTTGGGGTTAGGGTAAGGGTAAGAATAGGGTAAGGGTTAGGGTTAGGTTTAGGGTTAAGGTTTAGAGTTAAAGTTAGGATTAATATCATGGGTTAGGTAAAGGAATTGGGTGAGGGTTAGGGTTAAGATTAAGGTTAGAACTGGCGGTATGAGTTAGGGTTAGGGTAGGATTAGGGTGAAGGTTAAATTTTTTTTATTTTTAGAGTTAGGTTAGGAGTAGAGTTAGGGTTAGGGTTAGGTTAGATGAAATGTATTCAAATGTATGTTACCATAATAATTCATGTTTAATCATACAAAAGTAGTAAAAATGAGATCCTAAATGCAAATGAAAGGCAGATGAGTGCTGGATATGTAGCCCACAAGTAGAAACCTCATTAGTCTACCGTGACATGGGAGTGCGTTTTATATAAAGTTAAGTCTTTGCCTGAAACAAAGCAGGCCCAGTGGTGTAGTGGGTAAGGCACTGGCTTCCAAAGCAAGATATTGCAGGTTCTAATCCCATGCGGGGTGTAAGGTTTAACCCAGAGTTGTCAGAATTTTAATCATTCTCTTATAGCTCTTTTGAATGAACCCTTAACTGCAAATAAAAGGAACCATAGTGCTCTGCCAATGAACACAGTTTATTGTTGAATACATTGACCTGCCACTTGCTGTTTCTTAATGGGTATTGTTCAACTCAATAGGACTCAGAGAAGGCTCATAAACAATCCAGGTTGATTTGAAATTTAAGATGCCTTAGTTCTTGACTCATGACCCAGTAGTTGAAGGATCAGTACATGCCCTGCCTCTTGCTGTTTCTTAACGGATGTTGTTTAACTTTATCCGCCTAAGATAAAGCTCATAAACAATGTCAAGTTGATTTGAAAGTTAAAATAACTTTGTTCTTGGCCCAACACCAGTAGTTGAAGGATCAAAACATTGCCCTACCTCTTGCTGTTTCAAGATACATATATATATATATATATATATATATATATTATCAAACTTAATCCAACTCAGATAAGGCTCATAAACAATCAGAGTTGATTTGAAATATAAGACACCTTAGTTCTTGCCCCAGGACACAGCAGTTGAAGGATCAATACAGTGCCCTGCCTCTGCTGTTTCATACTGGATATTGTTAAACTTAATCCACATCAGAGAAGTCTTATGAATGATGCTTATTTAGACTTAGAAACTTTATAAAAGATGAAATGTGTTCAAATGTATGTTACCATAATAATATTTTTATAATATAATCATACAAAAGTAGTAAAAATGAGATCCTAAATGCAAATGAAAGGCAGATGAGTGCTGGATATGTAACCCACAAGTAGAAACCTCATTAGTCTACCGTGACATGGGAGTGCCTTTTATATGAAGTTAAGTCTTTGCCTGAAACAAAATAGGCCCAGTGGCATAGTGGATAAGGCACTGGCTTCCATGGCCAGAGATTGCATGTTCTAATCCAACATGGTTTGTAAGGTTTAACCCAGAGGTCTCTGAATTGTAACCATTCTCTTCTAGCTCTTTTGAATGAACCCGTAACTGCAAATAAAAGGAACCATAGTGCTCTGCCAATGAACACAGTTTATTGTTGAATACATTGACCTGCCACTTGCTGTTTCTTAATGGGTATTGTTCAACTCAATAGGACTCAGAGAAGGCTCATAAACAATCCAGGTTGATTTGAAATTTAAGATGCCTTAGTTCTTGACTCATGACCCAGTAGTTGAAGGATCAGTACATGCCCTGCCTCTTGCTGTTTCTTAACGGAAGTTGTTTAACTTTATCCGCCTAAGATAAAGCTCATAAACAATGTCAAGTTGATTTGAAAGTTAAAATAACTTTGTTCTTGGCCCAACACCAGTAGTTGAAGGATCAATACATTGCCCTGCCTCTTGTTGTTTCAAGATACATATATATTGATGGATACTAATCCTTGCATGCTCAAAAATCGGAGATCAGGCTTGTAGAATAAGTTGAAACTTTATTGATCAGAATAACCTTGAGGAAACAGCTGGGTTGTTCTTGACACAATGTCTTACAGAAGAGAACAACCCCCAGCAAGTGTATTACAGTATATTTATATTTGTATGTGTAAGGTGTGTCTTCATTCTTCGGGACAGCCTCCCAGTTCCATATAGGTTTTTTCTCCAATCAGCTGCTCGTTTTGGTTCCCTGTAACACAACACTTATGCATATTCTGCAACCCTGTACAACTGATGACCCTGTGCAACTGTCTCCCCCCTAGGAAACCCCGCTAGGAAGACCCCCTCTCCTCGTGACATATTTTCTTTGATCTCCCAGGAAGCCCCGATAGGAAGACCCCATCCCTTGTGCCATTTGTTCTTCCTCCAGGATGCCCCTCTTGAATGACCCCCTCTCCTCGTGACATATTTTCTTTGATCTCCCAGGAAGCCCCGATAGGAATACCCCATCCCCTGTGCCATTTGTTCTTTGTATGTACGTGCACCCCCACGTACATGCAAAAATCAGAGGTCAAACTTCGTTCTCTTGGTCGTCGTCACCGTCATTGTCATCACAGTATTCCATTCCCTGGCTTGCCAATAAGAGCATGGTGTAGGGCGGAGGATTGACATCTTTTTTTCTATTCTAAAACTCAACCCTGTGACTATGATGGCAATGACAGCAAGGATTCCCATCAAGGGCCAGTTTTCCCACAACATCATCTTAAACTATATGACAATGAACTAAACACCTGTGTATGACCTTAATACAACAAAAATAAAAATAAATAAAAAATAATAATAATAATAATAAATAAAAAATGAGCAAACAAGATCAACCCTTTTCAAAAGTAAACAATGTCACCCTTTAGGAACAATAGGCATAAAATCTTGTAACAGTCCAGTGGGTATAATACTGGGATAACACTTCTAGAACTTAAAGAGTTAAATATAGAACATAAAAATTATCATAATACGGAAAACTTGAATAATACAGAAATGGTTTTGTTATCTATGGTTTCTTTGTCTTTCTTTGTCCTCCTTATCCTCCCTCTCTTGGACCTGAGTCTTCAGGTCCACAGCTGTCTCGGATAGTGACCTGTTTGGTGGATCACAGTTAATACAAGAAGACAAATGATACCATGTGTCGCCTTTTCCTTCTAGGCATACACAATGTGAGGTTCTGGCAGTAATTCTTAATGGCTTAGTCCATCTGGGTTCGGACCATTTACGCCTAAATTGTTTTAGTCGGACCCACTGCGACTGCTCTGGACCAGATGGTGGTGTGGCATCAAAATCAGCTTCTGGAATCTGGTGAGAGAAAAGCTTTATCATAGCAGTTAGTTTTTCAAAATAGGCACCATGAGATAATTTAGGCAGGTTTTCGAGTTCAGCCAGATGACAGGGTCCTTGGAAAGGTCTGCCTGTAAACAGTTCAAAAGGGGTAAAACCTGAGCTTCTATTAATGGAAGACCTGATGGACATCAATGCCATTGGTAAGGCTGAAAGGCAGGACAATTTGGTCTGTGCACAGATTTTAGCCAATTTTAGTTTTAAAGTGAGGTTCATGTGCTCAACTTTACCTTGACTTTGAGGGTGGTAGACCGCCCCAAAAACATGTTTAAGACCCAATGATTGTTCTACCACTCTAAGATGTTCGTTTTTGAAATGAGAACCGTTGTCTGATCTGATTCTTCTTGGAAAACCATAATGAGGGATATAGTGATTAATCAGGCACTTTATAACAGCCGTACTGTCCTCACGCCCTACAGGATATGCCTCGGGCCATCCCGTGAACTGATCCACCATGACTAATAAGTCCTAATTTTACCCTGAACTTTCTCAATCATATCCGTGAAATCTATCACCAGTTCCTCACCAGGACCGCGGAGAGGTGTGAAGCTGCCTCTGGTTAGTTTCAATGTCGGTTTAACATTGTATTCTTGGCAAATTCTACAAGATTGAATGAAATGAGACACCATCGTTTTCATTAATGGATGCCACCAGTGTTTCAGAGTTGTGAGCATTTGTTTCGCCCCCACATGGGAATGTGTATGAGCCTCAGTCATTAGGGAGTTAGAAAGGCTAAGAAGCATGACTGGGCGTCCGTCTTTAAATTGCCAGAGTCCGTCCTCAGCACGTTGTGCGCCAGAATTGATCCATACAGACTTTTACTCTGGGGCAGAGTCAGTCTGATGCTGTATGATGGACGATTTTGTGAGCTCAGGTAACAGTGTATCATACAAGCAGTCATTCACGGTGACTGACATCATATTGCTCACATAACCGGCGGCTCGTTTTGCTGCCATGTCGGCTGCCTCGTTACCCTTAGCCTCAGCACTGTTGGCCTTTGAGTGTCCCTGACATTTCACAATGGCCACCTCCTCGGGTAACATTAAGGCCTCTAAGAGATCTCGCGCTTCAGTTTCATTCAGATTGGTCTACCCGATGATGTAACAAAACCAGTGCGCTGCCATACAGGGAGTTCTACATGGACTAAGCCAACCACATAGGCCGAATCTGTGTAAATGTTCACCTTGCATCTGTCTGCTAATTTCAGTGCATTGGTGATTGCAATCAGCTCAGCATGTTGTGCTGACTGTTTTCCAGTCAGTTTGACAGCCAATCGTGTTTGGAGACCTTCTGGCATTTGTTGTACTACTGCAAATGCAGAGGTCAGATTCCCGTTCGGTGATCTGAAACAACAACCATCAGTGAATAGTGTAATTACATCAGAGTTCGGTGCTAATGGGGACGCGTGTAAATGGTCTCTGACCCTGTTGGCTCTTTCAGTGAGTGGTACACAATCATGTGGTTCCCCACTTGTCATCAGATCAGCCATGTTGATACCTTCATGGGTATAAGTGATGTTTGGTGCCGTCAGGCATTTGGCCAATCGTCTCTGCCTTAGAGGCGTAAACGTAAACAAGGACGAGTTAACAAACGCCATCACAGAGTGTGTTGTTAAGCCTGTCAATGGATGTCTCATAACTATGTGTGCGGTTTTATTTACGATTTTTGCTAGACCTGCTGCGAATCTAGCACACTCAGGTTGTCTCTGTTCAATGGGATCGAGCATACAGCTAACATACATGAGTACTCTTCGGTTCCCAGTCTGTTTCTGGAAGAGGACACCATGGGCACTGTCTTGAGTCTCAGAGACATCTAGGAAAAAACCTAGTTTATAATCTGGGCTGTGCAGATAGGCTGCATGTGACATTTGAGCCTTTAACTCAGTGAAGGCTTCTTCAGCCTCTACAGTCCAATCGAATTTGCCTGTAAGATTTCTCATACCCAGTTTCTTGACCATGTTTCTCAAAGGTGTGGTGACAGCTACATATTGAGGTATGTAATGGCGGCTGTACCCTGTCAGCCCCAGAAAAGACAACATGTCTTTCACCGTTGTAGGTTTTGGATGTGCTAGAATGGCATCTCGCTGACGGTGGGAGAGTGGGGATCCTTGACTTGTGATCAGCCTACCCATGAATGTTACGGCTGGCCTGCTGACTTGGAGCTTGTCTTTACTTACTTTAAACCCAGACCTGAAGAGTTGTGTGAGAATAATGTCTGTAGCCTTTAAACAATCATCATTAGTTTCTGCTGCCAGCAGAATGTCGTCCACATACATTATTACCACACACCCCTCTGGTAATACACATTGTTGTAGGTGTTGTCTCAAAACCTGATTAAAAATGCCTGGCGAGAGTATGAAGCCTTGGGGCAACCGATTGTATGAGTACTGTATGCCTCTGTATGTTAATGCCAGACACGATTTACACTTGTCTGCGATGGGAATGCAAAAGAATGCATTAGCCAGGTCTAAACAGGTGAACCATTGATGTGCAGGAGTAAGATTAGAGATCGCAGTGTAAGGGTTGGGTACAGCTAATGTTTGGGTTGTCACTAATTCATTGATTTTCCTCAGATCGTGTACTAATCGGTATTTGTCTGCACCAGCTTTCCGTACAGGAAAAATGGGTGTGTTCCATCTGGATTGCCATGGCGTGAGAACACCCCTTTCAACCAAGCCTTTAACAGTTTCTGCTATCCCTTCCTCCGCTTCTGGTCTGTTATGGTACTGTGGGACCCAAAGCGGAGTGGTTGCAGATAAGTCAAAAGTGACAGGGGGAATATTACAATATCCCACATCTGTGGGCCCTTGTGACCATAGGTCATCAGGTTGTTTTGTTATCAGTTCGTCGGCCCCAGGGCCATTTGTCAATTCCCTACCATGACTTCTTTGAATTTGTTTGTGTGTAAATATTCCCTTGTCACTTGTTGATTGAGTGATCCAGTATGAATTAGTCGAGACAGAAAACAGAACACCTTGCATGTGACTGGGCTCCCAATCTGTTACCTTGTTTAGTCTCTTTGTCATGCCACCTAACTCTTGTGCTTCATGGCCTGGATGCAGTGCCATTGAAATATGTGGGTCTGCACTGTTTTTCATGCAGTACCATTGCTTCTGTTCCTGAGTGAGTACAATAGGTGCAACTACTCCTTTTTTTCCAACATAAAGACCCTTACCCTCTAAATGCCACACATCTCCTAATACTTCTTGGAACATGTGTTGATATGTGACATCACCAGTTCTGTCATAAAGTAATGTGCAGTGTAATGGATCAATGGGAGGCAGATAGACAGCTCGTTCCTTTATCCATGATAAATGTTGATTGTAAAGTGTGGTTACACTGTTAAAGGTGGCAGGAATGTCAAGCTCTACCCAATAGATGTCGGCCATTTCCTGTAGGGGCCCCCCTAACAGGACATTTTGGGATCTCGCTTCCATTGGTCCCATTGAGCAGTTAATTGAGGTACCATCTGGAAACACAACCACAACTCCCTCAGGGGAACATAGAATGCTAGCCCTCAATTTGATCAATAAATCTCTACCGAGCAAAGGGATAGGAACATTGTCAGAACAGAGAAACGAATGCGTAAGACACTGGTTTGCCACTTTGGTTGTAATGGGTTTTGTCATAGGCCAATATTCAGTATCCCCAGAGAAACCTATCACTCCCACAGTATCATCACTTAATTGTCCGTTAGTGATACAGTCTCTTGTAATGGTGGAATAGGTAGCCCCATTATCAACTAAAGCTTGTAGTGGTTTGTTGTTGACCACTATCCTCATGAGAGGCTCAGCCAAACCTCTCACAGTCTTTCTCTGTGGGCCCCTTCAGTATCTCTGGTCCTCCTCTCCGGGACCCCAGGTTTGAATTGCAGGTGCCTGGAAACTGGTAGGGTCTTGACCTTGGTGAGATGGTTGGTATGGTGTGCCTTGGGGTCTGCCTTGTCCCCTAGGTCCGTGCTGTATCGGACCATAGCTGCCCCTGGGTGGTCCTGGTCTCTGACCGCCCCTTGTCGAAGGACATTCATTCCTCCAGTGGTCCAGTGCCCCGCACACAAAACATCCATCCCCACTGTGCTCTATTCCCCTGCCGGTAGGATTCCTACCCCAATTTCCTCCACCCCTTTGAATATAACCACCCCTTTGGCCTCCTCTTGGAGGACCTCTCTGATAAGTATTTCCCTGATCATAACCATAAAATGGTGGAACAACTGAGGGAGTTGGTGGTACTTGCACCCCTTGTGGCACCCCACTACTGTCACTAGGGTACATGGGTGCTTGTGATATCTGCTTTGGTTTTTTTATTGCTTGCCTTGGCTGCCTCCAATTGCATCTTTTTTAATTGAGATTTTGTATTTTCTAATTCTTCCTCTTCCCTGCTCTTTTGCTCTGCTATTTTATCATGGTGGAAAACTAACCTTCTCTCCCACTCTGAGTCTGTGGCTACAGCGTTATCAGGATTGCTCTCCATAGCCTGTTTCACACCTTTTGGAGCCCCTGCCATCACAGCTGCTCTGAAAATGCAACGAGTAATTGGATTTGCCAGACTGTTTTCCTCTACCATACCTTCCCAATCAGCTGCACACCTGAAATAATATTCTGCACCGGTTTCACCTGGTTTATGTTTAAATTTGATTTTCTGATAAACAGTCTGTGGTGTAGGAAATTGTCTCCTAAGGGCCGTAGCTAGAGCTTTGGCTACTCGAGTGAATGGGGTATTGTTGTCACAATAATCTGTGTCTGCACCTTTTTCTAATTCATTCATCTGTGATACTGCAAAAATTTGTCCCAATAAGCAACGAATGTCTCCCAGCGCCAGTACTGTGCCATGACATAAGGTCTGTAATTTAGTAAGCCATCTGCCGCCGCCAGATGTAATTGGTGGAAGTTTGGCCAATATAACTGTCATGTCACCACGAGGCCATGGTTGGTACCTGGGTGACCCAGATCTAGCCTCCACTAGAGGCATTTGTTTTCCCCCGTTTAACTGCATAAATGGGTGTAATGACAGATCACTTAGGGAGCGACTGTGTGTTTTATATGGTCCCCTGGGATGTATGGCTGCCCTAGGAAATAATTCACCTGATTGCTTCTTCTTCTTCCTTGTCCTGCCGGCCACTGGTGAGGATTGTTCTGTCTCTATGTCTAACACTCCTCCTGTTACTACCAATCTCACACTGTCATTCCTCTCTGTTGCCTGTTCTCTACGCTGCCAATAGTCTCTTACCGTAACCTTATCATCACCGCCTTGGTCGGAACATTCAGACTGACTGTCATCACCACTGTTTTCATCCTCCTGGCTCCCTTGTACTATGGGCTTCCGTCTCTGTCTATCTCTGCTTTGGTGTGAACTTTCTGATTGTCTTTCATGCATGTTTTCTAAACCTAGTTGGTATCCATCCACATTTATACTTTCCATACTAACCTGAGCACTACCGTGTGCGTTATCCCCTTCTCTACTAGTACCGTCCCTACGTTCTCGATCAGGTCTCATCTCTTCTCCCAGCTCTCTCACCATATGCTCTAATTTCGCTACCTCTGCGTGCACATCTGTCAGTGCCTCTATTTCCACTTCTACCATGGAATCTTTCACATTCACTTGAACCTGTTGGTGTGCTATAAGACCACCAGATGGCGCTGTAGCATAAGGAGGTGGCTTCTCACAAGCCGCTGCCTTCACTTCTCCCAAATTAGGATAAATGGGCGGAATTACTCTTCTACTAGCACTACCTTGGTCACTTTCTGTCCTCACTTTCAGTTTGCCCTCTGCCTTCGGCTTCTCTACTTCCTCCTCATCTCTTTTCACTGGAAAAAGTGCACATGCCACTAGTGTTATGCGAGTCCACAATCTCAATTCATCTCTCAGCTTACCTTCATTCTTTGCATGTTTCCCCTTATTAACCCAACTCACTTCATTTCTATTATCCAGATGTTTTTTAAGTCTCACATCTGCATGTCTTTCCAATTCAATGACTCTATGAGTAATTTTAACGCACACCTTTTCAGGGTCCAGCCACCCGTATGTATCACACATCTGACTCCATATGTCTTCCCAAACTTTTGTTTCTTTCTTCTGATTTTTTTCCTCTGTCTGTGCTAATAACATCTTTACAATCTTGTCCCATTGGGACTTTACATCCAGATCTTTTCCTTCTACCTCGCACATCTTATGTGACTCCATTTCTAAAATGAAATACGACCTTCCTTTTAAACTTTTAACTCAAAGAAAATAACAAAACTTTAGAGACCTCGGCCTTTAATCCTTTTAAACTTTTAACTCAAAGAAAATGATAAACTTTAGGGACCTCGTCCTTTTATCCTTTTATCCTTTTAAACTTTTAAACCAAAGAAAATAACAAACTTTAGGGACCTCGTCCTTTAAAATAACAAACTTTAGGGACGCCGCCCTTTTATCCTTTTAACTTTTAAACCAAAGAAAATAACAAACTTTAGGGACCTCGTCCTTTAAAATAACAAAGCTTAGGGACGCCGCCCTTCTATCCTTTTAAACTTAAAATATCTTACAGGAACGCCGCCCGTTACTTTTATTTCTTTAGGGACGCCGCCCTTTTTACCTTAAATACCTTACGGGAACGCTGCCCGTTACCTTTATTTCTTTAGGGACGCCGCCCTTTACTTATTTTCCTTTTAGGGACGCCGCCCTCTGTGTGTTCCTTTTAGGGACGCCGCCCTCTGTATGTGAACCAGGTGACCTTTTATTATGATCAATAAAATTTCAATCATTCATTATTTTATTCCAACACATTTAATTTGACAATGTCCAATCTGCAGAATTTGATATAACAGGTTTCTGCTAACCTTTTATTTACTGGTCAGTTTGTGTTGAAATCGAATCCTCTCCGTGTGTCCTCTTCAAGGAACTGTCTTTATGAATTCTTCCTCTCTGCTGATCACGTCGTCTCTGCCGATCACGTCGTCTCTGCCGATCACGTCGTCTCTTCCGATCACGTCGGGGTCACCATTTGATGGATTATAATCCTTGCGTGCTCAAAAATCGGAGATCAGGCTTGTAGAATAAGTTGAAACTTTATTGATCAGAATAACCTCGAGGAAACAGCTGGGTTGTTCTTGACACAATGTCTTACAGAGGAGAACAACCCCCAGCAAGTGTATTACAGTATATTTATATGTGTATGTGTAAGGTATGTCTTCATTCTTCGGGACAGCCTCCCAGTTCCATATAGATTTTTTCTCCAATCAGCTGCTCGTTTTGGTTCCCTGTAACACAACACTTATGCATATTCTGCAACCCTGTACAACTGATGACCCTGTGCAACTGACTCCCCCCAGGAAACCCCGCTAGGAAGACCCCCTCTCCTCGTGACATATTTTCTTTGATCTCCCAGGAAGCCCCGATAGGAAGACCCCATCCCTTGTGCCATTTGTTCTTCCTCCAGGATGCCCCTCTAGAAAGACCCCCTCTCCTCGTGACATATTTTCTTTGATCTCCCAGGAAGCCCCGATAGGAATACCCCATCCCCTGTGCCATTTGTTCTTTGCATGTAGGTGCACCCCACCCATGTTTTAGTACATTCTTTTACATCTAGAATCACACAAAGTTATATTCCTGAGTCTTAGTTAATTCACACTTGATTATTCTCAAACATCTTTAAAATCAACAAATATAAAAGTTATAATGGTAAGAAAAATCCCCTTTAACACATATAACATAGAAAACCCTATAACAAACATAGAAAACCCTTTAATATATATATTATCAAACTTAATCCGACTCAGATAAGGCTCATAAACAATCAGAGTTGATTTGAAATATAAGATACCTTAGTTCTTTCCCCATGACACAGCAGTTGAAGGATCAATACAGTGCCCTGCCTATGCTGTTTCATACTGGATATTGTTAAACTTAATCCACATCAGAGAAGTCTTATGAATAATGCTGAGTTAAACTTAGAAGCTTTATAAAAAGATAAAATGTGTTCAAATGTATGTTACCATAATAATATTTTAATAATTTAATCATACAAAAGTAGTGAAAATGAGATCCTAAATGCAAATGAAAGGCAGATGAGTGCTGGATATGTAACCCACAAGTAGAAACCTCATTAGTCTACCGTGACAAGGGAGTGCCTTTTATATGAAGTTATGTGTGCCTGAAACAAAGCAGACCCCGTGGTGTAGTGGATAGGGCAATGGTTTCGAAAGCCAGAGAATGCAGGTTCTAATCCTACGTGGGGTGCAATGTTTAACCCAGAGTTTGGAATTGTGATCATTCTCTTCTAGCTCTTTTGAATGAACCCCTAACTTCAAATAAAAGGAACTTTAGTGCTCTGCCAATGAACACAGTTTATTGTTGAATACATTGACCTGCCACTTGCTGTGTCTTAATGGGTATTGTTAAACTGAATAGGCCTCAGATAAGGCTCATAAACAATCCAGGTTGATTTGAAATTTAAGAAGCCTTAGTTCTTGGCCCAACACCAGTAGTTGAAGGATCATTACATTGCCCTGCCTCTTGCTTTTTCAATATACATATATATATATTACCAAACTTAATCCGACTCAGATAAGGCTCATAAACAATCCAGGTTGATTTGAAATTTAAGATGCCTTAGTTCTTGACTCATGACCCAGTAGTTGAAGGATCAGTACATGCCCTGCCTCTTGCTATTTCTTAATGGATGTTGTTTAACTTTACCCGCCTAAGATAAGGCTCATAAATACTGTCAAGTTGATTTGAAAGATAAGATAACTTTGTTCTTGGCCCAAGACCAGTAGTTGAAGGATCAATACATTGCCCTGCCTCTTACTGTTTCAAGATACATATATTTATATTATCAAACTTAATCCAACTCAGATAAGGCTCATAAACAATCAGACTTGATTTGAAATATAAGATACCTTAGTTCTTGCCCCAAGACACAGCAGTTGAAGGATCAATACAGTGCCCTGCCTCTGCTGTTTCTTACTGGATATTGCTAAACTTAATCCACATTAGAGAAGTCTTATGAATAATGCTGAGTTAAACTTAGAAGCTTTATAAATAAGATAAAATGTGTTCAAATGTATGTTACCATAATAATTATTTAATAATTTAATCATACAAAAGTAGTAAAAATTAGATCCTAAATGCAAATGAAAGGCAGATGAGTGCTGGATATGTAACCCATGTGGAAAATGATATAATCTTGTTACATTAAACAGCTTTTATGATTTTATGTTTTATTAACCAATTCTGTATTAATCATCTTTCTTATACAATATTATACTCTTATGTTTTATTAATTGATGTTTTATTAACCATTCACTAGCAATAAGTGCATTAAAATATAACCATATGTCTCCTGCTAGGAATTTCTCAAAACTGTTGCAATTAAGGATGTGCTACAACAGGAATGTGTGTGTGAGTGTAAACGGGAAGAAAGCTAAGGCCTGTAATGTCTGGAGCTCACCTTAAGCTGACCTTAAGAACTAAACAACAAGATTTAAGATGCACTTATACTGAGGATGTACGTCCTGTAATGTCTCAAGCTGACCATAAGTTGACCTTAAGAACAAAACAACAAGATTTAAGGTGCACCTATACTGAGGGTGTACTGATTGGAGACATACACACACATATTCCATACCATACAAGACAAAAAAAGATGATGATATATTGTTTCCGGGAAAACAGAGTACTTAGTTGTTTTGCAGAAACTAAAGGGGAAGTCTGCCATTGACCAAAGGAGACAAAGGACGGATCAGCCATTGGTGGGAACCAGGGAAAACCTCGAACCACTCCGAAGATAGAACGACGATACATACTATAAATATTGTGTGATTTTGTTACTGAGTTGTTGGTCAGTGTGGAAGTCGTGGACTGACAACCCAGCGCTGTATTCTTATATCTGATCAATAAATCTCATTATTATTAGAGATTGTCTCTCTCCAATTTTTGAACACGAAGGACCCTTGGAAAGTCCAACAATTTGGTGACCCCGACGTGATTGGAGAAAAGGCATTGTTGTTAAAGACGGCAGAGGACCGGATTGGACACGAGACGGAGTCAGATTCAACACAGTGGCCACACAAAAAATAAGGTAAGCAGAAACCTGTTTAATCGAATTCTGCTATTTGGATAGATCTAAATTTTATGTGTTGAATTTGATGAACATCTCGTGTGAGTATAACTAAATTTATTTGGAGGTTCATAGATCAGATAAATTGGGTTAGAGTCCCTTGGTCGGAGAACCATAAATTCTGTTGGGTTAGAGTCCCTTGGTCGGAGAACCATAAATTCTGTTGGGTTAGAGTCCCTTGGTCGGAGAAGCATAGATTCTGTTGGGTTAGAGTCCCTTGGTCGGAGAACCATAAATTCTGTTGGGTTAGAGTCCCTTGGTCGGCGAACCATAAATTCTGTTGGGTTAGAGTCCCTTGGTCGGTGAACCATAAATTCTGTTGGGTTAGAGTCCCTTGGTCGGAGAACCATAAATTCTGTTGGGTTAGAGTCCCTTGGTTGACGAACCATAAATTCTGTTGGGTTAGAGTCCCTTGGTTGACGAACCATAAATTCTGTTGGGTTAGAGTCCCTTGGTCGGCGAACCATAAATTCTGTTGGGTTGGAGTCCCTTGGTCTGAGAACCATAAAGCTGTATATATTTGCTGCGATTTCTTTGAAGTGTTATTGTGTTTTCCTGCTGTGAAACATTTATTCTGATTTGGGTTGTATTACATGGTGTTTTGTGTATATAAATAGTAAATATGGCAGAATATGAGAAGGAATGTGCTGACTACGGATGTGTATCAGTTGTAGAACAGTGGAAGAATGTAGTGGACATGTGGTTAACTCAGGTGGAGCCTAAATATCAGGAGAAAGAAAGGAAAGAGTTTGAAGCGAAATGGAGTCAGATGTGTATTGAGAACGGCACCTGAGAAGATAACAGTGCAACTGGCTAAGAAGATAGGGGACATGGAGAAAAAGGCTCATGTGAGGCTGAGTATAAAGCAGATCTTAGATTGTGGACTAGAATTGCACTGACTGCCACTGCTCTAAGCAAAAGGAAAAGAAGCCAGGGAGAGATGAGAAGGGTTTGAAGGCAGCCGAGCAAGTGAAAGAAAAGGCAGGAAGTGAAATGAGTAACTCTTCTGATCAGACAACTGACACCCCGCCTCCAAAAACATATCCTGATCTCAAATTGCTCTCACACCCTCCCCCTTATGCACCAAACCTGCAGCAAGTTGTGGTGGATGTAAAGGGAGGGCAGGTAGATGTAGATATGCCTGAGACAGAAGATCAACTGATGCATATTAGGCAACAGATACAAGAACTTAAGGGTTTGTTTGCAGCAAGTTCTCCGTATGGCCAGAATAGTCAAAAATCACAGGAAAGTGACAGGAGATACAGTGAAGAGAGAATAGAGACAGAAGCAAAGAACTCATCATTGCCTTTAACGCTAGAGAGGAACATGATGGGTCCTAGAGAATGTTCCATTAACATGCCACCTGATGATTGCTCAGAGAAGAGTGAGGGAGAAAGAGATGGAGAGATTAAAGGGGTAACTATTAAAGGAACAATGATCTCAACCCCAATGGCAAGCAGAACCGGAGCACAGATAGAAAGAGCTCATAATGAAGACAGAGTGCAGAATATTTGGGATAGCCAATATTATAATCCAAAACCACAGGGTGATTTTGCAGTAATGGATCAGCTCTGTGCAGGACAAGTTCCTCCACCCAACCAGATGCCACTAGTGCTGACAGGCCGTGGACAGGAGAAATATGGAGCCATAGTGATATGGCTGTTGTACTGGCTAAACTACCCCCTATTACCTCTGGGGGCGGTAGATGGTTAACTAAGTTAGTGGGTTTGTGTCATGGAACCACTTTGGCGGTGGGTGATCTACGGTGCCTGTTGGGCCAGATTTTCACAGTATCCCAAATGACTGCATTTGAGGCAGATGCTCAAATGACAGGGGTCCCTAATGAAAGTAAATTTACAACTGTAAGTACATCAGTCAGTGTTGCACTAAGAAAGCAATTTTCTATACCCCAAACAGCATTTCAGGGCATCACATTTGAAATAAAACCAGGTGAGACTGGATCAGGGTATTATTTCAGGTGTGCAGCAGAATGGGAACAGATGGTTGAAGAAAACAGTTTAAACAACCCGATAATTAGAGACATTTTCAGAGCAGCAGCAATGTCAGGGGCTCCTAACGGCGTGAAACAGGCAATAGAGAATAACCCAGACATACCAGGGTCATCTAATGAAGTTTGGGAAAAACACTTAAAACACCACATTGATAGAGCACGCGCTAGAATGAAAAAAGAGGAAGAAGAGTTAGAGAAAGCAAAGACTCATTTGTTAAAGTTGCAGATTGAACAGGCTAAGTCAGGTGGTCCAAAAAAGACAAAACAAATGGTTCAACAGTCATCTGAACAGCGATTTGAGAACCCCAAAGCTTATACCACTCCCCCTTTTCCCACTCAATGGCGTAGACCTTTCAGGGGACAATGGGGTGGGTATAGAGGAAATGGAAATAAGAGACGAGGGGGTGGGGGTTATGTGAGGAGTGCTTGTTATGCGTGTGGTGCTACTGATCATTGGGTACGTAATTGCCCCACACAAGTAGGGGAAGGCCATATTACAGGAACACATGCGGGGGGTTGGGATCCTCATAGAGGTGGACCTGGTGGTCATGGCAGGGGACCACACACCCCAAAGCACCAGGGGCAACGACTCTCGACGCTACCCAACCAACAGGCGCCTGTGCACCCAACATGGGGCCCGGGGGCGGACGCGGAGGATTGTTGATGGGGCCCACAGAAAACCTCCATGAGGGGAATGGCTGAACCCCTTATGGAAATAGTGGTTAACAACAGACCTCTATCCTCATAGAGGTGGACCTGGTGGTCATGGCAGGGGACCACACACCCCAAAGCACCAGGGGCAACGACTCTCGACGCTACCCAACCAACAGGCGCCTGTGCACCCAACATGGGGCCCGGGGGCGGACGCGGAGGATTGTTGATGGGGCCCACAGAAAACCTCCATGAGGGGAATGGCTGAACCCCTTATGGAAATAGTGGTTAACAACAGACCACTACAAGCTCTAGTAGATACTGGAGCAAAATACTCCACTGTGACAAAGGGCACTGTGACGCAAAAAGATCTCAGTGATAAAAAAGTGGAAGTAATAGGTTTCTCTGGTGGGTTAGAAATATGGCCAATGACAAAAATTTTGACAGCAAAGATTGCTAATCAGAGCATACCACACTCATTCTTGTACTCCTCTAATGCTCCCACACCTTTATTGGGGAGGGATCTCCTTATAAAATTGGGAGCAAGTATTTTATGTTCACCAGAGGGAGTAATTGTATGTTTTCCAGATGGTACACAGGTTAATTGTTCTTTAGCCACTGATATGGGGTGTACACAAAATGTCCTTTTAGGAGGCCCATTAAAAGAAGCTGCTGATATTTACTGGGTAGAATTAGATATTTCACCATCCCCAACAAGTGTAGTGTCACTTTACAACAACCATAGGCCATGGATTACAAGCATTGATGTTTTCTTACCACCAATTGACCCCTTGCACTGTACACTATTTTATGACAGAAATGACAATACTATGTATCAGGAACTTTTTAACAACATTGAGGGAGACTGGTGGCGCATCACCGGTGAGGGCCTGTATGTAGGGAAAGAGGGAGTTGTAGCACCCGTCACACTCACTGATGAACAACAGCAATGGTACGAAATGACAGACACAGCCGCACCACACATTTCCATGGCACTGCATCCAGGCCATGAAGCTAGAGAGTTAGGAGGTATGACAAAGAAATTAAGAGCTGTCACGGACTGGGAGCCCACTGACAATACCATGGTGATGTATTCTCCTTCCACCTGTTCCTATTGGGTAAGAGCACACACAGAAGACATGGGTATTTTGACACATAAGCAGGTCTCTAGGAGACATGGCAGAGAGCAGACAGACGGCCCTGGAGCTGAGCAGTTGATTGCAGCACAACCGTCTGACTTATGGTCTCAGGGACCAACAGATGTTGGGTTATGTAATATTGAGCCAATAACATTCCAATTGTCTTCCACAGAGCCAATTTGGGTACCACAGTATCGTAATAAGCCTGAGGCTGACGAGGGTATTGCATCAACTGTTCAGGGATTGCTAGAGAGGGGAGTGATCACACCCTATAAGTCCCAATGGAACACTCCCATTTTCCCCGTACAGAAACCAGGCACTGACAAATACAGACTTGTTCACGATCTTAGGACAATTAATAGTATGGTATCAACACCCACACTGGCGGTGCCCAATCCGTACACCGCTCTGTCTGCTTTGAACCCAGCTCACCAATGGTTTACATGTATAGATCTGGCAAATGCTTTCTTTTGTATACCACTGTCTGAGCACTGTAAAGCATGTCTGGCTTTCACCTACAGAGGTCGCCAATACTCATATAACAGACTACCCCAAGGGTTTGTCTTGTCACCTGGAATATTTAATCAGGTGTTGAAAGAACAACTGCAAAATTGTGAACTTCCAGAGAACTGTGTGCTGATAATGTATGTTGATGATCTTCTTCTTGCTGCTACCACAAATGAAGAATGCTTAAAAGCGACTGAATTGGTACTGAAGCAGTTACATGCCTCGGGCTTCAAAGTCAGCAAGGAAAAATTGCAAATTAGTAGACCTTCTGTTTCTTTCATGGGTAGATTGATAACAGCTCAGGGTTCTACGCTCTCCCATCACCAACGTGACAGCATTTTGACACATCCCAAACCAATAAATGTGAAGGACATGCTTTTTTTTTCTCGGTCTTACAGGTTTTAGCAGAAACTACAACCCGATGTATGTTTCCTTAACCACACCGTTGAGGCAGTTAGTGAAAGAGCAGGGAATGAAAAATCTGAAAGCTGAGTTGACATGGACCCCAGAAGCAGAACAAGCTTTTATGTCATTGAAAACGCAACTGTCACATGCTGCTCATTTAACTTGTGCTGACTATTCTCTGAGTTTTTTCCTAGATGTTTCTGAAACAGGAAGCAGTGCACACGGGGTGCTATTCCAGAAGCAGGCAGGGACTAGGAGGATTTTGATGTATGTCAGCGTGCTCCTGGACAGCATTGAACAACGCCAGTCAAGTTGTGCCAGGTTTGCTGCAGGGTTGGCTAAAATAATTGAGAAAACTTCACACATTGTTATGGGACACCAATTGACGGTTTTGACAACACATTCCATTATGTCATTTGTGAATTCTACGGCATTCACATTTTCTCCATTGAGACAACACATACTAGCTAAAATATTGACAGTACCACACATTACATATACCCATGAGGGTATTAACATGGCAGATCTCTTATCAGATGGCCAAACACATGATTGTGTCCCTATAACGGAATTGGCTTCGCGTGTAAGAGCGAACCTTTTTGCCACTCCACTCACAGCACCACCAGAACTGATAACGCTGTTTACAGATGGGTGTTGTTTCAGATCAGAGGATGGCTCACTAACAGCTGCATTTTCTGTGGTAGAACAGACAGATGAGGGATTTATCACCAGGGTGGCAGAGAAACTGCAAGGCAAACAGTCAGCGCAGAGAGCAGAAATGATAGCAGTAACTGAAGCTTTGAAATTAGCAGGAACTAATAGAGTCAACATTTTCTGTGATTCTGCTTATGTCGTTACAGCTGTACATGTTGAACTACCAGTTTGGCAGAGGTGTGGTTTTGTTACCACCTCAGGTCGACCAATTAAACATGCATTTGAAGCCAAAGACCTGTTGGAGGCTCTGATTATACCCGTGGAAGTGGCAATTAAAAAATGCCAAGGTCATTCTAAGGAAAATTCTGTGATCACCAAAGGTAATGATGCTGCCGATGCAGCTGCTAAAACAGCAGCAGGTTATGTCAAAACACAAATGACAGTCCAGAGCTCTAATGGTATTGACAACCTTTTACCACAGTTCAGCAGAGCCTATTTCGTAGCTGAACACAACAAAGCTCCACCAGAGGAGAAATCCGTCTGGATTGGACATGGTGCATTGCGTGCACCTGATGGACTTTGGCAGGCACCTGATGGTAGGCCAGCATTGCCCTTAGCTTTGACTAATTCCTTATTTAGACAAACACATGGCCTCGCCCATGTTAGCACGAAGCCTATGTTAAGGTCTCTAAAACATTGGTGGCATCCTTTTCTAACCTCTATGGTGTCAAATTATGTTCTATCCTGTGACACATGCCAGGAACACAATGTTAAGCCCTCACTGAAGCAAGTGCAAGGCACATTTCGCCACTTTGTGGCCCAGGGGAAGAAATTGTGATTGATTTCACGGACATGATTACCAAAGTCCAGGGTAAACAGTATCTCCTTGTGATAGTTGACTATTTCACAGGATGGCCAGAAGCCTACCCTGTAGGCAGGGAAGACAGTACTGCAGTCATTAAATGTCTAATTAATCATTACATCCCTCATTATGGTTTCCCAAGACGGGTTAGGTCAGACAACGGTAGCCATTTCAAGAATGAACACCTGAGACTCGTTGAACACTCTCTGGGTCTAACACATGCCTTTGGAGCGGTATATCATCCACAGTCTCAAGGAAAAGTTGAACGAATGAACCTGACACTGAAACTAAAATTGGCAAAAATCTGTGCACAGACCAAATTAAACTGGTTATCAGCTCTCCCTATAGCATTGATGTCTGTACGTTCTTCTGTTAACAAGATTTCTGGTTTCACACTCTCTTGGACCTGAAGTCTCAGGTCCAAGAGAGGGAGAGTACAGAGAGTACAGACAAACGAGAAGGTGGTGGAAATTTTAAAATTTCGTTTCAAACAGGTGATCTTTTTTCAAGCCCACAGGGAGAACCCTTGGCACACTGTGTAAGTTCTGACTGTGCATACGGAGCAGGTATTGCAACAATATTCAAAGACAGGTACGGTGTAAACAAAGTGAAACAACAGAACAAGGAGTAGGAGAGTGTGCTGTTACACATGAAAACGACGGTAGAACCGTTTTTCACTTAATCACAAAGAAGTTGTGTACAGACAAGCCCACATATCAAGATTTCACCAGTAGTTTGACATGCATGAGAGACTGGTGTGTGCAACATAGTATAGAGAGTGTCTCAGCACCCCGGCTGGGTTGTGGATTAGATGGACTGAATTTTGACAGAGTTACAGAAATTCTAAGAGAAGTGTTTGCTAACACAAATATGACTATAACGATATATTCATTGTAGATGTGATAATCAATATATTAGTGGTATTAATGCTTTAGCATAGAAGTGATTGATTTTCATTTATTGATCATATGTTTTCACATTCTGTTTAGCCTACACAAATTTAATTTTTTCTTTTATATTACTCTAGGTGTTGAAATGGAGGGAAAAGATCCAATAGGGCTAATTAAAATCAACATAACCCCCAGAAATGGAACAGGAAGAAATAAAACTATTCCAATTAAAACGATGAACCATAAGAATGTTGAGATTGACTACACTAAGTTGAGCCCTGGAGACATGATCGAGAAAGCAACAGGGTACGGAGAGACCAATTTGTGGTTAGAATGGTTAATAAACACGGCTAAAGAACAACATTTAGACGACTGTATAGCTTGTGCGGGTGCTAGACCAAAACTACACATAGAACCAGCACCCCTGTATCCTAATGATACGTGGGGTTACGAGTGTATGTTATCATTAACTAGGACACTGGGATCTGATAATTGTAAAACGTTAGCATCTATATTTCCCCCAATTTCCAATGATTCTAAAACAGGTCCATTTACACCCAGGAAAGATAATTATACCTGTTTTAATCTCACCGTACAATCACCGACAGTTAATTATGGACAGATTGACCCTGACTGGTGTAGTGTAATTATAGCGGACGATGGAACATTGATAGGATCATGGGCAAGAGCAGGATTGTATTATTACTGTGGTAGTAGACAACTGTTTACAAGAGTACCTCCAAATACTAAAGGTTTATGTGCCATGGTTAGACTAGGAGCACCTCTGACATTAATAGGTGAAAAAGCAGTAAGACTCAACAAAGATACAACCACATTGACACAGCGTAGAAGGCGACATGTCATCAGAAAACGAGCGGCTCCCATTGATTTGTCTTTAAATAGTCCCACATATATAGATGCTATTGGAATACCTAGAGGAGTTCCAGATGAATTTAAATTAGCAGATCAAATAGCAACAGGCTTCGAAAATATTCCTATTATAGCAGCACTATTCCCGATCACCCCAAACAAAAATGTTGATAGAATTAACTATGTTCATTACAATGTCATGAGATTGACAAATATGACAAGAGACGCTGTAGAGGGTTTATCAGAACAGTTAGCCCCAACATCTCTCATGGCAGTACAGAATAGAATGGCATTAGATATGCTGTTAGCGGAGAAAGGAGGAGTATGTCATATGTTTGGTGATTTATGTTGCACTTTCATTCCAAATAACACAGCCCCGGATGGCTCTGTGACCAGAGCTTTAGAAGAACTGAGAACATTATCTGTCGAAATGAAGGAACATTCAGGTATAGATAACCCCATTGGTGATTGACTGGAAAAAACATTAGGTAAATGGAAAGCACTGGTGATGTCTATAATTGTATTAATCGCGGTATTTCTAGCCATTTTGATAACATGTGGATGTTGTTGTATACCATGCATCAGGTCACTGTGCAACCGATTAATTGTTGCAGCAATAGAGAAGAAAGATCTTGGCCCACCACCTCCGTACAACATGCCCTTGTTGGCTGCAGATCACATGGTGCACGATGATGAGAATGAACAAGATTATGTGTGACCTCTTACGAGGTCAAGAGAGGGAATTGTGGAAAATGATATAATCTTATGTTACATTAAACAGCTTTTATGATTTTATGTTTTATTAACCAATTCTGTATTAATCATCTTTCTTATACAATATTATACTCTTATGTTTTATTAATTGATGTTTTATTAACCATTCACTAGTAATAAGTGCATTAAAATATAACCATATGTCTCCTGCTAGGAATTTCTCAAAACTGTGTGCAATTAAGGATGTGCTACAACAGGAATGTGTGTGTGAGTGTAAACGGGAAGAAAGCTAAGGCCTGTAATGTCTGGAGCTGACCTTAAGCTGACCTTAAGAACTAAACAACAAGATTTAAGATGCACTAATACTGAGGATGTATGTCCTGTAATGTCTCAAGCTGACCATAAGTTGACCTTAAGAACAAAACAACAAGATTTAAGGTGCACCTATACTGAGGGTGTACTGATCGGAGACATACACACACACATTCCATACCATATAAGAAAAAAAGATGATGATATATTGTTTCCGGGAAAACAGAGAAACTTAGTTGTTTTGCAGAAACTAAAGGGGAAGTCTGCCATGGACCAAAGGAGACAAAGGACTGATCAGCCATTGGTGGAAACCAGGGAAAACCTCCAACAACTCCGAAGATAGAACGACGATACATACTATAAATATTGTGTGATTTTGTTACTGAGTTGTTGGTCAGTGTGGAAGTCGTGGACTGACAACCCAGCGCTGTATTCTGATCAATAAAGTTTCAACTTATTCGACAAGTCTGATCTCCGATTTTTGAACACGTTAAGGACATTTTTTGATAAGGTCCTTCACTCTGCTGTTTCTTACTTTCTAAATCTGTACAAATGTATCCAACCATAATCATTAAAGTTTAAAAATACAAAAGCAGAAAAAAATTACCTACTATCTACAAATGAAAGGCACATGGTGGCTGGACCTGTAACCCACATTTAGATGCCTCATAATGTTACCGTGATATGGGAATGCCTTTTATATAAAGTTAAATCTTTTAGCTTGTAACAAAGCAGCCCCAGTGGCGTAGTGGATAAGACACTGGCATTTAAAACCAGACTTTTTGGGGTTGTAATCCCACCCTGGATAAGAAGTCTAATCAACAGATCTAGGAATTAAAACCAGTATCTTCTGGCTATTTTGAATGAATACCTAACTGCAAACAAAAGGAGCCTTAGTGCTCTGCCATTGAACCAAGTTTATTGACGAATACATTGCCCTTCCTTTTGCTGTTTCTTAATGGATATTGTTAAACTTAATAGGCCCCAGATGAGGCTCATAAACAATCCAAGTTGATTTGAAATTTAAGATACCTTAGTTCTTGACTCATGACCCAGTAGTTGAAGGATCAGTACATGCCCTGCCTTTTGCTGTTTCTTCATTTATATAAATATATATATATAAATATATATATATATATCCATACTTAATCCACCACAGATAAGGCTCATAATCAATGCCAGGTTGATATGAAATGTAAGATACCTTAGTTCTTGATCCATGACCAAGAGGTTGAAGGATCAATACATTGCCCTGCCTCTTGCTATTTCTTCATTTATATAAATATATATATATATATCCATACTTAATCCACCACAGATAAGGCTCATAATCAATGCCAGGTTGATATGAAATGTAAGATACCTTAGTTCTTGATCCATGACCAAGAGGTTGAAGGATCAATACATTGCCCTGCCTCTTGCTATTTCTTAATGATTTTTGTTTAACTTTATCCGCCTCAGATAAGGCTCATAAACGATGTCAAGTTCATTTAAAATGTAAGATACCTTAGTTCTTGGCCGTAGCCCCAGTAGTTGAAGGATCAATTGCCATGCCTCTGCTGTTTCTTTCTGGATATTGTTAAACTTAATCCACCTCAGATAAGGATTATGAATAATGCTGAGTTAAACTTGGAAGCTTTATAAATAAGATGAAATGTGTACAAATGATTATTACCATAATCATTAATGTTTAAAAATACAAAAGTAAAAATTAAATCCTAATTGCAAATAAAAAGTACATGAGTGCAAGACCTATAACCCACAAGAAGATGCCTCATGAAGTTACCATAACATTGGAATGCTTTTAATATGATGTTAAATCTTTTTGACTGAAACAAAGCAGCCCCAGTGGCGTAGTGGATAAGGTACTGGCTTCCAAAGCCAGATTGCAGGTAGTTGAAAGATCAATACGTTGCAATGCCTTTTGCTGTTACTTCATGTAAATTGTTTCTCTTTATCAACCTCAGATAAGGCTCTTGAACAATGCCTAGATTAGATTAGATTAGATTAGATTAAACTTTTTTTCAATCGCACATGTAAGAAAAAAGGCAACGAAATGCAGTTAGCATCCAACCAGAAGTGCAATAAGCAGTAAGTACAGAATATATATGTAATATATACAATAATGATACAGAATATATAAGTATGGATAAACATTATTCATAGATTTACAGGTTAAATATACAACCAGATATACAAGCAAGTGTTTTATGAACATCCTAAACATTATGTAAAAGTGTATATACCATATAGACTGAACTATGAACATAATTTACAGTGGATGTAAATGCATTTGGAATTTTACAATGTGCAAATGTCCAGTGTTACTGAGTGAACAGATTGTAGTGCATGTAACAACTGGTTATTGTCATGAATATTTAAAATAAATAAGTAATATGCAGGTGTAGTGTTGAAGAGGAGGGAGGAGTCAGTGTGTAAGGTGGGGGGAGGTGGTTGAGGGGCGTCAGAGGGAAGAGTTCAGTAAGGAGAAAGCTTTAAGGAAGCTGTTCCTTAAACTTGTTGTCCTTGTCCAGAGGCCCCTGAAGCGCCTTCCGGAGGGCAGGAGGGTAAACAGTTTACAGTCAGGGTGAGACGAGTCCTTGAGGGTGCTGTGAGCTCGACGAAGGCAGCGTTTCCTCTGGATGTCCGCAATAGCAGGAAGTGTTGTTCCTGTGATGTGTTGATCAGTTTTCACCACCCTCTGCAGCGCTTTGCGGCAGCCACTCAACTGTTCCCATACCAGGCTGTGATACAGCTGGTCAGGATGCTCTCGATTGCACACCTGTAAAAGTTCACCAGGATGGCTGAAGACAGCTAACCAGCTTCTTCAGTGTCCTGAGGAAGAAGAGGTGCTGGTGAGCCTTCTTGACCAGGTTGGAGGTGTTAGAGTTCCAGTACAGGTTCTAAGAGATGGTGGTTCCCAGGAACTTGAAGCTGGAGACACGCTCAACAACCATCCGGTTTATATGGATTGGGTCGTGCGTGCGTCCCTTCTGCTTCCTGAAGTCATGTAATGATAGAGTTTGATCCATGAACAGGCTTGCAGTCATGGGTGTAAAGGGAGTAGAGGAATGGGCAGAAGTCTGTTGGTCAGAAAGTCCATAATCCAGCTGCAGAGAGAGGTGATAATGTCCAGGTCTCCAAGTTTCGTGGTCAGCTTGGAGGGGATAACGATGTTAAATGCTGAATTGAAGTCAACAAACAACATCCGTACATAAGTGTTGTTATTGTCCAAGTGTGTGAGTGTAGAGTTCAGAACTGTGCATACTGCGTTCTCTGCTCCTATTTTTGCGATAGGTAAAGTGGTGTGGGTCCAGTGTAGATGGGAGGAAGTCTTTGAGGTGTGCTAGGATAAGTCGCTCGAAGCACTTCATGATGATGGGTGTGAGTGCTATGGGGCGATAGTCTTTCACAGGTGCAATGGATGTGGACTTAAAGCATGTTGGCAGAGTTGCTTGGATGAGGGACAGATTGAAAATTTCTGTGAAAACCCCTGCAAGCTGCTCCGCAAATGCCTAAATCACATGCCATGAATACCATCCGGGCCGGCAGCTTTGCGTGCGTTGAACAGGCTCAGTGCAGTGTGAACATCTGTGAAGGTGAGTTTAAGAGGTTGGTGGTCTGCTGAGGGTAAGATTTTGGTGGCCGTCTCCTAACTGTTGCTGTTGAAATGAGCATAAAAGTAATTAAGATTGTTTAGAAAGGAGATGTCTGTGACCGTTGTGGTGGTGTTGCTGGATTTGTAGTGATGGCCTGGATGCCCTGCCACATGCGTCGAGGGTCGGAGTTAGAAAAGTGTTCCTCCACCTTCAGCTTGTAGCAGTACTTGGCCTTCTTGATGCCCTTTTTCAGGTAAGCCCTGGATATACTGTAGGCCTGGGCGTCATCTGACCTGAAGGCAATTTTGCGGGCTTTCAGCAGAAGTCACACCTCCTTGTTCATCCATAGCTTCTGATTAGGGTATGATGTAATTAGTTTTTCTGTTGTTACATCATCAATGGTGTTGGTGATGTAATCCAGTACGGAGGAGGTATAAGTGACAATGTTAGAATGAGAGCCATAGGCAGCCTGAGAAGCAAACATACTCGAGTCAGTGTCCTGAAGTAAAGAGTCTGCTTCAATAGGCCACACGTTGATGGTCCTCACTGATGGCTTCCCATGGTTGATGAGGGGTGAATACTTGGGTGTGAGAAATAAAGAAAGGTGATCAGACTGTCCGAGGTGGGTAAGGGTGGTTGCTGTGTAAGCTCCATCAATGTTTGTGTAGACATGATCAAAAGTTTTGTCTCCTCTGGTATGGCAGGAAATATACTGCTGAAATTTTGGGAGCTCTGTTTGCAGTTTGCAGTGATTGAAATCACCTGCAACAATAAAAGCAGCTTCCGGGTTAGCAGTCTAATGGCTGCATGAAGTTCTTTCAAAGCATGCTTGGCATTAGCATCCGGTGGAATGTAAACTGCTGTTATTATAGCTGAAGTGAACTCCCGCGGCAGATAAAGAGGTCTACATTTAACCATGAGAAACTCTAGGTTAGCTGAGCAGTGACTAAGTTCGTACACCAAGCTTAGTTGACATAAATGCACAATCCATCGCCTCTTGTCTTGCTGGAGTCCTCTGCTGTTCTATCTGCCCGTAGCGTGTAGCACCAGGCTAGTTCAATAGCATTGTTGGGTATATCGCTGTGTAGCCATATTTCCGTGTAAAACCTGACATTACAGTCAGAAAGTGTCTTACTTTTGGTGATGCGCAGTCATCCATTTTGTTCAGCAGTTACCACACATTAGCGAATAAAATGCTGGATAAAGAGAGCCGGAATGGTGTAGCCTTTTGCTTAGCTCTTAGACCTCCGCGCTTCCCCCGCCTTTGTTTATGATCTCGACGCCGCCTGCGAGAACTTCCGCCCGGCTGGGTGGACTGTTTTGCCTCGGGTGTCCTGGCGATATCAGGGATGAATCGAAGATCATGATAAAACTGTTTGAAAAGTTCTCACCGATTTCCAAAAGCGGGTGTAGAATGTTAAACCAGAGCAGTTCTGTACAAACAGACCCGAGATGAGCAGGAATAAAAAAATTGCAAAAACTGGAGAGACGCTGTGCCTTCCGATGTGTTCGCACCACCAACATGGTCCAAGGCGCCGCCATCTTGGTCCAAGATACCTTAGTTCTTGGCCCAAGGCCCAGTACTTGAAGGATCAATACATTGCCATGCCTCTGCTGTTTCTTACTGTATATTGTTTAACTTAATCTACCTCAGATAACGCTTATGAATAATGCTGAGTTAAACTTAGAAGCTTTATAAATGAGATGAAATTTGGACAAATGTATCTTACCATAATCATTAATGTTTAAAAATTCAAAAGCAGTAAAAAATTAGATCCTAATTGCAAATGAAATGTCCATGAGTGTGTTAGATAAGGGTTAGGTTTAAGGTTAGGGTTGGGGTTAGGTTAAGGGTTAGGGTTAGAGTACGGTTTATGGTTAGGGTTTAAGATTAGTTTTATGGTTAGAGTTAGGGTTAGGCTTACAGTTGGGTTTGGGTTCGGGTTACAGTTCGGGTTAGGGTTTAGGGTTAGGGTTCGGCTTAGGGTTAGGCTTAGGGTTAGCTTTGGGTTTGGGCTCGGATTCAGGTTCGGGTTAGAGTTCTGGTTAGGTTTAGGGTAAGAGTTAGGATTAGGGTTAAGTTAGATTTAGGGTTATGGTTAGAATTATTGTTATGAGTTAGATTAAGGATTAGGGCAAGGGTAAAGTTTAGGGATAGGCTTACAGTTAGGATTAGTGTTTTGCGTTAGGGTTAGGGTTAGGTTTAGGGTTAGGGTTAGGGTTAGGATTACGGTTAGGGTTTGTGTTTGTGTTAGGTTAGGTTTAGGATTAGCGTAAGGGCTAGCGTTAGAGTTAGTTAAAAGGTTAGGCTTAAAGATAGGTATTATGGTTAGATTTAGGGTAAGGCTTACGGTTAGGTTTGGGTTTGGGTTTGGGTTCCGGTTCCGGTAAGGGTTTAGGGTAAGAGTAAGGGTTAGGATTAGGGTTAGGTTAGAGTAATGTTAAGAAATATTGTTATGGGTTAGGTAAAGGATTAGGGTAAGGGTAAGGGTAAAGTTAAGGGTTGGGTTATAGTTAGGCATAAGGTTTGGCTTAAAGGTAAGTCTTATGGTTAGATTTAGCGTTAGGCTTACAGTTAGGTTAGGTTTTGTGCAGGGTTAGGGGTTGGGGTTAGAAATAGGTTTATGGTTAGGGTTAAGGGTTAGGGAGAGGATAAGGTTTAGGGTAATGGTTAGGGTTACGGTTACGGTAACGGTTCGGGTAAGGGTAAGTGTAAGGGTTAGGTTAGTTTTGCGTTAGGGTTAGGGTTTGGGTTAGGTTAGAGTTAGGGTCATGGTTAGGGATAGGATCAGGGTTAAAGTTAAGGGTTAGGGTTCAGGTCAGGGTCAGAGTAAGTGTTTTTGGTTAGGTTTAATAGGGTCAAGGTAAGGTTTAGGGTTAGGGTAAAAGTTAGGGATAGTGTTGTGCGTTAGTGTTAGTGTTAAGGGTTAGGGTAAGATTTGGGGTTAGGGTTTGGGTTAAAGTTAGGATTACGGTTAGGGTTAAAGGTTAGTCTTATGGTTAGGGTAGTTTAGCTTTAGGGATGAGTGTTAAGTTAGAGTAAGGGTAAGGGTAAGGGTAAGGGTAAGGGAAAAGGAAAGGGTAAGGGAAATGACATGGGGTTTAGGGTTTAGGTTTTAGAGTTCAGAGGTAATGGGTAGAGGTAAGGGCTAGGTTAAGTAAGTGTTAAGGTTAGGATTAGGGCTAGATTTGTGTTATGGATTAGATCAAGGGATAGGGTTAGGGTTAGGTTAGGGTAAGGTTTAGGGTTGGTTAAGGTTAGTTAGGGTTAGGGTAAGGTTTAGGATTAGAGTTACAGTTAGGAATAGAGTTATGCGTTAGGGTTAGGGTTAGGGTTAGGTTAGAGTTAGGGTTATGGTTAGGGTTAGGATTACGGTTAAGATTACGGTTAGGGTTAAGGGTTAGGGTTAGTGTTGGGTTAGGGGTTTGGGTTAAAGTTAGGTTTACGGTTAGGGTTAAAGGTTAGTCTTATGGTTAGGGTAGTTTAGCTTTAGGGATGAGTGTTAAGTTAGAGTAAGGGTAAGGGTAAGGGTAAGGGTAAGGGTAAGGGTAAGGGAAAAGGAAAGGGTAAGGTAAATGACATGGGGTTTAGGGTTTAGGTTTTAGAGTTCAGAGGTAATGGGTAGAGGTAAGGGCTAGGTTAAGTAAGTGTTAAGGTTAGGATTAGGGCTAGATTTGTGTTATGGATTAGATCAAGGGATAGGGTTAGGGTTAGGTTAGGGTAAGGTTTAGGGTTGGTTAAGGTTAGTTAGGGTTAGGGTAAGGTTTAGGATTAGAGTTACAGTTAGGAATAGAGTTATGCGTTAGGGTTAGGGTTAGGTTAGAGTTAGGGTTATGGTTAGGGTTAGGATTACGGTTAAGATTACGGTTAGGGTTAAGGGTTAGGGTTAGTGTTGGGTTAGGGGTTTGGGTTAAAGTTAGGTTTACGGTTAGGGTTAAAGGTTAGTCTTATGGTTAGGGTAGTTTTAGTGTAAGGGTTAAGTTAGGGTAAGGGTAAGGGAATAGGGATTAGGTTCTAGGGTTCAGGGGCAGTGTATGGTCAAGGGCTAGGTTTATGGTGAGGGTTAAGATTTAGGTTTAGGATTAGGGTTAGGGCTAGATTTGTGTTATGGGTTAGATCAAGGGATAGGAATATGGTTAGTGATAAGGGTAGGGTTAGGGTTGCGGTCAGGGTTAGAGGTAAGGGTTAGGGTTCGGGGAAGTGTAAGAGTTAGGGTTAGGTTTAGAATAAGTGTTTTTGGTTAGGTTTAACAGGGTCCGGGTAAGTTTTAGGGTTAGGGTAACAGTTAGGAATGGTGTTATGCGTTAGTTTTAAGGGTTAGGGTAAGATTTAGGTTTAGGGTTAGGGTTATTGTTTGTGTTTGTGTTTGTGTTTGTGTTAGGTTAGGGTTAAGGTTAGGGTTAGGGTTAGGTTTAGTGTTAGGTTTACGGTCGGGTTAGGTTAAATGTTAGGGTTAGAGTTAGGTTTATGGTTTTTGGTTAGGGTTAGAGGTTTGTCTTATGGTTAGAGTAGGGTTAGGCTTAAGGTAAGGTTAGGGTTAGGGTTGGTGCTAAGCTAAGGGTTAGGGTAAGAAATAGGTTCAAGATTCGGGTTAAGGGTTAGGGTTAGGGATAGGATTAAGGTGAGGGTACAGGTTATGGTTAAAGGTTAGTGTTTTAGTTAAGGTAGTGTTAGTGTTAGGGGTGAGGGTAGGGTTGGACTTTTGGGTAAGGGAAAGGGATAGGGTAAAGGTTAGGGTTTAGGATTTGTGCTATAGGGTTCAGGGGTATGGGCAGGGTAAGGTTAGGTTTGGTAGGTTTTAGGGTTAGCGTGCGGATAAGAGTTAAGGGTTAGGGCTAGGGTAAGGATGAGGGTTTAGGGTTTGTGCTTTAGGTTATGGGCTGGGTTAGCTTAGCTAAGGGTTAAGGGTCAGGGTCAGGGTTAGGGTTAGGGTTGAAGAAATAGGTATACGATTCAGGTTAAGGGTTAGGTATGGGATTAAGGTTATGGTACAGGTTAGGGTTAAAGGTTAGTGTTTTGGTTAATGAAGTGTTAATGTTAGGGATGAGGGTAGGGTTGGGCTTTTGGGTAAGAGAAAGGGTTAGGGTAAAGGTTAGGGTTTAGGGTTTGTGTTATAGGGTTCAGGGGTATGGGCTGGGTTAAGTTAGGTTAGATAAGGGTTAAGTGTTAAGGGTTAAGGGTTAAGGGTTGGGGTTAGGGTAAGGGTTAGGGTTAGGTTAAGGATGAGGGTTTTGGGTTTGTGTTATAGGTTTCAGAGGTATGGGCTGGGTTAAGTTAGGTAAGGCTTAAGGGTTAGGGTTAAGGGTTAGGGTAAGGGATAAGGCAAGGTTAGGGTTAAAGGTCAGTGTTTTGGTTAGGTAAGTGTTACGGTTAGGGGTGAGGGTAGGGTTGGGCTTTTATGTAAGGGAAAGGGCTAGGGTAAAGGTTAGAGTTTAGGGTTTGTGTTATAGGGTTCAGGGGTATGGGCTGGGCTGGGTTAAGTTAAATTAGGTTATGTTAGGTTAGGTTAGGTTAGGTAAGGGTTTAGGGTTAAGGGTTAAGGGTTAAGGGTTAAGGGTTAAGGGTTAAGGGTTAGGGTTAGGGTAAGGGTTAGGTTAAGGGTAAGGGTTTAGTATTTGTATTATAGATTTCAGAGGTATGTGCTGGGTTAAGTTAGGTAAGGCTTAAGGGTTAGGGTTAGGGTTAAGGGTTAGGGTAAGGGATAGGGCAAGGATGTGGGTTTAGGGTTTGTGTTATAGGTTTCAGAGGTATGGGCTGGGTTAGGTTAGGTAAGGGTTAAGGGTTAGGGTTAGGGTTTGGGGATAGTTATTAGAAGAGTGAAGTTTAGGGTTAAGGTTTAGGGTTAAAGAAATAGGTTTACAATTCCTTGTTAAGGGTTAGGGATAGGCTTAAGGTTAGGGTACAGTTTAGGGTTAAAGGTTAGTGTTTTGGTTAAGGTAGTGCTAGTGTTAGTGTTGAGGGTAGGGTTTGCCTTTTGGGTAAGAGAAAGGGTTAGGGTAAATGTTAGAGTTTAGGGTTTGTGTTATAGGGTTCATGGGTATGGGCTGGGTTAGGTCAGGTTAGGTAAGGTTTTAGGATTAGGGTTAGGGTAGAGGTTAGGGTTAAGGGTTAGGGTTAAGGTAAGGGTACGGATGACGGTTTAGGGTTTGTGTTATAGGGTTCAGGGGTATTGGCTCAATTAGGTTAAGTAAGGGTTAAGGATAGGGATAGGGATAGGGATAGGGTTAGGGTTAGGGTAAGGGTAAGGGTAAGGGTAAGGGTTAGGGTGAAGGTTAGGGTTAGGGTTAAAGTTAAGGTTAAGGTTTAAGGTTAGGGTAAGTGTTAGGATTATGGTAAGGGTAAAGGGTTAGGGTTAGATTTACGGTTAGGGTTAGATGTTGGTCTTTTGCGAAGGGTAGTTTTAGTGTAAGGGGTGAGGGTGAGGGGTTAGGGTTAGGATAATAGTGAAGTTTAGGGTTTAGGGTATATTTTATAGGATTCAGGCGTATGGGCAGGGCTGGGCTAAGTAAGGGTTAGGTTTAAGGTTAGGGTAAGGGTTAGGGTTACGGTTAGGGTTAGGGTTAGGGTTAGGGCTAGGGCTAGGGTTAGGATTACGGTTACGGTTAGGATTAGGTTAAGGCTTAAGGGTTAAGGTTAGAGTTAGGTTTATGGTTAGGGTTAGAGGTTAGTCTTATGGTTACATTTAGGCATAGGCTTATGGTTAGGTTTTGGTTCGGGTTTAGGGTTAGGGTTAGGGTTAGGGGTAGGATTAAGGTTAAGGTTAAGGTTAAGGTTAAGGTAAAGGTAAAGGTAAAGGTAAAGGTAAAGGTAAAGGTTAAGGTAAAGGTTAAGGTTAAGGTTAAAGTTAAGGTTAAGATTAAGGTTAAGGTAAAGTTTAAGGCTAGGGTTAGGGATAGGGTAAGGGTTAGGATAATGTTAAGGGTTAGGATTAGGTTTACGGTTAGGGTTAGATGTTAGTCTTTTGCGAAGGGTAGTTTTAGAGTTTTAGTGTAAGGGGTGAGGGTTAGGATAATAGTAAAGGTTAGGGTTTAGGGTTAATTTTATAGGGTTCAGGGGTATGGGCTGGGCTGGGCTAAGTAAGGGTTTATGGTTAGGGTTGGGTGCTTGTAAGGGTTAGGGTTTGTGTTAGGTTAGGGTTAGGTTTAAGGTTAGGGTTAGGGTCAGGGTTAGGGTTAGGGTAAGGGTTAGGGTTACGGTTAGGATTAAGTTAAGGGTTAAGGTTAGAGTTAGGTTTACGGTTAAGGTTACAGGTTAGTCTTATGGTTACATTTAGGGTTAGATTTATGGTTAGGTTTTTGTTCGGGCAATGGTTAGGGTTAGGCTTAAGTTTTAAAGTTAGAGTTAGGGTTAGGATAATTGTAAAGGTTAGGGTTTAGGGTTTATTTTATAGGGTTCAGGGGTATGGGCTGGGCTGGGCTGGGCTAAGTAAGGGTTAAGGGTTAGAGTTGGGTGCTGGTAAGGGTTAGGGGTTAGGGTTTGTGTTTGGTTAGGGTTAGGTTTAAGGTTAGGGTTAAGATTACTGTTAGGATTACGGTTTGGATTAGGTTAAGGATTAAGGTTACAGTTAGGTTTATGGTTAGAAGTTAGTCTTATGGTTACATTTAGGGTTAGGCTTATGGTTAGGTTTTGGTTTCGGTTAGGGTTAGGGTTAAGGGCAAGGGCAAGGGCAAGGGCAAGGTTAAGGTTAAGGTAAAGGTAAAGGTAAACGTTAAGGTTAAGGTTAAGGTTAAGTTTAAGGTTAGGGGAACGGCTAGGGTTAGGGATAGGGTAAGGGTTAGGATTATGGTAAGGGTTAAGGTTTAGGGTTAGGGTTAGGTTTACGGTTAGGGTTAGATATTAGGTTTATGGTTAGGGATAGAGGTTAGTCTTTTGGTTACATTTAGGGTTAGGTTTTGGTTCGGGTTAGGGTTTAGGATAGGGTTAAGGTTTAAGGTTATGGTTAGGGTTAGGATAATAGTAAAGGTTAGGGTTTAGGGTTTATGTTATAGGGTTCAGGGGTATGGGCTGGGCTTGGCTAAGGAAGGGTTAAGGGTTAGGGTTGGGTGCTGGTAAGGGTTAAGGTTAGGATTAAGTTTAGGATTAGGTTAAGGGCTATGGTAAGAGTTAGGTTTATGGTTAGGGTTAGAGGTTAGTCTTATGGTTACATTTAGGGTTAGGCTTATGGTTAGCTTTTGGTTTGGGTTAGGGTTAGGGTTATAGTTAGGGTTAGAGGTTAGTCTTATGGTTACATTTAGGGTTAGGCTTATGGTTAGTTTTTGGTTTGGGTTAGGGATAGGGTTTAGGTTAAGGTATCGATTAAGGTTAAGCTAAAGGTTAAAGTTAAGGTCAAGGTCAAGGTCAAGGTTAAGGTCAAGGTTATGGTTATGGTTATGGTAATGGCTCTGAAGACCAAGATGGCGGCACGAACACATCGCGAGGCTCAGCGTCTCTCCAGTTTTTGCAATTTAGCAGTTTTATTCCTGCTCATATTGGGTCTGTTCGTACAGAACAGCTTAAGCTTAACATCCTACACCCGACAGGAGCTTTTGGGTATTGGTGAGAACTTTAAACAGTTTTATCACCGATCTTCGATTCATCCCTGAGGTCGCCAGGACACCCGAGGCTAAAGACTCCACCCGGCCAGGCGGAAGTGCTCGCAGGCGGCGTCGAGATCGTAAACAAAGGCGGGGGAAGTGCGGAGGTCTACGATCTAAGCTAAAGGCTACACCATTCCGGCTCTCTTTACCCAGCATTTTCCTCGCTAATGTGCGGTCACTGGTGAACAAAATGGATGAATTTCGACTGTAATGTCATGGTTTTCACAGAATCATGGCTACACAGCGATATACAATGCTGTTGAACTAGCCGGACGCTACATGCTACGGGCAGATAGAACAGCAGAGGACTCCGGTAAGACAAGAGGCGGTGGATTGTGCATTTATATCAACAAAGCTTGGTGTACGAACACTGTCACTGTTGGGAGTCACTGCTCAGCTAACCTTGAGTTTCTCATGGTTAAGTGTAGACCGTTTTATCTGCCTCGGGAGTTCACTTCAACTATAATAACAGCAGTCTACATTCCACCGGATGCTAATGCCAAGCTTGCAAAATTTCACCAACATGTTTCCTGCCATACCAGAGGAGACAAAACTTTGGATCATGTTTACACCATCATTGATGGAGCTTACACAGCGACCACCCTCCCCCACCTCGGACAGTCTGATCACCTTTAATTGTTTCTCTCACCCAAGTATTCACCCCTCATCAACCGTGTGAAACCATCAGTGAGGACCATGAAAGCGTGGCCAACTGAAGCAGACTCTTTACTTCAGGACAGATTCCAACACACGGGCTGGAGTATGTTTGCTTCTCAGGCTGCCGGTGGCTCTCATACGGACATTGACATTTATACCTCCTCCATACTGGATTACATCAACAACACCATTGATGATGTAACAACAGAAAAACAAATCACAACATACCCAAATCAGAAGCCTTGGATGAACAAGGAGTTGCGACTTCTGCTGAAAGCCCGCAACATCGCCTTCAGGTCAGATGACGCCCAGGCCTACAGTACATCCAGGGCTAACCTGAAGAAGGGCATCAAGAAGGCCAAGTACTGCTACAAACTGAAGGTGGAGGAACACTTTTCTAACTCCGACCCTCGAAGCATGTGGCAGGGCATCAAGGCCATCACTAACTACAAATCCAACACCACCACAACGGTCACGGACATCTCCTTTCTAAACGAGCTAAATGACTTTTATGCTCGTTTCAACAGTGACAGCAAGGAGACAATCACCAAAATCATACCCTCAGCAGACCACCAACCTCTCAAACTCACCTTCTCAGCCGGGTCAATGCACGCAAAGCTGCCGGCCCAGATGGTATTCCTGGACGTGTCCTTAGGGCATGTGCGGAGCAGCTTGCTGGGGTCTTCACAGACATTTTCAATCTGTCCCTCAACCAAGCAACTGTGCCAACATGCTTCAAGGCCACATCCATCGTACCTGTGCCGAAACACTCCTCCCCAATGTGCCTGAACGACTATCGCCCCGTAGCACTCACACCCATCATCATGAAGTTCTTCGAGCGACTGGTCCTTGCACACCTCAATGTCTGCCTCCCATCTACACTGGACCCACATCAATTTGCCTATTGTAGAAATAGAAGCACAGAGGACGCAGTATGCACAGTTTTGCACTCTGCACTCACACACTTGGACAATGTCAACACCTATGTACGGATGTTGTTTGTTGTTGACTTCAGCTCAGCATTTAACACCGTTATCCCCTCCAAGCTGACCTCCAAACTTGCAGACCTGGACATTAACACCTCTCTCTGCAGCTGGATTATGGACTTTCTGACCAACAGGCCTCAGCATGTTAGGTCAGGCCACACCCACTCCACCACCATCACACTTAATACCGGCGTACCACAAGGCTGCGTGCTGAGCCCATTCCGTTACTCCCTTTACACCCATGACTGCAAGCCTGTGCATTTATCCAACTCCATCATTAAGTTGCAGACGACACCACGGTGATAGGCCTCATCAGTGACAACGATGAGACTGCCTACAGGGAAGAGGTACAGCACCTGGCCACTTGGTGCGCTGACAATAATCTGCTTCTAAACACCACCAAGACCAAGGAGCTCATTGTGGACTTCAGGAAACAGAAGGGACGCACGCACGACCCAATCCACATAAACGGGATGGTTGTTGAGCGTGTCTCCAGCTTCAAGTTCCTGGGAACCACCATCTCTGAGAACCTGTCCTGGAACTCTAACACCTCCAGCCTGGTGAAGAAGGCTCACCAGCGCCTCTTCTTCCTCAGGACACTGAAGAAGAACCAGCTGTCTTCAGCCATCCTGGTGAACTTTTACAGGTGTGCGATCGAGAGTATCCTGACCAGCTGTATCACAGCTTGGTATGGGAACTGCTCAGTTGCTGACGGCAAAGCGCTGCAGAGGGTGGTGAAAACTGCCCAATGCATGACAGGAACTACACTTCCTGCTATTGCGGACATCCAGAGGAAACGCTGTCTTCGTTGAGCTCGCAGCATCCTCAAGGACTCGTCTCACCCTGACCAAAAACTATTCACCCTCCTGCCCTCCGGGAGGCGCTTCAGTAGCCTCCGGACAAGGACAACAAGATTAAGGGACAGCTTTTTCCCTAATCCCTCTGACACCCCTTAACCCCCCCCCCCTTACACGCAGACTCCTCCCCCCTCTATAACACTACACCTGCTATTACTTTTTTAAATAATCATCACAATAACCAGTTGTTCCATGCACTACTGTTCACTCAGTAACACTGGACAATCATTTTGCACACTGAAAAATTCCAAATGCACTTTACCATCCCCTACAATACTGTAAATTATGTTTATAGTTATGTCTAAAGTGTACATACACTTGTACATATGTTATAGGATGTTCATAGCACACCTGCTTGTATATCTGCTTGTATATTAACCTGTAAATCTGTCCATAATACTTATCTATATTCATATATTCTGTATTATTATTGTATATATTACATATATATCCTGTATTTACTGCTTATTGCACTTCTGGTTAGATGCTAACTGCATTTCATTGCCTTGTATCCTACATGTGCAATGACAATAAAGTTGAATCTAATCTAATCTAATCTAATATTCAGCTTTCAAATATTTATCATTCAGTGGGGGTTGAAAACAAATATTGTAGCCAAATTCTTGGCCAGAAATCAGAAATGTGATCAATTATATACAGAAAACTTCTTAACAGAACCAAAGCCAAAAATACAGCAGAGGATACAATGAAGAAACAATCAAACTCAGTTTGGGAAGAAATAAAATTGTGTTTGTTTGTGTGTGTGTGTGTGTGTGTGTGTGTGTGGGCAGCTGGCATGCATATGCTCCAGTTTCTTCTTGGGGCCCGGGCATATATGTATATTTTTTTCCTGATTTTATCTTAAGAGTGACCAATTTCTAAGTTAATCCTCTGGTCACTAACAACCATGGGTTTGAAAGTCTGAGATGACTGTCAGATAAAATGTTCAACAATTGTCACCAAGACAGAAGTAGGCATGTTTTCAATTGATAGTGATAGTTGCTCTTTTTATGTTTAATTGTGTGTCTTTATTTCTTTTGCTTGCAAAATTTAAAAATGGGTCCTCTTTCTTGCTAGCTCAAGCGAATCAAGTTGGGGTTCAAGACAATGTTTTATTCTTATTTTGGGATATCCATATTTTCTGCAATCTATGGGCTTGACCTCTTCTATTCCCAGACTGCACAATAGTGGGAACTCTGGGTGGGCAGTTCTGCAATTGGGTGTTATATTTTGGATACACCAAGGCTGGATATTAGGGTCTCCTCAAGCTATGAAATTTAACCTAAGACAAAACTCAATGTGACGGAGAACAGCTGGACTGAGCTGCAACCCCAGACAAGGTTGTCGCTCTCAAATATTTGATATGCTATTGGTTTGTGCTGACAGACCTGTCCATAGAAACTACTACTCTAACTAGTTTTAAATCTTAAATCACAGAATTTTGCGATACTGAGAAATATTCTTTTACATGCACAATTCTAACTTCTAACTACAAAGACTAAAAAAAAAGACCTGACATTATGTAAAATGTAATATTTACCCAGTTTATAAGATGTAAATAACACAATTAAGTCTAAGTAGCGAATTGTTTTAATGAAAAAACACTTATTTTTATTACATTTGTCAAATAATGAAACACTCACATTTATTTTATTTTGAGTTCAAATTTGGCACACAAACATGAATAAAAAATTCAAAGTGCAGACACAAAATCTATGAGGCACCAGCGACCAATTATTGCATAAAGGATTAATATTATGGAGAATCAAAGAGTGTAACTATTCTGAATCCTCCTTAACAAGTGTAGAAAATGATTCCCAAAATGTTTTTTCCACATTTAAATTATTTAAAAAAAGCCTCAAAAGCATTGACATCTAAACTTAATCAATGTGAGAAAATATCATATTTAATGCAACAAGAGAAAATTATCACCCATTATCCTGGGAATGTGTGTAAACAAACAAAAAGTCATTGCATGACCGTTAAAAAATATAGATTTTATAGAAATATAGATCTAGTAGTTTTGAAGTCAAGCCTTAACAAAAGACATGGACGGGAGAATTTTTAGGTAATTGAGTGGAAGTTTTGGATTACACAGGCCGCCTTGTCAATAAAGATTTTGTCAATCCAAAGATTGATAAATGCATTAAACCCATTGAAATAGTCAATTAAAATACCCTGAATGTGTGTTCTTTATAAGATAAGCATTGATTAACAAAATACAAGACACTATAGTTTTGGCATTTATTGAAAAAATATTATACTAAAAGGATAATAATAATCTTACGAGAACATTTCTGCACTATAACATAATATGGGTTTACATCTTATTCCTGGGAAGGAACAGCTAATTGCCACACGATTTTATATCTTGATTTTTTTTAAATAATGACATATGCACTAGAAGCTCAAAATCAAAATAATAAAACAAACGTAATAATCTGTGTTTCCTGACCCTCAACCAAGTGAAGTGCGCAAACTTAAATTACATAGCTTTTCAACATCTCCATGTATATTGTATTCCAAGTAAGAGCTGAGATTAACTCAACATATTGTTGTCCAAAGTCACCCAGCATCCTTTTCACACATTATAATCATGTTTATTAAAAAAGGGAATAATTTAAATGTGTCCTTGGATTTTGAAGGTAAGAAACATACCGTTACAAGCAGAAGAATTAAATAGTTTGGTGTCAAAAAATTGTGAATGTTTTATATTATCATAAGATTGTAGGGAGGAGAATCCAAGTTTAACACTCTCGCCATGGCTGGGTGTTATGGTAATGGGACAGACACCTCCAAAAGGCGGGGGTTTTTACGCTTGCACAAGACACCATTGCCATTCTTTGGGGCACCCTGGATGAATTTTACACACACTTTGTCTTGCTTAAAATGTACAAGAAACCTAGAAGAGAAGGACAGAAACTACATTAAACTTTGTTATTCAGAAAAACAAAACATGAGAAACTGAAAAGTTGGCCACTGACTCATCTGAAATATCGATACGGATCTGATTCCTCTCAGTTGAAGCAGTGTGATGAAGTTTGGTGATAATCTCAATCAGTCGGTCACTGATCAATAAGAAATCACCTTTGGCTGCTGATGGGGCACCCTACAGACAGAATAAAAAAGCTTGTTTGCAGTCATGTGGTTTTGTGAAGCAAGAAGTGAAGCAAGAGGACAGGAATCACTAAAACGTATTAACTGAAAAACTGAGGAAAAAGTGGCTTATAAACTTATATAGGGACATAAAGCTTAACAAACCTAATCCACAACCAGTTGTAACATCAATCTTATGTTAAGCATTTCTTCCCTATAGAAGTTCAGTAAAGGAAAAAGATAAACGTATCAAAACAATAAATTTATAAAAAACTAGCTATGATTACATCCAAAGATGCATATTTAACTTGTGCGCAAAACTTGAATGTTGTATAAACATTTTTCCAATAAAGCAGGTGTTCCATTAAGTGAGTTGAAGGTTTTCATCCAGAATTTTTTATGCACTTTTGTTGTTTATATTAATGAAGGATAACAAGCTTAACGTGAGAATATTGTAAACCCTGGAACAAATTTTGGACCCATTTGCAAGAAACCCATTCAGAAAATCCCTTCTTGCCTACTAGCTTCACTTGATGTGGAGTCTTGTGCAAACAACCTATTACCTGTACCAACACTACAGTAAATAAATAATTAACCAACAAAAAATATGAATTAAGTAGTTGAAATAATTGTATTAATAAAATTACTGGAAAAGTGTATGTTTTTTAAACAAGACATACAGTCTTAGATATCTGTTTGTTATTATATTTTCCTCAACCATTAGGTTTCATACCTCTTTTAGCTTGAGGGCGAAAAAGCCATCGTTTTGAGTGCTCACAGAAACACTGCTGATATCAAGCAGTGGTACATTGGACTTCACCTGGCCTGTCTTCTGGTCAGCCAGAACAAAGTTGTTCTTGGTCAAAAGGAAAATTCTTGGAGCTCCCTAAAATGTGAATCAATAAATTGATAATTGTAAATCGAAAAGACAAAAGAATCATGTAACCTATCTTGCTATAAGACCCTTTCTTCATCAAAGAATTGTTCCTTCTTACCTTGCCATTGGCACGATTGATTTTACTGACCACATCTGCAAGAAGAATCTTATCATCCACTAAGCTGTTTAGCTTCTGGTACTTGGTGTTTTTATACAATTCCACATAGTCTCCTTTAAAAGGCTGCCCCACACTGCAAACAGATTTATTTAATTTTACTCCCAAAATAGTAATGTTCAAGTGTATCAATGATTCATACAGAGTATATTAAAGTCCTTAACAGTACACACACTTCATTGTCATAAAGTAATCAGTTATATAATACGCAGTTCACTACTTCTTTGTCTAACTAGAAACAGATTTAGCAGGTTCAAAAAAGTGGGAATTTACTTACATTACAGTACATTGTTCTGAGATAACTGTCAGTACATTGTTCCAATAAAACTTAAGAAACATTAAGATGAGACAGTAAACATTTTACCATTGCCACACTTAGAAATGAACAGTGTGTCATTCTCTCAAAGCTGTAAACATTATACATAATAAAAGGATATAGTGTTAATCTTATGCTGCCATAACATCTAAAATTTTATATAGCACCAGACTGTCTTTATTTGAGGATGTAGCAGTCCATGTGTGCATCTTCTCTTCCACTGAAGATAGGCAAGTCAATCGTTATAGATGTGACATCTTGCATTTTGGACATCACATAAAAATGCTGTTAGAATGTATTTTAAAGGTTCATTGAACCAATTGTTTATAATATACAAAACCATTGTAGATAGTATTTAAACATCAGAAATATATTATTTTATACAAAAATGTCTATTTCAAAAAGGAAAACGATTAGTATATTAGTGTAACCCCGGTTCCCTGATTGAGGCATAGAGACGTTGTGTTGAAGACGATAGAATGGGGTATGATTTTGAGAAACTATCGACTCTGAACTTGAATTTGAAAGGCAAATGAAATTGGTGAATGAAATACACCATACAGGTATAAAAGGGAAGATGGCTTGCTCATTCATCCCCTTTTGTACTGAGGAAGGTGAGGATGTCTCAAGATCTCTTGCTGCTGGTGGAGCAGCGCCGTGGCACGAAAAGGACAAAACGTTTGTTCCCTCCATCATAGACGTTCCCTTTCTGTCGGTCTCTCGACCTTGAGTCGAAGACCACAGTATCAGGTTCCTATGTAACATGCCATGATGCTGTGCCATATCACGATCTCCAGCGGAGCGACACTGACAGGCCTGAGGGCTTCTGAGAGGCCCTTAACATGGGTCATCACGGGCGACGGCCTTCCAATCTCTGTAGCGAGATAGCCGCCCGACCGTGAACTGCACTGGGAAGCGCTGGCCCTCAAGGAGGGACTACATTACGGCCTTATCCTGCCACAGTGAGGTTGATATGTAGAGATTATCACATGGTCTTGCCGTCAGGAAGAACTCTTGGAAGAATAGTTTGTTAGCTACTGTTGGGAAGCACCACCGGAGAGGAGGGTCACAGATGGCATCCACGATCCAGTGTGCCAGTCTGTGTTTGGAGACAGCCCTCCCTCTGTGCTGACCTCCATAACAGACAAAGAGCAGCTCAGAACTTCTGAAGCTCTGCGAGCGCTGATCGCACAGCTACCGTGCTCCTCACTGTGCAAGGAGAACTAGGATGAGAAGAGACGCCACTTTACGCCTAGTAGCTAGGGCCCTCGCTTGAAAGATTGTGTTCGCCACAGCCAGAGGCAATTATTTCAGGATCTCCTCGTCCCGTCCAGGGAACAGACATGGAGGCTTCAGAGGTCTTGTCGTGGGTGCCACGTAAAAATGTCCTTCCTCAGGGGAATCGGCCAGGGGTAGTTGTCATCAGAGGTATTAGCTCTGGGAACCAAGGCTGGTTGGGCCAGTAATGTGCAAATAACAGGACTTGATGCTCCTCTTCACTGACCTTGAGCAGGCTCACTGGGGGGTAGGAGACGGGTTACAGATGTTATGAACAAAAGGGGATGACAGGTTGATGTCCATAGGATCCCTAAATCACCAACGCTGCTGGCTAAGGCTGCTGACTGTGCCGTAGCCAGAACCAGAGAACCAAAGGAAGCTAAGAATGTGTTGGATAGCTTTTCAAAGAAAGGAGCCACTCGTGACCGCAGTGTCCTAATCGACGTCAGCTCACAGTGCGAGCAAGTCGAAATCCACGAACACTGCTTCAGAGTGCTGGAGACCCATAACGTGAGACAGACGTCATGGGTGTCCCAGTCTGGGACAAGTCTGCCGCAACCTAGGGTACAGGAGTGCCCCATGAAGGGGCAACACGCTATACAGAAATTTGCTCTTTTAGGAAATCTCTCGCTTCTGCCGAAACAAAATAAACTTCTTAAGATTTATTTGAATTAAAACTAAAGCCTAGTGGTATCAATAATATCCAACAAATGGCCAAGGGATGACTATTTATAGAACTTAAAATAATTATTATATTAATAAATTCATGATTCTGTTTATGAGCAAAATGACATTTTCAAGGAATTGACCAGATGTAAAATATTTAAGAGCTGAATGTTAGGCATTTAAAAAAAAAATTATGATTGTGCTAAACATTGGATATTATCATTTAATATACATTTCCAACTGAGCTTGATTGATTTAAAAAATAATAATTGTAAAAATATTGTTGAACCTCCACCGACAAGGAAATATAGAAACTTGAACCCTTAATACTCTAAGCTAAAGTGTCTGTGCTCTTTGTAGGTGCAAATCATTAAGAAACTTAAAATATTTGCCTCAAAGAAGAAAAGAAAATGCTGAACTTTCATACCTGCTCGGATACAAGGCCTTTTTGTCTTTGAAAAGATCACTTGCTTCAAGCTTCTCCTTATAGGTAGCCTTTTTTTCCTCTGTGAACTGGCTGCGATATTTATTACACTTATTGGAGGACAAAACAAGGAAGAATTAAACAGTTTATTTTGTATTCATTTAAAATATTAAATGATATTAGTTGATTTAAAGGTGAATAAGAGCTATGTAATGTAGCTGAAATAACTGACCCTCCACCGATGAAAAATTCTCCTGATCAGTTGATGTGTCTCCTCTAGGAAATCATACGGTCGAGCTGACCAGCTCATATCGACTGGGGACATAGAGGGCATAGTCTTCTTCAAGTCCAAAAAGTACTTGTGCATCTATTAACAAAACATTAGTAAACTCAAATAAGTTTTCTTTCTTCTAGGAAGGCAAATCATTTGAAATATATTTATAAAGGATGTTGCACCATCTAGTTATTCAGGAAGTCAAATGATGGGCTGTGCTGAAGTTACTAGAGTATAATTGTGAACCGGCCTTAAACTAATAATCTAAATGTAGTGGGAATCTATAAATATTTTTTTATTAACAAAAACTAATTTAATTTAATGTAGAAACTAATTTAAGCCATGTAAAAGCTTACCAAACTATCCAATTAGTAACAATTAATATGTGTAAAATATCTGAATTCTGTCACATCTTGCTAAATCTTGAAAAATCTATATCTAACTGCCCTAAATAAACCAACCAACAGGTTTCTTACAATTCTCTGGATGGTAAAATCATAGATTTTCATGCCAGCATTGGCTCTGAAGAACTTTCTGTAGTCACGACGAACCTGAAAAAAAAAGGCACAATTAATCACTTCTTCAACAACAGGAAGAATAAAGGACACTGTCAGGACAGTCAAGTGGTTTGGGACCTAATACACAGAGGGAAATAATACACACCAAACAAGCATGGACAGGGAAAACTGATACTGTTAAAAGAAACATGAATAACACTGAGAAATAGAAATAAGGGTTATTTTTGAACATAAACAGTTTTTGTAAGTAAAACCTGTTTATGTGAGACGTGTTAAAACCACAACATGAAGGTTCGAAAAACAACAAATGTCTTGTACAACAAATAACAGAGCAGTAAAGGTGATTAGGTGATAATTAAAGGTCATTTGAAAACTAGATACTCGTCCCCAAACACTTAAAGTTGGTGAAATGTCATGGAGGCTGGTTGCAGTAGTTGGAAGATACCTTAAATCCCAACCAGTAGGCCCAAATGACAGAGGTGGCGTGTTTACGCCTGGCTTCATCCTTTAAGCATTCCAGCTCTCTACGTGCCTGTGAGAAAGGGAGGAAGGGGTGTAAATTAATGTAGAGGAGAGGAAATAATTTGAAACAGTGCTGCATTAAGCAGTTTAGCGCCAGTTCCATGGAGAGGTACACATCACAGCTGGTGAGTTTGCTGCTCGTCGAAGCAAACTGATTTTGTCAAGGTTTTTCCTGTGGAGAATATCTTTTCATTATGTTCAAAGAAGATATATAAGGACAAGGAAAACTATTACGAACCAGGAGGAGTACATCTGAAAGGTAATACTTTATAATACTGTTTCATACTTCAGAGGTAGTAATGCAAGAACTAACGCAGAATAAATCGTTTGTATTGCATTAACACTCTATTCAATACTGATAACTTTTAAGGAAGAGAAAGCTTACAGTATTCTTATATGTAGGGTAACCAATTATTATTTACTTATTTAATAGTCATAATCATACACTAAAGGTTGTATGTGTATTGGGTTTTCTAGGAGGAGTTGTTACGGTAAGCTGCCCCTTATTAAAATTTTATTTTGTTGGATTGTGTTTAAGTGAGATGACATACTAAATAATAGTCTTGTGCAAGTCTTCTCAGTTTTCTCCTCGATATCTGAGGTCCCAAATATCTAGGTTGGTCATGGTAACTGTCATTTAAAGAGTGATATTTGTGTTAGAATGTACAGATACTTTATCTGTATTGGTTATTTACCTTTTGCAGCTACTATTTGGTGATATGATTAATCTCTTATTTAATAACATATTTTTCGCCACAATTATTGTACCATGTTTCTTTTTAATACAGCCCTGACAAACATGCATAATTTTCTAGATTTCTTATAAATGTTTTTTTTGCAGTGTTTTTTAGAAGCTTAAACAAACAATTCTAAGAAAAAAAGAATGCAATTAATAATTTTAAGTCCTTTGGACTACCACCGTTTAAATGTTGCATCTGTTCTCCCTGGTACAAAGACAATGAGCATGCTTCTTTTCAATAATTTTTTTTACACCGTACCATATATTTACCATATGTCTTAAAAATTGGGTTTTAGTTTATCTCTGTAATTTTTGTACTGTTTCCAAATATGTATATGAGGCATGGTCAAATCACAAGATTCCATTCCTGTCCAATGAGGAGACTCATCAGTTAGAAAAAACACATAACTGTCCCCAACTGTGTTGCCCAATAATACACAGTAAGTTCGGACTTAAGATCTCCTGTCATACAACAAGTAAAACAGAGACAAATGAAGCCTTACCCTCCTATTATTCAACATGTATCATACAAACAAGGCTTTGAATTTTGAAAACAGATCTGAAAGTAGGGTTTACAGAATATTTTTATATATATACAGTGATTATGGTAATATATTCATTTTTAAAATATGAACTCTACAAATTGTAGAGACTTGTAATAGCAATCATCTATCAATTGGCTTATTCATTTCTGTCATTAGGGTTTCAAGTTAACAGCAATAATATTTTCCAGTTTTGGCAAAATCTTTACTTTTGTTAGAGATGCGCTTGGTCACACCGGAGCTCCGCCTAAACTCTGAAACTTACTCTACATATATCTATATTTTATTATATTATAGTTTTATTATGGTTATATCTTTCTCTTATCCGCTCCAGTTTTTTTTTCACAAGATCATCAAACAACTGTGGATATATTATTTCATCAAACACGGTGAGTAATGGCTTCTCCTGCTATTGTTATTTGCACTTGTTGACACATGTAGTATAGTTTATCTACCGCTGATGAAGTATTCATATGTGATAAATCCAGAAAAATAGTTCGCTGACAGAGAAGACACGCATCCAAACTTAACCCACTGTCTGCTTGCTGTCTTTTATCCAAAGCGAGAGTATTATGCAATAGTCAATCATAACTGAGAAGCAAAAATATATGATATATTGAATATCAGATCCTTTTCTAAATCACTTTTTAGAAATAATATAATCACTGATCATAATTTAGATGTGCTCTGTTTGTTTGACAGAGACTTGGTTAAAACCTGATGATTAAATTTTTTTTAAATGAGTCCACCCCAGAAGATAACTCCTTTAAAAATTCTCTACGAGGGCAGATTTTAAGATCAACTCGTTTTAGGTAATGGTGCTTCATAAAACACTACCCAGAGAAACAAATGTGTATGATAAATCCCTTTTGATGTTTGTACTGGCTACTGTATACAGGCCACCAGGGCACCATACAGACCTCACTAAAGAGTTTGGTGATTTTACATCCGAGCTAGTTCTGGCAGCAGATAAAGTGTTAATAGTTGGTGACTTCTACATCCATGTTGAAATTGAAAATTATTATTGAATCAGCCTTTACAGATATTCTGAACTCTGTTGGGTTTAGACAACACGTTTCAGGACCTACGCCTTGTCGAAATAATATTCTAGATTTAATATTGTCACAGGGGTTTGATCTTGATAGTGTTGAATTTATACAGCAAAGTAATGATATTTCAGATCTTTACTTAGGCTTGTGCAAACTTCATGTAGCCAAAATTTTGGATTCTACTTCTTGTTGCCAGTATTATAGAACCATCACATCTACCACAAAAGACGATTTTGTAAGTTATCTTCCTTATGTATTCGAATTCCATAGCATATCAAAAACTTTACAACAACTCTATTATATAATCAAAATTATGAATTCTTTCTTTTCTAGAATTTTAAATTCTGTTGCCCTCATGCTTAAGTAAGGTCAAGGAAAACAATTTGACACTATGGTATAATGAGCATTCTCGCAGCCTCAAGCGAGCAGCCCGGAAAATGGAATGTAGGTGGAGGAAAATAAAACTGGAGGTATGTTGCATTGCTTGTAACAGTTCAGCCTTCAGCTAGAGTATTGCATAAAAGAGCGAACTTTAAATTTTCTAAATGGAGTCTTTCCTGTAAGAACACTATTCCAAGAAACTAATTAATGTTAAAGCAATTATGATAAAGAAAAAACAGGCAAAATGTGATAATCTAAATGTGATAGTCACTCGATTCACCCTTTGTTTCTTTTAACCGAGCGCTCTCTGCTGTTTATGACTTTAAACACTCATCGTTCATTATTACTCTTGACACTGTCATCCCAGTTTTTTTTGCTCTCATGCCTCCATTGGTGATTTAAATGTGTTACAAACAGTCTGGCAGGATGGATCACTTCATGTTGGCTTTCCCAAATCGTGCAGTTCCTGGCCTACTAGATCAAACTGTCTCCTAATTTGGTGTATAACTGTGGACAAGTCTGCATAAAAGCCAATAGGCTGGTTCTCATACCAAATGTCCCATTTTTCCCGTGCACCTGTGATGATGGCTTGCTTGTCCTTGTAGTTAAGAAACCTCACAATTATCGGTTGCACCAGTGCCTTGGAATCCCACACTAGTCCAATTCTGAGTACTCTCTCTATAATACCCGAGGATTTCAATGTCACACCAGCACCTGAGGTATCCCTTTCTCCAAGAAAGAAAATGGATGCTGTCCTTCGGCTTCTTCCGGCAAAGCCACCAGTCTGCAATTGTCTAAGTAAGATCTGGTCTTGTTCATTAATAAAAAAAAAATATTTTCTTTGCAAGTGGACCACGTTGTCCTTCGCATTCACAATAAGCAATTACATATGTGTGACTTGTTCACGACAGTGCCTCTTGTCCTTCCTCAAACTATCAAACCTTGATGAGAACTCGGTTTTTAAAAAGTTAATTGAAGCAAAGTTTGCATCCGCCTTTATAACTTCGATTTCCTGTCTCTCTTGGCCCTACTACGCTTTGACATCAGTTAGCTTTGGCTGCTTTGTCGAATTGCTGTTTTCTTTGCTTGATTTACCTGACTTCAACATTGTGGTATTCTCACCAACACTGCACTTGCACGTCTTGTTTTTAATGCGAGGGATTTTAGTAGAAAATTCGTAGGAGGCTGCCATAACTGGAAGTCCATTTAATAAAGTTAAATAATAATTTTACAATAATAATTACATTTTATTAAATTGTGAGTTCATAAAAAATGAGTTTCCTAGTAGGGTAGGTATATATATATATATATATATATATATATATATATATATACCTATAGATATTTTTGCCAAATTACTCAATTTAAAGTTGACTATAAGCAGCTTTAATAAAAAAAGATCTCATGCCATTCAGCAGTGAATCACAAAGCTGAGTGACATTACAGAGAAGGTGTGCAGAAATACAACCCCAAATCAGAAAAAGTTGGGAGAGTATGGAAAATGCAACTAAAAAAACAAAGAAGTGATTTCTAAATTTACTTTGACTTGTATTTCATTGCAGACAATATGAACAAAATTTTTTTAATGTTGTGTCTGGTTCAAGTTCATGTTATTTCTAAATATGCATCCTTTCCTGTCATTCAGACCTTCAACACATTTCAAAAAAGTTGGGACAGTAAAGAATTTACCACTTTGTAATGTTGCCATTCCTTTTTACAACATTTAAAAGACGTTTAGGGACTGAAGACACCAAGTGATGAAGTGTTTCAGGTGTAATTTTGTCCCATTCTTCATTCAAACAAGTCTTAAGGTGGGCAACAGTACAGGGTCTTCGTTGTCGCATTTTGCGCTTCAAAATAACAGTCTGGATGATTCTTTTCTTCTTTGGACATGAGCACACGGTGTCCATTCCTCCCAAAAAATACCTGAAAAACTGATTCATCTGACCACACGCTTCCACTGTGTGATGGTCCATCCCAGATGCCTCCGAGCCCAAAGAGGTGGAAGCCGCTTCTGGACACTGTTAACATAGGGCTTCCTTTTGGCATAGTTTTAACTGGCATTTGTGGATGTAACTAGGTATTGTGGTACTTGACAAAGGTTTGCCAAAGTAGTCATGAGCCCATGTGGTGATATCACTTATAGATGAATGACAATTCTTGATGCAGTGCCACCTTAGGGATTCGAGATCACGGTTGTTCAGCTTGCGCCCTTGTCCTTTACGCACTGAAATCCCTCCAGATTCCTTGAATCTTTTAATTATGTAATGCACTGTTGAATGTGAAATATCCGAGTCTCTTCCTATCTTTCTTTAAGGAACATTGTTTTTAAACATTTCAATAATTTTGTCACGTATTTGTTGGCAAACTGGCGATCCTCGGCCCATCTTTGCTCCTAAAGGATTAGACCTTTCTTTGATACTCCTTTTGTACCAAGTCATAAGTACAATCAACTGTTGACATCACCTGTTTCAAATCACATCATTATTTAATTATTTTACCTCATTACTAGCCCTAAATTGCTCCTGTCCCAACTTTTTTTTAAATGTGTTGCAGGTCTGAATGACAGGAAAGGATGCATATTTACAAATGACATGAAGTTGACCGGACAAAACACGAAATATTTTGTGTTCATATTGTCTGCAATGAATACAAGTCAAAGTAAATTTAGAAATCACTACTTTTTTTATTTGCGTTTTCCATACTGTCCCAACATTTTCTGATTTGGGGTTGTAGACCCAGACTTTATTTCACATCATGTAACCACTATTGTGTATCTTCTACCATGTATACCCTCGTAATAAGTAGCATAAGCTACATTTAAAAACATCCAAATAGAGTCGCTGTGAACTGTTAAATGAAAGGAGTGTTTCTTCTCAGACTGTACCGTGCAGGTTGAACGGATCATGTATCATGTATCGTTTTAACAGTCAGTTTTAAAGTTTGCTTAGTTGGACTACTTTATCTTTTCAGTTATAATTAGTTGAATATATTATGTTGGTATTGTTTGTTTACTTTATTTGATGTGGGCAGTCCTGAAGCCGAAGAGTGTCTCTTTCGCCTTGGTCACTAGAGAGTGGTGTGGTTTTCAGTTTTACAGTTCTGATTAATATGTTATTCAGAGTTAGTGTGACAACACTAATGGGTTACCAGATATTATATTATTACTTATAAAACAAAGAACATCTCTTTGTCAATTGTCCACAGGACTCACACAGAGAGATCTTAAATGTGTTTGTGAGGTGCTTTTAATTTTCCTTCCTAATAAATGAATAAAATAGATAATAGGAGGAACATTAGATTTATTTAATTTAAATGAAAGAAATTAAATAAAAAATAAAATATTGGGGAAAATATTTGGTATTTAGTTGGATAAAAATAATAAAACATTTAAGTCTTATTAAAGTAAACAAAAATATTGTATTAGTTTTATTGTATAAATGGTATATTTAATAGCAATCAAGGTCATACATAACTAGTTTATTGGCAACTTTTTTTTAAACTTGTAATAAATTATTAATGAGTTATTTAAAAGTAAGGTATACACTAGATAAGGTGAACATTTTTAGCAAAGTTTATGTTGGCTTGAGAAAATCTGACTTTAAAGTTTGAAGCAGAAATAAATCATAAGGTTTTAAGCTTGATGTTTTAAAACTCCCTTGTTAAACATTCACAGATTGTTAAAGAGATTACTTCAGTTTTAATTTAGATATAAATAGTATCTTAAATGTTCTGATGCAGAGATGTAGGTCTTACTAAAGGGTTGATAACCTGCTTGACAGCTACCAATTGATTATACTCTAAGGTACGGATGAAACAAAACAGCACCCCTATCTCCATGATGATCTTGGTAAATGCTTGCTAAGGTCCTTTGTATGTTTGCTATGAGTGTGGCTTCATAGCTTTATAAACATCCTTGGATAAATTCTGATTTTATAATGGCAGTCTATGGAATCGTTAGCTAGGTTAGCTATAAATTGTTGCTAAATAACATGAAACAGAAAGTCATTGGAGAGACTTAAAGGTCCTGTTATTCTTGATTCCATGTTTCAAACTTTAATAAGAGTATTATGTTATTGTTAGAGTATAAATAGTATCTGTAAATTTATAAAGCTTAAATTTCAGTTCCAAGAGAGATATTTTAATTAACAGAAATCGACTACATAAAACGGCTGATTTGGAAGACATCCCTCTATACTTCCTTATTTAGTGACATCACTATCACAGTTAACCTCCGCCTCCAGGAACACACAAAAAAGGAAGCGCGGTCTTGTTGCGCTCCCACAAACATGAGGAAGAGTTGCATTTGTAAATAGTGTTTGTTTGATGCCATATTGTTGAAACTCTGTTATTTTCATCCCGGAGTCCAATCGCCTTTGTTTGGCCTTACCAGGGACGCATTACTTAAGAGATCAATGATTTTAATTTATGTTTAGCTCTGCCCCCGAAAATTATAATCCACCAGTAGAACTGTATGCAGCACATATGTTCATTTACCGGATGCCGGTAAATTTAATGCCGGATTTGCACAAAGATTTTTCTTGAAATATCGAGCAGCTCCCTCTCTGTCTGGAAAAGGCTTTGTTCATGGACCAAAACCAATAAATGTATTTTATTATTTAATTTGTGTTTAACAGTTTCTTTAACCTTTTACACAAAGGACAATGATGTTTAGCTTTGTTAACTAGATTGTAATTGAAACTAATCTGACAAAACTTATAAAAAGCATAGTAATTCAACCAGATACCATCAATTGTTGTGACGATCAGTTTAAATTATTTGTTGATTATATCTATTGTTTACTGTTTAACCAAATGCTGGTTAAGACCAGGGTAAAGTTGAGCTGTGCCACGTGAATCATTATTCTATGTTTAGGCCTATGCAAACATTGTGCTTGCACAGGTTGTACTCGATCCTCTTCATCTATGTTCTCCAGGTCAAATTCCGGCTCAAGTTGATCAAATTAAAGACATGTTTACAATAACACTGAGCGCATGTATGGTAAGAGGAGTTATCTTTCCGAGAAACATGCACTAAAGTGCTGTCGAATGACAGCTTGTTTTTATTTACATTCATAAGAACAGGGAAGTTATCAGCCATTTATATGACAATGAAAAAAAGCTGTATATAGATAAGTAAAAAAAATGTACGTGCGAAACATTAACCCATCTTACGGGCGGATCACACCAAACGCGCTTTTCTACAGTTAGAAGCGTCAATGTGAATGGATTTCAAGAGAGCATTAACATTGGGCACCTCGCATTTTTCTCATGTGTGCTGTCTCCCGGTTTAAACAGCGTGCTCTGAACGCTTCAAGTTGAAAAAAAGTAAACTCCAGGAAGAACACCACTAAACGTTATGCGCCTTTTGTCTATTGTCTCGTAGAATGAATGGAGAGGCAAGGCTTCCAATGAAGGAACTTAACTGTTACTTGAAGTGTCTAGAGTCTGCAGTAATAGATGAGAAACTTGTTGTGGATCTCGAATGTTTATTGAGCAAGTTCAGAACAAGAACCCTCTGTTTGAACATTTGTTATGCTTCTGTAAATATGACATAATACAACAGCTAAAGCACTCTCGCTATAACTCTTGACAGACCGTACAGTATATTAGGTTGGTGCCCATAAAAAACGGTACGCTGGTCTTTTCAAAAAGTCAATAAATAAGCATCTCGGCGCGTGTCACGTTTCCAAATGTTAGAAGTGTGTTTGGTATGATCTACCCCTTATATTGCACACTGTAAACACATTCAAAGCTTCAAAAAAACACGAAGAACAGGACCTTTAAAGAGTAAATGTGTGTTAACATTTGAGAATTGACTGTTGAAGTTTGAAAGTCAACATCCTCAGTCAAATGATACATTACATTCTATGGTATTTTTTTTAGAAGTTTGATCAGCCTTTTTAGGAAAACTGTTAGTCTGGCCCCTTAGAAAATACATAGAATACTTCATCAGATGAATCTAAAGATTTTTGCGTAAGTTTTGTGGCTGTAGCTTAAAATCTGTAGGAGTTAGAGGCAGAGAATATAGTCCAAGAAGAAAAAGAAGAAAGTTAAGCCTTAAATAAAGTGTTACCCATCAGAAATGTAAGGTGCACACTATGCAAAAATACTAGAAAACTGCCACATCGACCAATAAACACAAAACACAAATTTGTGAAATAAATTTATGATGGCATAGGAAAGGCTGAAAGTTTAAAATCATGGGGTTTGAAGTTTTGATCTTATTGATTGGTAAGTTTGGTTTCAATGGATGTGGCTTCATAGCTTCATAAAGGTGCTGGAAGTCAAATGCATCCACCCCTTGTCTCTATGTCGCTGTTTTGCAAAGACACCCATGTGATATCCATAAAAAAACATTTAATACCAAGATGGTACCGCGGATCACTCCGTTGTTGCCAAGCTCTACATTCTTGATAGTGCATTATGTCTACATAACTGTATTAAGATATGGAGTCAATGGGGAAAACATGTGATGGAGTGACATGCTTAACCATCAAAAGAGGGTGGTGTAGGGATGTGACTTATGACAGAAGATGAGCTGTCCTGGTGTGGAAGTGCTTTTATTAACTGTAAGCCGTTTTCTCATTCATTCTCTAGAGTGTTTCCATTCCACCGCGAGCACACATGAGTACTGCGGTGCAACAGCATCTGATCACAGACCTAAAACAACAACAGCAGGCAGACTTAAATCAGGCAAAATTCACTCATAAGCTGCCATAATTCAAACAATATATTACAATCCCCACAGAGACATATTTTGGACCATTGCTACTGACTGGTGGGATTTTGAGGCTCCACCAATCTGGACGTGCTCAAATCTTAAACTGTAACATCTTAAATCAGAGAGTAATGTATCACACACGGAGTTTCAGAAGCTTTGAGCAGCTATTACTCTGATATGGAGGGCAACAGAGAGGAATAGTCTGGTGATTAGAGAATGTCATTTACACAGCCTACCAAACCCAAGACCCCCTTTTTTCCAGTGAGAGCTCACTCAACTCAGAGTTTAGCCTCCTTGTGGGAACGGGTTGCCTCTCTGGCAGACATCTGCATAGCTGCCGATTTGGCTACACCCATTACCGCCATTTTCAAAACCTCAGAGAGGAACCCATGTTAACTAGGGTACTACGTGACAACATGTGAGATGTTTGGAGAGATGGACCTTCACGTGCGAAAGCATCTTCTCCCGTCATAGGCAAGTCAGTCTACTGGTCTCTGCCCCCTTTACCTTTTTGCAAGAATGCAGGCACCCCATCCATCACAAGAATTTTTGGGAAACACAGCATTAAGCTACCTCAGTATTAAGTCAGAATACCGGTCCTGTTTCCCCTTACTATGGCAAACCACCTCATCTGAGCTATGCTCTGTATGTAATAACCCCCCTGTCTTGGGTTGTCCCAAACAATGTATTTCCTTCACTCTTTGTTCCACTGCTGGTGAAACCCTGATCTCCCTATGTGGGTCTCCAACTCTAGCTCTGCTCCCCGCTATGTGGGCTTGCATGTTCTCTTACTTTGAGTTCTTCCCAGGTGGTGAGACTATGGGGTAATCTTCACATGTTTACCCCCCCATAGGAAGGATGTGGTTTCTATAGCGGATGCCCTCGATTAGAAGGGTAGCCTTACCTTGTCTTTGCACGGTACCGGGTGGCTATCTCACTGTTACATATATTAAAGGCCTTCGCCTATGATAACTTTCGGAAAGAGTGGTCTACCTTCTACAAGTCCTAAGACCCCTTGCAGTGCCCCACTGAGTGGTTATCATTCTCGAGAGCGCCCACCAGGAACAAGCCCAGTCAGACCGTCAGTTTTGCTCAGCTTGACATTGTAATGTGACTTGTGTGCGATGCTTTCCCAAGTCTATGGTCGTGGCTTTATAAATCTCATGGAAATTATGATGGGTTGCCGGAGTAAAATACGCCCCCCCCCTGTCTCTATGAAATTGTAGGAAGTGAATGCCCTAACTCACATGCCCTAACTCACGAGTAACGACATTGTAAAGCAAAGAAGTTCATTCATAATGGTGGTCTGAATGATATTTTGCTATGAGTGTGGCTTATAGCTTCATGAAGATCTTGGTATTCTGATTAGTTGCCCGAGATAGCGGTCTTTCTGACACTGTGATGCAAAGGAATCCACTGGGGCCTTTATAATGGCAGTCTATACCATCGATTTAAGGTTAAGGCATGGCCTGATTGCTATTATGATGATCCTTTGTGACCGGTTGGTTGCCTAAGTAAAATGATCCCAGATTCTTGTCTCTATGACACTGTAATGCAAAGATATTCATCTGGACATTTAATTATAGCCGTCTTTGGTTATATATGGCTGCTGTGTTGCGAGCTCAGCAAAAACTTTGCAGTTTTTCGTTTGTTTTACTTGTTTGTTTGTTGTTGTCCTATGTTTTGGAGGTTGTTTGTTTAACTGTTTACGACAGGCAAACAGTTCTTAACATAGATGCCTTCGTCGCGACAGAAAACGTCTCCGGTTACGTATGGTAACCTAGGTTTCCTGAAGGAGGGAACGAGACGTTGTGACTGAAAGGGGGTTTGATCTTGAGAACCCATTGTCTCCGAGCCTATTAAAAAAGGCCAATTAATTGGAATGAATCAATTCATGTCCCCGCCCGTGATGACGGGTATAAAAGGGGACGGAAGAGATCATTCATCACCGTTTTGTGCTGAGGAACCTGGGAAGCCTCTCCCGGTCGCTGCAGCGGTGGCCGGGTAACGTGGCATGGGAAGTCACAAGGTCTCGTTCCCTCCTTCAGGGAACCTAGGTTACCATACGTAACCGGAGACGTTCCCTTTCAGTTGGTCTCTCAACGTTGTGACTGAAAGGGGGACCAATTCAATCCCGCCACGTCACCAGGCCACGTCCTGACATGCAACGGAGCGACTTACTCACTCTCCGCCAGTCACGACCCTCCAGTGAGTCTTGGCAAGGTGTCATCAGAGCTTCGCTAGAAGTTGAGAGACTCTCGCCAACGATGCCCCGGACGGTGGCCTTACTCCTACCTTAACTAGGAGCCGTCCGTCACCGTGGGATCACTGGGGAACGCTATTCCTCTAATCGAGGGTCTGCGTACGGAGACCACATCCCGCACTTGGGGGGTAACTATGTGGAGATTACCTCATGATTCTCGCCTTCTGGGAAGAAGTCATGGAAAAAACAGTGCGCAAGCCCACATATGAGGGGCGCAGCTATAGGTGGAGGCTCACCTGGGGAGATCACCCGGTACGCTGCTTGTGAGGACCTTAAGTGACATATTACATCGTGTGGGGCCGCCCTGTGTCAGGGAGCCGCTTCACACGGAGGCACAACTTCACCAACTGGTGCAGCAGCCACGGCCGCTCCGTTCAGCCGGCTACTGTGGGGTGTGCTTCGTGAAGGATAGGTTGCCTATACTCGCCCCTGAAGGGGGGGGAGTAGGGAGGCTAAGAGGAGCGCTCTTGCTCACCTACGTAGGGGAGACAGCGCTTTCGCAGGCATACACCCACAAGTCCTAACAAGACCCGAGTAGAGACCTAACTCCACCTGGAGGTTGTAGAACCTCCCAAAGCGGTGGGTGTAGCCCCGCCCGCAGCTTTACGATGTCTGCCAGAGAGCGCCACGCGCCAGTGCCCACGAGGTGGCCATACTCCTTGTGTAATGGGCTCTTACCGCCAGCAGGCACGGACGCCCCTGAGATTGGTACGCTGTTGATTTTGCGTCTACCATCCAGTGCGGCATAGGCCCTCGCCACTTAGGACGGGGAAAATATGCACGCTTTTGGGGGGGAGCTTCGGTCTATCCCCCCAGGAAGATGTGCTCTGAGGACAAAGGTGTGTCACAACAGCGTGCTCTGCTGATGGGATACCGTATAGCCCCGGGCTGCGCCCTTATCGGGGGAAGTGAGAGCGGATGAGCTGTCATGACGGAGGCGGGCCGCTAGGGGGCGCCTTCCCGATCAACACAGCTCGTTTTGCACTTCCCGGAAACATATGGTAACAGGGCAGGGCGGGGCTTATTGCTCCGGGCGCCCCAGACATACCAAGAATCCAACCACGAGCACTGGGGTGTAGGCGGGGCCGTACACTCGCCCAATACTCGCGGCCCGGAAAAGCATAGCCGCCATTGGCGGATCCGGATACGCCCGCCCCCTGACCGCCCGGAAACGTCTCGAGAAGACGGGAAAGAAGAGCATGTTGGGGTATGGGCGGTCCGCGAGAGTGAAACTGACGGAGAAACGCCCATATTGATCCCCAAATCACCAACGCTGCTCGCGGTAGATACAGACCGAGCCCGGAACTCGGCTGCAGAGCTACGGGGAGCAAACGAAGTGGTGTCAGATTTCATGATGAAAAAAGACACCGGGACCGCAACTTCTTTATCGTCATGTTCTCACGGAGAGAACACAACGCCCGCACGAGACCGTTCTCAGCGTGCTGAAGACCCAAACACGTGAGGCAGATCTCTCGGGAATGACCGCACTCGACAAGCCGGTTGCACCCAAGAGAACAGCGGCGTCCCATTACAGAAGCACACGCTGTGCCCAGGTAAGAAATTTGCTCTTTTAGCTTTAAAGCTTTAAAGCCACCTCCAGCAGTTGCTGAAACGCCCAGGGGAAGTCGGGCTCAGGAACGTTCAGCTGCACCGCGTTATCATTCTCCATTCCCCTTTTATACCCGTCATCACGAGCGGGGACATGAATTGATTCATTCGCCAATTAATTGGCCTTTTTTAATAGGCTCGGAGACAATGGGTTCTCAAGATCAAACCCCCTTTCAGTCACAACGTTGAGAGACCGACTGAAAGGGAACCGGACTTTGAGTTCCTGAATGCCGGCGGTTTGTCTACAGACAGCGCATCAGAACCCTTTGTTTGGGCTGCACGGACGCAACAGAGGAAACGTCGCCGGAAAAGAGGAAAGAGTGCCGGCGTCCTCGTCAGACTCAGGCGCCGTTCTCTCCGACCTCCTCTCCCTTCAATTCTACTGGCTAATGTTCAGTCTCTGGACAACAAACTCTGTGAACTGCAGGCACAGATCTCATGTCAACGAGAAACAAGAGACTGCTGCATTTTCTGCCTCACAGAGACCTGGATGTGTGCAGAGGTTCCAGATTCAGCCATCGAGCTTAATGGGTTCTCAGTGCACCGCTCGGACAGAACTAAAGAGCTCACAGGGAAGAGCAGAGGTGGAGGAGTTTGTGTCTTTATTAACAACTCATGGTGTGATGAGAGAAACCAACACTATTACATCTTTCTGCTCTCCTGATCTGGAATATCATATGCTTCTGTGTCGACCATTCTGGCTACCAAGGGAGTTCACGGCGGTCATCATCACAGCTGTTAACATTCCTCCTCAAGCCAACACAGAACAGGCACTCAAGGATCTGTACAGGAATATAAATCAGCAGGAAACCGTTGTGGGATTACAAATTTAAGAATCTTCTTAAGATATTTAGGTCACATACTTAGACATACCATAACATGAAGTACTATGGTAATGTGTATTGTATTTAGCATTTAAGGTAAACAGCATGACATCATACAAGTGGTGATCTCAAACAGAGTTTGTAGCAAAAGGTTCCTGCCCGTTACTCTTGTCCTATTGTAAGTCAATTGTGCCTGATTACAGAGACTGTCACCTTATGTTTGTACTGGCTTTTGGTGCCTGTTCCCTGGTCTTTGAGTAGTTATGATAATTGGATTAAGACTGGTGTAAGGGGGGGCATTTGGTTATCCCTGAATACTTAATTTACATGCTTTGTTTGGGACCATCACCCAGGCACCTTATCTCCATTTCTGGGGACTGACCCCTAAATGTATAAAATACAATGTATCACTGCCATAGAAAGACTTTTGATGACTGCAGCGCCACGCAGCGCGTTTTCAATAAAGAACTCTGCTGAAGATACCCAAGAGACTCCTGGTCTTCGCTTCTGAGTTTCCAACACTGTGCACCCAGAGGCAGCGTTTATTGTTATGGGGGACTTCAACAGAGCAAACTTCAGTACAATAGCACCAAAATACTGTCAACACATCACCATTAACACTCGTGGTGATCGTGTACTGGACCATTGTTACTCTCCCTTCCGGGACGCCTACAAGTCTCTGTCCCGCCCGCCATTCGGCAAATCAGATCACTCCTTCATTCTGCTGCTGCCCGCTTATAGGCAGAAACTGAAAGGGGAAGCCCCCGCCCTCAGGACAATCCAGTGCTGATCGGACCAATCAGACGCTACTCTTCAGGACTGTTTTGATCACGTGGACTGGGACATGTTCCGTGCAGCGTCTGATGACGACATCGAGGCTTACTCAGACTACCCCATCTACCCAGACTACCGAATCTACCCCAACCAAAAACCCTTGATTAACAGCAATGTTCGAGCAGCCTTGTCAGCGCGGACATCTGCTTTTAAATCCGGAGATGCTGACGATCGCAAACAAGCAAGTAACGATCTCAGGAAACCGCTATCCGCTAAAAGACAATACAAAAACAAGGTGGAAGATCAACAACACCAACGATGTACGAAGCATGTGGCAGGGCATCACCAACATCACAGACTATAAAGCCCCGCCCACACAGAGAGTGTCCCCGCAGCTGCTGCAGAAGATGTGACGTCACTCTCAGTCTCTGTCGCGGATGTAACCCGATCCTTCAGTAAAGCTGCGGGACCTGATGGCATCCCGGGTTGTGTGCTCCGAGCATGCGCATACCAGCTGGCCGGTGTCTTCACAGACATCTTCAACCTCTCCCTCTGTCTGTCTGTGGTCCCTTCATGCTTCAAGACATCAACCATTGTGCCCATACCAAAGAAAAACAAAACCACATGTTTAAATGACTGGAGGCCTGTTGCTCTCACACCCATCTTCAGTAAGTATTTTGAGAGACTCATCAGAGATTACATCTGCTCTGTACTGCCCGCCTCATTGGACCCTCTCCAATTTGCATATCGCAGCAATCGCAACACAGATGACGCCATTGCTTTCACTCTACATACTGCTCTCTCCCACCTGGAAAACAAGAACTCCTATGTGTTCTTGGTGCATTCAACACCCTAGTGCCTTCCACACTTGTTGAGAAGCTCCAGAATCTTGGACTGAACAGATCTCTGTGCAACTGGATCCTGGACTTCCTGACAGCTAGAAGTCAGGTGGTCAGAATGGGCAACAACACCTCATCCACGCTGACCCTCAACACTGGTGCTCCTCAAGGCTGTGTTCTCAGCCCACTCCTGTACTCCCTGTACACACACGACTGTACAGCCACGCACAGCTCCAATGTGATTGTCAAGATTGACACAACCGTCATAGGCCTGATCACCGACAACGATGAGACAGCCTACAGAGAGGAGGTGAGCACCCTGACTAAATGGTGTCAGGAGATCCACCTCTCACTCAACACTGACCAGACCAAGGAGCTGGTGGTAAACTTCAGGAACGGAGCAGAGAACACACGACCAGCACTATCAGCGAGACACCTGTGGAGCGGGTGACAGTTTCAAGTTCCTCGGCTTCAACATCGGCGAGGATCTCACCTGGTCCATTCACACCGACGCAGTGCTGAAGAAGGCACAACAGCGCCTCTTCTTCCTGAGAAGGTTGAGGAAGTGAGCCCCAGCATCCTCAGAACCTTCTACACCTGCACCATAGAGAGCATCCTGACGAGCTACATCACTGCCTGGTTTGGTAATAGCACTGCTGGCAACAGCAAAGCTCTGAAAAGGGTCGTGCGAACTGCCTGCCACATCGTTGGAGGTGAGCTTCCCTCCCTCCAGGACATCTACACCAGGCGGTGCATCAGTAAATCCCGAAAGATCATCAGGGACTCCAGCCACCCATCTCACAGACTGCTCTCTATGCTGCCCTCAGGAAGACGTCTCCGCAGCATCCGCTCCCGCACGAGTCGACTGAGGGATAGCTATTTTCCTCAGGCCATCCGACTCATGAAAAATCAGAAAGCCGCAGCACACTCCCACATACAATATGTCACACACTGCACTTTAACTGCAAAGTTTAACACTGGACAATATATACACTGCATTTAATACAACAGTCTACCTTCATCCTATGCACAACTACTTACTGTGTTAGGACTACGTCCACTCTGCTGAACCTTAACATCATTTTATGCACACCTTGTTTACAAAATGCAGAATGTGCACACTTTGGCACATGTGCCGTGGTGATGTGACAATAAAAGTGAATTGAATTGATAGGATACGTTTCTAGGTTCTCTAAATGGTAACTAGGGAATGGCCTAATAGCTTTGTGATGATCCTGAGAGACTGATTGGTTTAAGGTAAATATGACCACCCCCTTTTCTCATTGACAATGTAGTAGAAATATATAGAATCTAGGACAATTTTTATAATGGGAGTCTAAGGGATTCTTTTTCCTATTATAAATCCATGAAGAATTTTGGCGGCTTACATTACACCAGGCTAACATCTCACACCTCATTGTAAGGGATGTTCTTGCAGAGCCTGCCAACCTTTTGAACTAAATTCTAACTCGCAGTTGTGAGCCTTAAAAGTTGGTTACAATGTTAAGTCTATAGGAATTACCAGTTTAGGAGGACCAGAATTCGGTTCAGCTTTAGAAAATACAAGTAATTCAGTTAGAACAGCCTGAAGGTTTATGGATACCATAAATGGATTACAATTATTATTATTACACATTTTTGGAATCAGAAGAATAACAATAACTAGATAGATACATTATCTGACAAAAATGGCAAAGTGGTGGCAAAATTCTAAACTTGGCAGTTAAAGTAATAATTTCTCAAGCTATGAATGAAATAAGCCAACCCCTGTTTCTTTATGACATATCTCCGCAGAGATATGGGTCTCGCTAAATTCGGTGAGCATCACTAACAATAATTTGGGATCAGGAGAATAAAAATAATATTCTTAGATAAAATAAAATTTTGTGGTCAAGCCAACATAATTAGCCAAACACAAACAAGATCTCATTCTACGCTTGGGGGAGGCGAGCAGATGGAACATAGCTGTTTTAGCAGACTTTAATTTAATTAAATACCTTAGTTCCAAGCCAGGCTGCCTAAATGACAGACAGGGCATATTTATTCAGCACCTCCTCCTTATGACGCTGCAGTTCTCTGCGAGCCTACCCCAGATTTCTGAGGTGTAGGCAGATACATGGCAGTAAAAGTTAAAGTCATAAAGATTTGATTTGAAGATGGAAGTTGGATCAAAATCATGAAAATCATGACATGAATTTTTATAAAAAGCCAAAGAAGTGCTGAAGATGCACTGTTGGAAATCGAATTCCTGAAATCAAAACATGACCAACCTTTGAAGGTGTTATTTCTCTGTAAAGTAATGAGTGAATGATAAACTGGGTGGAGTACCTGAGTTCCATGCCAATACGCTGCTATAGTTGTAACAGCCTCTTCACAACGCTTCTTGTATTTCAGTTCACGTAGAATTTTCCGCGCCTGATAAAGAAGGCAGAATAAAATTAAGAAAGAATAGTATAGGTATTTAGTAAATTTGTCCCATTATGTGTAAACTACATTATAAATTAAAACTCACCTTCCAACCTCTTATGAAAGACTGAACGACTAAGGCTGAGCACCTGATCTTTTGGTACTTCTTTTGTTGCTACAATAAAAAAGTAACCAGCAAACAGTTAATGAACACAAACTAAGCTAGTTAAGTTAATTCTAGACATTTTAAAATAAGCACAAAGATACAAATCCAAGTTGATTTATGAGTTATTTTGAGAAAATTTCAACCATATCATGAAATAAAGACATTTTTTCCAAAGGTTTTTACAAGCACAGACATCAACATTCAGTTGTCAATATATATATATGCAAGTTCTCCCTTCAAGTTTTTAACCGCAAGTATTATTTGTAGTGCATGATTTTTCTACAGTCGGTTAAATGCTATTTTAAGATAGTCAAAGTTCCATGATTGTAAATCTTCCTTATCAATGGGCATATAAAAATTAACTATAATTACGAATTACTAAAACCTTAATTACTAACTTACTTATTACTAATTAGCTATTTTATATTCAATGAGGAGGCGTTTCTTTTTTATATGTTGTGTATTTGAATTTATTGCTCCAGGTTTGTGCAGTCCCACTAACATAAATCCTACAGTTTTGGTGGAATTGCCTTTGTTTGACAAATAAATCTTACCGCATATCTTCGGTACCAGGCAGCAACCACTACCTGGCTCTTTTTCAGAAGCATAAACTGAGTGCGGCACTTCCAACCACGATAGATTTTCTGGATGAGAGTGGCCAGATCCTCTAAGCACTCCCTTCTCTTTTCTTCCAAGAAAAAAAGCTGAAGAAAAAGAAAAGATAAAGAAATCATAGACAGTTCGGACATCAGAAATATTAAAAATTCAATTTTGATTGTTGTTTTAATTAACATTTGAAATCGGTTTTGTATAAGTTATATATTATACCATACATATTAATGTTAACCTTATCCACACTGTACAAATATAAGGAATTCACATTGGGAAAATAAGTACTCATACTCTACTGATATTGGCTTTAGATTCAATGATCACAATATCAAATGATGTAGATATGGCAGGAATACAATAAATTCTAAATAGAAATACCTTACACATTGGGAAGAAAGCAAATATAAAAGTTATTAGGAGTGCAAAATATACACAACAAGGTTAAAACAAAAGCCAAACAACTACATCAAGACAAACAAACACAAGAGAATATTCAAAAATGGCAATCTGAATAAACATAATAGTGTAAGTATTAATAGCATGTTAAGAAATGATCGGAGAAAAACAATATATAAAAATAATCAAAGTAGAAAGATTTATAAAAATATAAAGGAGTAATTTAGTAAATAATACTAACTTAGTTGCCGTAATATTAATCATATTAACTGTTATAATAATAAAAAGGATAAGACATGATAACAATACAAAAGATTGTGAAAGGGTTTTGTGATGAAAATTTGAAATTATGGTAATATATGTAAACATACATGCACGCTCACACACGCACACAGCTACTGATAAACAATCATTGCCTCTCCCCGTATCCCACGCTTTTCTGTGCTTCCCCCCCCGGTTTGGCCAGGCGGATCTGTGACCAGCACTTCTGCCTGCAGGGTTGGATGGCTGTTGCTTACATTGGACCATTACATTTTTTGCCCCCCTCCCCCATTGCAATGTTATGTTTACGTTTTCTCACGATCTATCTATCGATCTATCTAATAATTCAATTATTGTTAATATTCTTATCTTCTTAAATATTTGTGTTAATTGTCTTTTTCCTCATAACAGGTCTAGTCAAAAACAGAAAGTGACATCACAATGTCTATGGGGAATGGAAGACTATTTAGAACATATCCCATCCTCTGAAAAAAGAAGGGTGATACATGCTTGTTGACTCCACACTGTTGATAAATTCAGAGCTTTTTGCTGAGAGCTGTATTCATTTAAATACCATTATTAGCTGATATAAGCTATCACTGTTTAGGAATGTAAATATACTTTTCTGTAAGGTAGCTCTCCGGGTGCATTAGACACCCTTTATGCTAAAGTAGTAAATGGTAGTTTAGTGCCATGTTCACATCAGACGCAAATAGAGAGTCAGGCACGAGTGATTTTCATGTTAAGTCAATGCAGAGATGCGAATAGACGCGAGTAGATTTCCTGCGGCGCAAATGACGCCAATGGCGTGGTGCAAATGGCGCGTTTTGCGCAAACTGAAAACATTGAACTTTGGCAAAAATTTGCATCAAGTTAACCAATCAGTAGCTTGCTTTAGCTAAAACAAACATGGAGGAGAAAGTCAACAGGGCTTTTTTTTATGTGGAAACACAGAGCTTTATAAATCCACATTAAACTTTTATTATACTTGAACAAAGACAGGAATAAAAGTGACATTTACTGGAAGAAATTAAGTGAAGATAAAAAAATATCTTTACTCAAGTTGAGCTCTATACACATATGGAGATATTAACCAAAGCCGTCACATTAAGTTTAATCGCTTTATTTTACAATAAAATTACTTTTACGCTGATAAGTTGATGAGTTGCCCTGACAGAAGCCCCTCCCCCTTGCGCGAGTGTCGCGTTGGACACGAAGGTGTGGAAAGCGCTGTTAAATAAGCGCCATTACGCGATAATTTAACGCAAGACGCCACCACGTTTAACGCCCTATTATGTATAATATATATATAGAGAAATGTAACCCTAGAGGCTTTAAGACCGTTATTTGCAAACATCTACGCAAAGTGTATTAAATTATACAAATTATAAAAAATCGACAAATCATTCAATACTGTACATTTCTTATTTAGTGGTATGTAAATGTTTGCAATTAGCTTTTATAAGGTAACATAACTGTCTTAAGGCCCATATGCTTACATTTCTTTATATATATATATTTATATATATATGCCATGACCTTCACTAATACTTTTAATACAAAAAGCTGCACAACGTGATATAGCTTTAAAACAGTAGGAATAATGGGTCTCATTCACTAAAAATTATACTATTTTTTTATTTGCACATTTGAATTTCTCACAAGAACTTCTTGTCTAATCACAAAAAAAAAACAGGGGCATAAGGACACTTTCCTATTGTAACTCTCAGTAAACATGACACTAACTAAAAATGTGTTCTTGACTGAGAACACACACATCAAGATCTATTACCAATGCCACAAATGCAATCCTTAAAACAATTTAGAGCATAAAATAGACGCAGACATTGCAGACCTCTTATTAGCCAGCTGTACACATGTCTACCCTACAGACTTAATTATGCTTTTATGCTTTTATTTACTTAATTGAAAAAGAATGCAAAGACACTATTTAAACTGACCAGAGATGACATCACTGGATTGAAAATGAATGCACATACACTATTTAAACTGAACAGAGATGACATCCCCGAATTGAATAATGTATTGCCTTTATCTATCATTAAGCATTATGATACATGTTTGACTAATTCATGTTGTTCAGCTACTTTGATGCAATGTATTTCGTCTAAAGCGGCTTATAAATAAAGGTGACATTGACATTGTTACAGCAGACCCAGAAGATTTTTCCATCATCGCTTGAACAGTGTCAAGGCAGATTCCAGATTTTCCAAAGAGCAAATAGAGTTGCCTCGAAAGGAATCATTTAAGGTCAAGAGTGAGACAGCTTGATGGTCCACAGTAGAACTTGCTGACTCTGAAAGATACCTGTCATACGAATGTGTCCTCCTTAACACAGCATTCTTCCCATGCAAGCAATTCTTTGCCATATTTACGCATACTAACAAAACATTGCTTGACCTTAGCCCAGAATACCGTCAAAGCCCATTCATAACACTGGATTTCAAGACTGCTTTAACACAAGATCCCCACATCAATGAAAGCAGCAATGCAGGTCACCTATCATCTGAAGTTTTTAATCCTTTAATCCTTACAAGTTTTTAGTCCTGTACAATGCAAGGGGGAGCAGACATACAACATTACACATCACCAAGCCACTGAAGTAGCAAACAAGGATATAAGCTTAGCAACTCTTAAGCAAACATATATTATGTCTATATTAGAACATTTTTCTAGCAAACAGGCTAATTAGGGACACATTCATTGTGTAAATATTAAGTAAGCATCATTTCAGCTATATTAATCATTTTAACATCATGTTAGTAACAACATCATGTTAGTTTATGTGAACGTAATACTAAGACAGGTTCTCTTCAGCTTGGTTTTCATAGATGGTGTTAACATAATATGTTTCCACTATGTAAAACATTTTCAAACTAAATTGTTTCAACATATTTAAAGCTCTTAGGGTCAGGCTTTGTCAAGCAAACAAAGTTTGTTCAAAAACTTTACTATCTACTACTACTACGGCCAGAAATCTCAGTTGCAATATTACCAAAACTGCATTAATTATCGAAATCCTGTAAATTTCCTTTCAAGTTTTGCACTTTTGAGCTCTTAATACCAATGGCGCAATGTCGATATTTTGTCTAAACATTGATTAAAAAGCTTTCACCAAAGGCTGTGAGCAGTCAGTATTCTCAACTTACTGTTCTGGGGTTCCTGATGAAGATCTTGGAACGTCCATAAGAGAACTCCTCTACAGGAACCTGAAGGTCTTTCAGCAGAACCTCAACACCCTCCCTGATAGGACAAATGGCATCAAGCTGTTTACCCACTGTGTTATTTACATACAGCACATAAAGTGGGCTTAAGAAATCCTAATGTTTTTAAATGGAAATTTTAAACATTACAAATTTTAACATTACATCAAATGACAGTTAATTGATCCAGTGTTCAGAAATGTTTTATAATGAAAGCCCATTTTAATCAGGAGCAAATAAATATGTCAGTTAAGTGCCAGCAGTCTGCTATTGTCCAATTCACAAAATCTTAAGACAGGCAGGATACAGCATATTAAAATATTAACAATTACATCTTAAAAATGTCTTGTATAATAATGCCATCATCTGAAGATCATCCGAAAAAAATAACACTTAAATGTGCTACTCAAGCAAAAAATCTAGATCTAGAGTGTATTCTATGAGTGCAGTTTTAAGAACGGTTGGTCTAACCTGGCCGGTGCCTTCCAGTGGGGCCATGTTTGTTTGCAGAGCATCTTGTAGCGTTCCAGGCAGGGCTCATATGGTTGACGGAAAGCATAACCAGCTCTTCTCACACGTACATTCTCCATCAAACCCAAGTAGCGCACCTGATGACACACTAGCGAGTCTGTGAAAATGTGGGCTGCTTTCTTGTCATTGGGTTTGATACACCTGAAAAATAATAACTTTTTAATATTAGTTAAAAGTGTATATTATTCTTTAAATCTTGCAATTACATATCTTCAAGAAAATATTTTAAGCCAAAATAAAAAAATACCTAGAGCCAGGTGTACTAATAGACTGTGTGAATAATGTAGTGTGTTACAAAATGCAATAGGTTTTTGAAGCCAACTGGATGTTTAAATGTGTCACCTAATATAGTTTGGGTTCTTGTTCTGCAAATTCTTCATAAGTGTTCCCACTGATGCTCTGAACTGCAAACCAGCTGTGGGGGGCCGCTTGAGGTTGACCTTAGCTGGGTTGCCCTCGGGGAAGAGAAGCTTTATGAGGATGTGATTAGCTTTGTACATGGCCTGGGACAGATCTCTATAGAGCAGGTCATTGTTCTTATCCACAAATCCCTCGACCAGATAGAGGACCTGTGTACATACAATGTAACATTTAATTACATTTAATATAAATGCATTTTATCTCTGTCTTAAACTGCACGCAGCAAGTGGAAATTGCTGTTTATTCAAAACTGTGTACTTTAAAGTATACTGTTGCATTGATTCTCCATTTTAACAATGAAGCTATATTTTTTCAAAAATTGTTTATTAACCAGTAAATAAACAGACATAAATGATAGTGGTGTTTCTAAATAGAACTAGAATTATTTAAGGAAGATGAAAATATAAAGAATCCAGCAGTTTTAATTTTAGAAGATACAAACAAATAAAAAACAAAAAGAATAAAACAGATAGTAGGGCTGAATCGGTGTCTGACCAGATATATAGCTGATGTACTCATTAAAATACTCCGATACCAAAGACCGATACCCAGTGACGTCATCAAAATAACTAACATTGCACATCAGCAGCAGCAGCAGCAGCAGCAGAATGTCAGGGCTCAGTAGTGTGGAAATATTTAAAAATGAATGATGACAACTCGCGCATGGCAGACAGAAAACATATAAAGGGGAGGCACAAAAAGTACCTCTTACCGTACTTATAACACAAGTAATATGATAAAACATCTGTAACTGAAACTCAAGAAAGATCAAGGATAATGGTAAGCAGTAATGGTAAAACTGAGTAACTAACCCTGCATGAAACCTTTTCAGGACAGAAAAAGTGACATGAGATAACTCGAGAGCAAAACAAATGTCACTAATACATGATGCGATCATGTTGCATGACAAAAAATCAACTAGCTTTACCACTGACATTTGGAGTTGTAGTCTAAACCCAGATTCTCTCATCAGCTTAACCGCACAATGGATAGGTCACGATTTCACCCTAAGACAAATCATACTGCATGCAATGCAGTCTAGAGGCTCACGTACCAGTCAAGGAATAGCCAGAGTATTTGAGGAAATGCTTGCCACCTGGGCAATTCCAAAAAGTCCTTTCCACATTGTGATCGGTGATGACAGAAAAAACAAGGTAAAGGGCATGATGGAGGCCGGAGTTTCTGGTCTTTCATGTTTGTGGCACATACTCTGCCGCTAGCCATCAAAGTTGATGTGCTTTCACAGCACTAAACTATCTAAGACAATTGTAAACATTGCTTCAGTAAAATTAGTTTGTAGCTTTTTGACAACCTTGTGAGAGTTCGAATTTTTTATTGTTTCTTTTCTTATATATATTATTTTATTATGCCCTTGGTTTGGTTATGGAAATTATAAGATATTTCGTACTTTGACAACCTTGTGTTAAACAGATGTTTTTTTAAAGTTACAGTTTTAGCATAATTACAGAAAACATTAATACTCTTAATTGTAAATACTAATACTCTTAAAATACTAGTTTCATTGTGTCATTACTTGGAAAACTGACACGTACAAAAAAACATGTATCTGACTGGGTCTTAAAAAAAAATGTAATTGGTGCATCCCTAACAGGAACCATAAGCAACATAAACGCCATCATTATTTTACAACTTAACATTCTTTTCTAAACCAAACAATGTTGTCAATGCTTTGTCACAAGGGTTGTTACAAACTTTTATTTTACTTAGGGTTTTGATAAGGTTAGGGTTCAGCTAATTCTTTTCAATGACAATCTGACATTCAATGTGTGATGCAAAATCATTTGAAATCATAATTTGGCACCCATCTACATAACGAAGTAGTGTTTTAAGGAACAACTGTTCTGTTTGGAACTTTAAAAAGAAAGAGACAAAGGTAAACGATAAAGGTCTCACCTTGCCAGCATAGTGCTGGATGCGGAAACAGTTGTGTGGAAGACTGTGGTCTGTAAGGAACTTGGAGTTTTTGCTTTGTCTACTCTCAAAGTGCTGGTGCTCGGCACATACAGTGTTAAGCTTGTCCAGGAAAGTCTCATCCGTCACTGTACCAGGCCTTAAGCACTCCTCGTCCAACATAGCCAAAATCCCATTCTGGTTCTGTGGAATACAAAATTTTATTTTTGTATCTCTTAGCACATACTAGTATGCTCCTACTGATTATAGTACTCAACATTCTAAGAGTTTATATCTAAAAACAGATAACTTTTTTTAAAAATCATGTTTTTTACTTTGAATTCCAATTAATATAATAACCCAAATGCAGATAACTAACACAATTAAACACAATTAAAACATACCATTTCACAAACACATTTTTTAAAAAGTATATTTTAAACTTATTTCGTATTGAAAATAAAATGTTCATTTAAAGTTTATATTCATTTAAAAGGGTTATTCAATGTCTTAAGACAAGAATGGGTAATGTTAAAAAAAATATGTTTAACTTTGATGAAAGGTTTTGATCCACTCAAATGGTGAGTTGAAAAATAAATATTGTCTGAGACACACTTACATTTTCGATGAGGTCACATATGACAGCATTGTTGAAATACTCAATATTGGTCCATTCAATACCCTGTAGGCAAAAATAATTGCAGATCACTGATGTATTATTGTCATTTATATTATAGCACTTTTAAGTCTCTAGACATTTTGTAAAGTCTGCATAAAGTGGTTCAAGAGAGAGTTAAGGTTAAGGGTCATGAGTGTCTGCTATTTTTCTAAAATAAGCTATTTTCAGTTGCAAGAAAAAGTATGTGAACCCTTTGAGATTATTTAGTGTTGCCATAAATTGGAAAAAATGTGATCCTCATTCAAGCCACAACAAAAATAGTCTGCTTAAAGTAATACCACACAAACATTATATGTTGTCATGTTTTTTATTGAACACTATCAATAAACAATCACAGTGCTAAGTGGAAAAAGTATGCAAACCTTTGGATTTAATAACTGGTTGACTCTGTTTGGCAGCTATTATCTTCACCAAACCCTGTACTTGTAAATCAGACCAGAACAACGGTCAGCAAGTATTTTGGACCATTCCTCTTTACAATTTTTTTTTCAGTTCACATTCAGTGGGACGTCTATTTGATTCACTCTTTTGAGGTAGCACCTCAATGGGGTTGAGTTCAGGTCACTTTATTATAATGCTAACTCATATGCTTTTATGTTGCATCACCGACGGTTGGGCTTCACTGTTGGGTTTCATATTTTCATGCAAATTGTCCTGATAAACATTGGTATTTAATTTTTCCCTTGATGACAGTGATCCATCCAGACCCTGAGACTGCAACACAAGCCCATTATGCCCTCTCCACAATCTTTCACAGTTGGGATGAGGTTTAACGCTGTTGTTCTGCATTTTGTTTCTTTGTGCCACAGTGGCTTCCTCTGTGGTGTCCTGCCATGAACTCCATTCTTGTTTAATGTTTTTCTTATTGAAGATATGTCAACAAAACGTAAGCATGTGCCAAAGATATCTGTAAGTTTTTTCACTCTAGGACTATTCTTCACCTCGTTGACGATTCTGCACGTTGCTCTTATATTCATTTATTCCGGACGACGACCCCAAGGGGGAAAATCCACAGTGCTGAACGTTCTCCATTTGTAGACAGTCTATCTTACCATGGACACATTAAAAACAATGCTGATTCACAAGTTCACCTTAGCAAATAATAAGAAAGCTGTACGAATTGTAAGCATATTTGGGGTGCTGTCCAGGAAGAGGGCTCTTAAGTTGGTACTCTTTGCCAAAGTAAGATCACTCGCCCTGATCTGGGGATAGGGCTCCATGCTCGGTATTTGACCGAACCCAGAACACTCCCCCCATGCTTTTGGCTGAGGTAGGTAAACAGGCTAACCAAGTACAGTTAGGGGTGGAGGAGGGATGCTGGATATAATCGAGAAAATGAAGGTAAGAGGGCTTGTTTATATTAACAGGTACTTCCTCTTACACTGATTGGATAGATTATGACTTGTGACTTGGAAGAGGATCATAACACATTTTCTTTCCAATTTATACAGAAATCTAAGTAATCTCAAGGGGTTCAGATACATTTTCTTGCAAATGTATATCTCAATCCACCACGGGCACACATATAGAATCTGCCATATTCCAAAAACCATGTTTTTTTGTAGTTGACCGAGATTGTTGTAATTCTTAAATTCATCACTACTGGCCACTATAAATCCCACACAGCTCCTTTAAGTTGTTTTTTAAATCTGTATAAATGTCTTTGTTCTGATGAATACAGAGAAATATATTTGGAAGAATGCTTGTAACCAACCAGTTCTGTGATACCATTGCCTACCATTGTATGAAACCTTACTATATATTTATTTTGCTGTATAATGAAAAAATTTAGAACAGCAACAGTTGCTATTGTAGTCGAAAAAGGGGTACGAGAACTAGTATAAGCATAGGTACAAATATTTTTTTTGTGTTCATCATAAAAAGGAAGGATATTTATCATTTTACCAAGCCTTGCAATTGCAGTCACATATGGCCCTTTAAAAAAAGATGGAACCCATTATGTGCACCATATTGGACTAATCAATTTAGAAAATAGCTGTTGGCAAATTGGACTGTGTGAACCCTTTAGGAACTAGGATGAAGATGCAAGTATTTCAAGAAAAGCGAATGTTAATTGGGCAGAATGGTCCCTAGACCTCAGGGTCTTTAGTCCCAGAACAACAGTATTTTCCCATGCACTTGACTGGAATGATGCCAGAGAGTAAAATATCCAAGAGGTCACGGCTGCATAAGGGCAAATACTCAGAGCTTTGAAAGAACAGAGCCTTAAACTCTTCAGGGACAATTTTGTTTACCCTAAATTCAGTGAGAAATAATTTCTTTCTTACAATAACAGCAAAAGAAAGAAGGCAAACATAGGATGAGCTCTATGTTGAGAATTAAATATCTAAGGCATACTGAATCCTGTGCAGTACATTCACTTCATAGTGTAAACAATTGTTTTAAAAAATAAAAGAATGTCTGTGTTTAAACAGACGTTATACAAAGAAAACACATTGGGTAATAACTATATTCAATTGTTAAATTTTTCTTTTACTCGTTTTATAGCCTCTTTGTATACAATTATAAATGTAACAACTGCATTTAATAATGAGTTTTGCAGTACGATTAAGTGCTCAGTGGTAGGGCATGAAGAGATATGCTGGTGATATCCGAGACCTAGGAGCTGGTGTTATACATATTTCCTATGAATAAAATTTAAACAGAAAGTTTGCTAATCTTAGATGGGGGAAAGGATATGATGCTTGGAATATTTTCATTGTTCCTCATAGACTTGGGCATACCTCACGGATATACTCCTCTTGCTCTTCACGAAGGGTTAGCTCGATGAAGATCTGCTGTAGCTTCTCATTACAATAGTTTATAATGAACTGTTCAAAACTGTTGTCCTGTAGAAACAAATAAGAATAAGCAAATAAGAACTCCCAAATGGAATTACTGATATTTCATGCTCATTACAATGTACACTGCAAGCTATAGCACACACACACACACACACACACACACACACACACACACACACACACACACACACACACACACACACACACACACACACACACACACACACACACACACACACACACACACACACACACACACACACACACACACACACACACACACACACACACACACACACACACACACACACACACACACACACACACACACACACACACACACACACACACAGCAAACCAGTTCACTAAAGAAGTATGTCAGTAGCGGTATTTAGAAGCTAGTCTATGTGAAACTTCTAAAAGGTATCTCTATAAGGTGAAAAGTCTTCGAAAAAGTCTCTAAACCCAAATATTATTGGTGGAATTTAGGTATGTAATTTTTAATAAAGAAAATAACAAAGAACAACAACTTTGTTACTGTACAAATCTGTATGTTCAACTTTGAATATTTAAAGTTATTGCAATTTGCCAGAGTCTTTTGATACTCATGAGACCATTTAAATTAGACTCTTTACAAGAAGACCATCGCATAGATATCAGAGGAAAAAAACACATATTGTTGCCCAATGTGTGAAAACACAGCCCTGCTCGCACCTAAAAAACATAAATTGCATGTCAGAAGCACTTTCTCTGGTATAAAGGTTGCTCTTTGTAACTATTTGATATTAACAAATGATAAAGTATTCGACATAAGACACATTTAAGTTTAACAGGGTAAAGGGTAAATATAAATGTTTTCCCTTATAAAGGTAAGAGATCCAGCAAAACAATTCCGTACCCCAATGTAACGCAACACCAGCCAAGGGAGCCCACTCCTGAAAACTGACTGTCTGTTTGTCTTCCTGATTGTGCTTTTGTACTTGTTTGGATTATATTAAAAATGAAAATTGCCTTTCTTATTTTGTTGTTTTGTTTGGATTGGACTGCCTTTAAGTGCTTCCTCTGGCCAGTTAATGCTACTTTAGCCTGCTGCTTTACATCATTTCGCTGAGAAATTCAATAATCATCTGCATATAGATTCAGGCTCTGCTTCCGCCTCATTACAGAATACTTCCAGCAGAAGTTGTAAAGCTACAGATAGTGTTTGTTAACAAGAGGGACATCCTTAAGGGACATCCTTAAGTTGTTCTTACCATTACATCTGATCCCTTCCCCACACAAAAACTTTAAAAAAGGTAAGCCTTGCTTTTTCCAATATATTTGATGGGTTGACGGAGCAATGAAGGAGAAAATACAGAGGGAACAACAAATGAGCTGTCCCACAAAGGTACATCGCCCAACAATCACTATATGCCTTAAGGCCTACGGTTACAAGTTATGCAGTGGGTTCATACTTCACCAAGTTCCTAATCCCTGGCATGATTTTGAGAACTCTTCATTTGACACAAAACTCTTTCTGATGTCATTCAATGATAGCTGCCCAAAACATTATAGCTCCATCACTCATTAAGAAGTTTCATCAAACCAGACCTGATCGTCCAACACCATGATCACCGTGATCCCAAGAGTCGCTCAGAGGGGTGGGGATTCTGTAATACCACACTAACAGAGAGACCATTTTCCAGACTATTGACTGTCTGCAGCTCCCTCTGCCACATGAGTTACATCCTTTCTGTGGGCTACTTTAGCTTAGCCTAGGCAAACAGGCTTTGCAAAGTATTGCAAGTTTACCTGCCATACTGAGCGTTCTTTGGTAATTGTTTGAATTATATTGTTATGACCGTTTCCAGTCTTGTTTTGACTTCTTGGCTTACCCATTGACTTATTGTCGAGATTGGACTGTCCTGTGTTTTAACTTGGCCTGATTTGCATTTAAGCTACTTGCCTGCTGTTGTGAATTTGTTTGCTGAGCATTTCAATAAACATCTACACATGAATTCACACTTGGCTTCTAGCTCATTACACTTAATAGATAGAATCATTTATGTTCCTGGCACATGTGCAGTAAAGTATGCATGGCTAAATTTTTACTACTTCAATGATTTTAAATTGAGAGTTTTCTTGAATTCATAATTTACATTCAATTTTGGGTATTTCATTAAGTTACTCTTACTTAAAGTTTCCAAATTAAAAGGTTATTTGAGTAAATCGCCACACACCAATGACAGAGCGGGGAAGAGTGTGAGCATTATCGTGTACATTTCAGAAGAACCCCTCTCGGGAGGCCTTTTTCCAAATACAGTCGTAAAACTGAATCTGTCTTTTGTAAATTTGAGGCTTGTGATTCTTCCCCTTTAACCTGTTTGGGCCATACGGCAAACTGGCAAGACTTCACCATCTCCTCCGAGAGGATACATTAAATCTTTAAATTAGCAACAACAAAAAACCAAACTCTTTCAGACAGTCAGAAACAAGATTATATGGTCTAATGAATCTCAATTTTAAGTATCATTGGACTTGAACATAATTAACACCCAGCCCACAAAAAATTAAGCTAATCGACCTACTAAAATGATAGAAATTAATTATTTACAGAAGAAACACATCCCTACTTTGGAGAAACAACTAATCTACTTATGACTGATCTGCTCAAGATATCATTAAGCCAAACTCGGTGCTTTAATGTTTGTCTGCCCAAACATTATATTTGATTGTTTACAAACCTGATTACCGAAAATTCCCAAATTGTGAATAAAAACAGAACTCAAATTTGAGAAAGTTTCTAATTTCAAAGTTGTATTCAAATTACAACATATCAAATGTTTAAACTAAGAAAATGTATAATTTTAGGGACACATAAATGTATTTTAAATTTCATGGCATCAACACATCTCAAAAAAGTTGGGTACAAGACCCTTTTTACCACTGTGTGACATTTCCTCTTCTTTTTATATCAGTCTGCAAACGTCTGGGGACTGAGGAGACAAATATGCTTAAGTTTAGGAACAAGAATTGTCCCATTCTTGTCTAATACAGGCTTCTGGTTGCTCAACTGTCTTAGGTCTTCTTAATTTCATCCTCCTCTTAATGATGCGCCAAATATTTTCTATAGGTGAAAGATCTGGACTGCAGGCTGGCCATTTCAGTACCCAGATCCTTCTTCTACGCAGCCACGATGTTGTAATTGATGCAACAACTGGTTTGGCATTTTTTAATGTTGAAAAATTCAAGGTCTTCCCTGAAAGAGATGACATCTGGATGGGAGCATATGTAGTTCTAGAACTTGGATATACCTTTCAGCATTGATGGTGACTTTCCAGATGTATATGCTGGCCATGCCACACACACTCATGCAACCGTATACCATCGGAAATGCAGGCTTTTGAACTAAGCACTGATAAAAACGTGGATTGTCCTTGTCTCTATAGTTCTGAAGACATGGCTACCCAGGTTTCCGAAAAGAATTTCAAAATATCATTTGTCTGACCACAGAACAGTTTTCACTTTGCCACAGTCCATTTTAAATGAGCCTTGGACCAGAGAAAATGCCTGTGCTTCTGAATCATGCTTAGATATGGCTTCTTTTTGACTTATAGAGTTTTAACCGGCAACGACGGATAGCATGGTGGCTTGTGTTCACCGACATTGTTTTCTGGATGTATTCCAGGGCCTGTGTTGTGTTTTCCATTAAAGTAGCATTCCTGAATGTGAGGCAGTGCCGCTTTGGGCCCGAAGATCACGGGCATCCAGTATGGTTTCTGTATATCCAGTTTACGTACATTTAACTTTTCTGGTGTCTTATTGCTACATGTCCCAACTTTTTTGGAATGTGTATCTCTCATAAATCCAAAATGAGATAAATATTTGGCATGACATTTCAAAATGTCTCATATGATATATGATGTATATTCAATTGTTAATAAAATATAAGTTTATGAGATTTATAAATGATTTCAATCCTTTTTCAGTAAAAATGTTTACAGGTTCCCAACTTTTTTTGAATCTGGTTTGAAGTTATTATTGATAAAACCAGACCTTACCAGTTTTTGCTAACTTTTAGGATTTATTTTATTTCCCTACTTTTTTCCGTACATTCATGTTTGCTTTTTGCAATGTTAGAGCATGTTAGTCTCTGCAACCTAGGCCACAAAGTTAATCAGTACCATCAAGTCATTTTGGCACAATTTAGGAGAAAAAAAATTAACCTTTGGAAAAGTGATTTTAAGGAATCTTTCAAATGTAATGTTCTTAAATATTATTTACTTTGTACACAGTGAATGAGTACAAACAAATAAAATGTCACACTAAAACAAGGACTGAAATGAGCATTAACACTATGCTTTAGAGTTGAGCATGCTATTTTGTTTTAATAGTGGCTCATGCTGCAGAGATAAAAATCCAGCCCAAATTAAGGATTAATGGAAGAATTCAATAAAAGGTGGAAATCACAGCATGCACACTGCCACAGGATATCCTCTGCTGGGCAACTTACTTCATCCTGTCGCCATGGACACAAGAACAAAACAACTCTCAGAAAATATAAAACAGTAAGACACATACAGTTCCCAAATAAAAAGGAACAGACAGAATCTTGCATTGAACATGCAAAAATTATGGGATCAAATTTTGCGTTTTTTCTCAATCTGTCTTTGATAGCTCAGGTGTTTTAATAATTTTTACTAGGAGACTGTATTTTGACGTGTTGAAGATTATTATTATTTCAAAAGCTATATAGCTGAAAGAGGTAAGGATATCTTTAGATATTCTGTGTTGGCCAGAATCAATGTTTTGCATTATTATAAACACTTATAAGAAGTTGAAATGAGTGTGCTACAAGAAAGTCATACTGGGTAAAGTTCTTTGTAAAGTTCTCCACAAAGAATGCATTGGTATTGCTATCTGTGTGCTGTAAAATGGGTCACAATAAACACAGGGCAGCTGCTGGAGCAAAAACATTCAGTGTACAAAAGGCATTAAGGGAGCATTCCTAATACAGTATGTCAGTATTGTATGTTCACCAAAAATATAAGATACTTATAACTAAACATTCAGAAATGGTGGTTATATTTTGTATTTGTACAGTATATGCTGAAGTATAAACAATACAGGTATATGGTAAAGTTTATATATGGTTATGACTTGTAACTATGTTGTTCTAATCCATAGTATGTTGTTTTGTCTGAAGAATAGACGGATATCCAAAACAAAACAAAAAATACATTAAATATTTGAAAACATTAGTTAATATATTCAAACAGTGTTTTCACACTTTCTGTGAACTTACCTCAAAGATTTCAAACCCATAAATATCCAGAACTCCCATAACTTTCTTCCGGGCTTGGGTTTGAGCCTGATAAGAACAGAAAACCATTAGTTGTTAATGGGCAAAATTACTGTATTAAAAAAAACAGCATTTATGTGGCAGTAACAAATCTTCCTATATTTTCTATAAAACTATCGTACAACATACCTTGATGCTTTCATTGATGCGGTTTACCAGCCAACTGAACAGTCTGTTGTAGAGATTTTTGGCAAGTGCATCACGGGCATAATAGGCCTGAAATGTATGTTTTATATAATTAATTTAAAAGTATTTCTATAGCACTTTTCATTATTTTTACTCTTGATTTAAAGCCCGACATATTAGTGGAAATATTGCAAGAAATAATTCAAAACACACACATAAATATTATAAGTTTGTCAAGGGAACGAGTGTGCCAGTCCATAGCATCAATGCCTTAGTCCTGCAGGAACTGCTGACACACTCTAGCCACATGCAGTCTAGTATTGACTGGCATTAGGAGGAACTCAGGGTCAACTGCACCAGTAAATGGTCGTACAAAGGGGTCTAAGGATCTCATCTCGATACCTAAAGGCAGTTAGGCTACCTATGGTTAGCTCAAGGATGGCTGTGCCGCCCCCTAAAGTAATGCCATCCTTCACCATTACTGACCCACTGCCAAACCAGTCATGCTAGAGGATTTTGCAGGCAGCAGACTTCTACAAGGCGTCTCAAGACTGTAATGTCTGTCTGGCTCAGTGTTAAACCTGGCTAGTTAAAAAGTGCTAATTTGCCAATCTTGGTGTTATCTGGCAAGTGTCAACCATTCTGCACTTTCTTGGGCTGTAAGGACAACCCCACCAGCTGGACATCAGGCCCTCATACCACCCTAACGTGGTGGTATGGTCTGTTTCTGACCAATTGAACAGACACATGCACATTTATGGCACTGTTTTTCCTGTTCATTCTTGCACAAAAGCAAAGGCAGCGGTCCTGATGATGGGTTGTTGCCCTCCTGCCCCTCCATGTAGTAATCTTCACACTCGAAATAATTGTTTAGGAAACCACACGCGGGACGCTTGAGGCGTTGCTTAAAGTGTGTGTTTGTTTGTTTGTTTGTTTGTGTGTGTGTGTGTGTGTGTGTGTGTGTGTGTGTGTGTGTGTGTGTGTGTGTGTGTGTGTGTGTGTGTGTGTGTGTGTGTGTGTGTGTGTGTGTGTGTGTGTGTATTTCAGAATTTCACCTTAACACGGAAAACGATTCAAATGTATAATGCAATAGGTGAATAATGAAAATTGGAGGAAATAAATCACCTTGTTTATCTGAAGGATTTTGTTAGATTTGTCTTGTTATATCAAAACAAGGAAGACACAGATGTATTAAATGGCATATATTGACAAAAGATATACAAGAAACTTACAACTACTAAATGGAACTAGAATGAAAATAAACGAAAATAGTAAGGTTGGAGTGTAAAGCGCAAAGAATAGAAAATGTAGGTTAACATACAAGAAACTTAACCAAACGACACAAGAATATAAACTAAGTCCACCACATTTTCAGAGGAATTTATATTCAAAATATTAGATGAAGCATACTTATTTACTTTATTATGAAATTATGACATTAGTGTCATCCAGCTACCAACTCATTGAAACAAGGCAACAGAGACACTGGCAAAAATCTGATTTTACCTCAAAAAAGTTCTGCAAGATAAATAATGGAACCCCTTTAAAATTACTTAAATTTCAGCATGAGTTTGACACAATGTGAAACTATCATAGTAATGAATGGAAAAAGTATGTGAACCTTTGACAAAATGTCCTGTAATATCAGATTAAACCTTAACAACAGTCAGTTGTAACTAGTTTTACGAATTTAGACCTTTTCTCTTTACAAAATTGTTTCAGTTCATGGATATTTTTCTGTTGTCTGATGTGAATCTCTTGAGATGTCATTCCTCTTTTTTTGTAAATCTCAATGGAGTAGAGGCCAGTTGAAGCCATTTATGCTTTTGGTCGTTGTCTGGTTGCAGAACCCGTCCAATATTGGACTTCAGTTGGGCTTTACTGAGGAACCAAAACAAGCCCAAACCATGAAGTCCCCTCCAAAATAATTCATAGTTGCAATGACGTTTTGATGCTGGTGTGTTATGCCTTTTGTTCTTTTTCTGAGGTTTTGCTATTCCAAACAACTCAATTTTAGTTTTATCTGTCCACAGAATATTTTTTTAGACAGCAGTCGCTTCCTCCGTGGTGTCTTTCCATGAACTCCATACTTTTTTTAAGTGTTTTTTTATGTAGATTTGTAACAATAATGTTGGCATGCGCCAGAAATATCTGTAAGTAATTGGCTGACACTTAAGGATTCTTCTTTACAGGACTACCATGCCTCGGTGGAGAAGAAATAGTGCCTTACTTTCCCCAATTGTAGTCAATTCTTGATCGTAGGTCGTTGAGAGCTCTTTTGTGCAAGGCATGATTCACAACAGGCAATGCTTCTTGAGAATAGCAAACTCAAATCAGTGGTTTGTGCTTTAGAGGGCAGGGCAGCTTTAATTAACACATCTAATGTCATCACATTCATTTGGAGTCCAGGTTGGCTCCAATTAGCTCTTGCAGAAGTCATAAGCCTAGAGTTTAACATACTTTTCCAACCTGTACTGTCAATGTTTACATGTTATGTTCAACAAAAAAATGTAAACATATACTGTTTGGTTCATATTACTTTAAGATTGTCTACTGTTGTCACGTGGATGAGGATCAGTAAACATTTTATCTTGCTTTATGCTGAAATCTAAGTTATATTAAAGGGTTCACATACTTTTTCTTTCAAGTTTATGTAAATGTCTTTTTGTAGTGTAAAGTTAGGTGTTAACACTTAAAAATTAAAACATCTATTAGGTTTTAAGTTTATTAACAAAGTTAACACTGTGTCTCACCTTGGGAATAATTTTTACTAACTATTTTTACAAGCTTTATTAAAGTACATTTAAAAAATGGGGTGTCTTAAAAAGGTCTTCAAAGTCTGTAATCTATATCATACAGTCTATATAAATGCTTGAATTTAAATCATGGAAAGACTGTTTTATTTTGCCATTTAGAAAAGATTTGAATGAAAAAGTGCAAGTGCTGACCTGAGCCACGTTCAGTGTGGTGGACACTTTTTCCATCTTCGCCTCCACTGTACGGAAACTGAATGCTCTCTCCAGCACGGACTGTTCGATGCCCAGCAGCTCACAGATCTCCTTCAAGTCTTGGAAAACATTAAAAGAACCAGCAGATTAGTTTTATGTCAGTTGACAAGTGTTTAAAAAAATGATCCAGCAAAATATAAAGCTGTATCTGTATTCTGTAAATGTGAGAAAACTGTCTGGATAGATATGTGTAACATATTATGAGACCCATCAAATATTATATGTACAGAAAATACACATTAATTCTCTTAGAAGGAGAAGTACCACACCCAATTTCTGTTATGTTATGTTACTCATGAGAAAACATTTACAGAAGACTGATACAGCTTTACAACTGTTTCCAGAAAATGTTGAGCCCCTGTGGCAGAATGTGAGCAGTGTTTGTGTTATATCTCCTCACAAGGGCTTCTCCTGGAATGTAAACACTGATACTTGTACTTTCATGAACTGCATTGGGGCACTGGCAGGATTTTACGGAAGAATGGCAAATAAATAACTCGAGACCAAATGACAGTGATAGGTTGAATATTTAAAAGAAGCTTGCCGAAGCCTTTGGCTGTACGGGGGAAGTGCATTGAGCGCAGAAATACTACGTCTTGCGTCTAACGCAGTTTTTAAAAAATGGCCACGTTGAACATGAGAACTTAACAGATAGATTGATCGAGTCAACATCAACTATAAATAAGCCCGCCATTCCAGTGTTTCCCACAGGATTTTGTGAACCAAGATATTACTTTCATTCTAGTTGGTGCTAAAGAGCCCTCCTCCCACGCCCATGTCCCATCCTTTGTCAATTCCTAAGGCCTCTGCCTTCAATGTTTGTGCAAGACCCGCAAAAGCCCTCAAACAAAATTAAATAAATGAAAACATAATAATCCTAAGGAAAATAATAGAGGCTTCCACATCTTAAGTTATTTATTTATATAATTTACAATAGTTTTTCATTCAGATAATATGAGTTTAGATTCCTTACATTCGTTTCAACATTCCTTTTAAAAATTCAGCAAGATTATTGTGTGAACTAGATGTTTGACAATAGCCACAGATATCACAGATATCTCTAATAAAACAACATCTTCAATGTCTTGGCATCATATTGACAAATTAGGGAGCAAATCACATGCATGCTCAAGGAGGAGGATTTAAAAATATACCACATGCACTGGTCAATAAACCCACTTTTGAGTGTGCTATTGTCAGCAAACAACATACTCACATCAATGTGATCAGACATCAGGCTTTAACATACACATTATGTTATATTAAAATCATTCAAAGTATGCATTAGATATGAGGCAATTTCTATTCCGGCTTCGAATTTGTTATAAATTTATTGACCTGGTGAAGGTAAGGTTAGAAAGATCAAAAATTCCTTCGCAATTTATCATCCCCAATGTCTTGCAATCATCTTCATCAAGTGTCCTGCAAACTGGGAGTATTGAAAAAAGTTCGGAACATGCGTATTCCAAAGAACCTAAAATAACTTACTTCCTGCTGGGCATAGTCACCAAAAGTAGTTTGGCTTGATGAGACCTACATACGTTTCAAGTCACGTATGTGTAGGATTATGTATGGGTGCGCTGTGTTCACCACGATATATTTCCATTCTAGGTGGCGCTACAGAGCCCCGCTCCCAGGCCTGTGCCCCATCTGTTGTTATATTCTATTAGGAGGAGGGAGAGACTTTTTATTAAGTTACTCTTTCTGTGTCTTGAACCGGAGCGTAAAGTTATTAAGAGCTTCTGGAAGGTAGGCATGACTTTCATAGAGAAGGTGGTGTTGTTCTGTATTTCATGATCACTTGAATGCCCTTCACCATATGCCAGGCGTTATTGCTGTCCTGAAAGTGGCTGTGGATTTACTGGGGTGTGTGCACTTTTCCTCTACGATGGCCCTTGATCCACAGTTTCTGGTTGGAGCATGTGGTGATGGATTCTATCAAGAGCCGCAGTTTGTTGCAACCTCCCTGAACATGTCTCAGTCAGTGCACCTAAAACAGTCTTAAAGAGCAGAGATGGCTCCCGCTGGCCAGGTTTTGGCCCGTTTCATAACCGGTTTAGAGTTTCTGACAAGTGGTCTGTATGCTGCAATTAGCATAACAGATATGCTGTCTGGGGCAGGACTCTGCACTATTCGTGCCGGAAATGTTTGCCTGTTGTAATTTAGGGAGTTCCGTTGATTGAAATCTCCTGCAATACTATTATGAAGGTTAAATTTATATAAAATGTACCATGTCTCCAAAAATGTAAAGCCCAATGCGCCTACTTATAAACATTATAAGTGAATAAAGGATCATCAGAACAAATCACAAGCCTCGCTTCAGAGAACCAAACATGTGAAGGAACCCCATAGAGGTGTTAAATGGCATGTACTCAAAAGTGTTTAAGTCTCTCGAACACCCAGAGCTCCTGTTGTACCCTGAAAACCTCTGCAAACCCCAACCACAAAGCAGCATTACAGTGTAAAGAAATCTCCTTCCCCTGGTAAGAACTATAAATTGACTGGGTCGGTCCCCTTTCGATATCAGGGAAGGGCGATCCAGTCCTACATTGGGTTCAACAGACATGCAAAGAGGGGAAACCAGAATGACTGCCCCAGATCAACACCATCACACACCATTTATTTTAATTTCGATCCTAGTGTTGTACCACTGTCGTAAGCTCATTTCACAATACTGTAAGACTTTTAGCAGAGCATTCCAGCAACTAAAAAAAGAGATATATCTGCCTTCTTTTAAACAGCAATCACCAGATCAAAAGGATATCCAAACACCATGCTGCTTCAGAACACCAGTAAGCAGCTCCCATAAAAGTTAAATCCTGGGATAGCTTCTGGCAACACCTCACGTGTGGGGTTATGGGAATATCAAGCAAAAACAAGAACCAGGTCAAACAACCTCCTGCTGATGTAAACACAGACCATATGGAAACAATAAGGACTAATGACAAATAGATTAATGCTTGTTACATACATCAATGATGTAAATGTCATCCCCTGTGTTGTTAGCCACAATAACTTCTGCCTAACCTGTGATCATTCAAGTTCATCCCTTCTAACTAAGAACATTTTATCCAAGAAAACAAAATGTCAGTAACAGTTTAGGAACACCATCCACATTGTGTCCCTGATATCCATGCAAATTCTTAATTGTTGCACCAATCATCTCTCACTTGGAACATCATTGGCCAAATATTTTAGAAGAATCAATGTAAGACATTGTGTATAGTATAGTATGAAGTGTGTGTATGTTTTTTGAGTTATAGCTGTTTGCCATATTAACTTTACCTCTATCATAAAAGGGCATAATTAGTATTGAAATGATGGGAGAGGTATTTCAGAAAATATAATTTGGGTAAATTGGTATATAATGCACCATGTTTACACAAATATAAAGCACAATGCATTCACTAAACTTTTAGATCTCATTATAATACAATTAAGAGTCAGCAGAACGTAGAATAAGGCCTGCCTACAAAAGGATCTGATAACTGATCATGGGGATGGACCCCATGAGGGTTTAAAGGGCCTGTTTCACTAAGGGCCTGTTTCGCAAGTATAACATGCCTAAACTCCACTGAACTGGTGCAAGTCAATTTAAGCTGGTTAAGTAAAATTACGCTGTTAATAACTGACTCTCCCCAGTTTTGGTTCAAGCAGCAGTGTTTTGTAATTATTAAGGATAACATTTATTCACTGTTAATATTGCTGTTCCAATGGTTGTATGAATGTATATGTGTGTTAGAATTGGTTAAAGTGTTTTATTTTTGATTACAAGTTATTGTTTTGTGCTGTCGATTTTGTTACCTTGCTCATAATCCCTGATATAAATTGTAACCTTGTTAGTTTGGTTGGCCATGAGAATAGTCTGCAGATTTTAGTAAGATACAAATAATTACAATGTTTACGTGGACGAATAATTAATTAAGTATACTGAATCTTCATTCTAAGATGTATTAGGTTAACTCAAACTCTGCTCACTGATCTAAATACCTTTAAGTTACATATGGCTTATTATTACACTGTACAATTAATACAATGTCTTTTAATTGAAGTTCAAATTTTATATACTTTTTTTGCAATGCAATGCAATTATTCCATAATGTCAACTCAAAACACTTAGTTTTAGGCAAGGGAGGCAATGTAGTAAAACAGCACTCAACAATAAATTCCAGTGCCCTAGCTTTATGACAGGGTCCGTTACTGCTATATTGAAGAATTTGCAAAATTGGGACGTTTTTTTTGTGAGCTAACATGAACAACTGAGCAAACTACCACTGGATAAGGCTGCAAAGACATCTACCATACACCATTACAAGGCAGGATGGGGACCTCAGCCTACCAAAGGATTCCAGGTAGGGTAGTCATACGAACCTTAGGATCATCAGTCACCTATAATTTTTATTCTGTCCACTTTACTTTACATTATATTACGCATTATTAGCCTTATATTATAAGCATTCTAATATCATTTAGTAGTTGTCTGTTTGTATGCTGTAATATTGCTGTTTTTACATACGTGTCTTCTCTGTGCTCATAATACAGTAAGGGCTCTACAAGTCAGTTGAAACTTTCAAAATCCCTTTGATAAACCATGTAATTTACACTTGTTAAAAACATTCAATGTGTAAAATGAATCATCCTTGTGCCAGGCCGTTCAAAATGGCTTTTACATTCGGACCTTGTTGTCTAATGATATTTTATCCGTATCTCAGTGATGTACAAAAAGTTATGATGTACGATAAAATTATTAACAATAAAAAAGATTCTGAAAGGGGGGCCCAAACTTATGCATAACATTGTACATGTAATGCGACATATATTTTGATCATGTTTTAAGCCTTGGAACAAACAATTAAAAAAGCATTCAATGTATTCTCTGAATGAATATAATTTTTTGTTCTGTTTGTAACATGGGACATTTCTGAAACCTCACACTAAAGTATTAAATAGCCCAAGTATTTGATGGGCATGCAGATATTTATTCTGCTTTATTTTCAAAAACTAATCCTTATGGATCCCTATTCAAGTCTTTTATTTAGTGCTTGACATTCAAAGATTGCTCAACCTGAATGGGCATTGTGTAGTCACTGTTATATAAATGTTACATGTTATATACAGGAAAAAGCACTCACCATTCTTATCCTTTATCCGACTCTCATCGAAGCCATTAACACGAGACTCAGGTTTAAACTCAATGTTTCCCAACTTGAGAACAGCAGCAACCAATTCCAGCACTGACTGAACCTCATCCTCCATGAAACCCACAATTTGCATGGCATTCTGAAAGATTAGAGAAAAAAATTACTTCACTCATCTTTATTTTACTCTTAAGGCTGTTTATATTGTGGGCAAAGCGAAAAAGCGTAACACATGCCCGAAAAAACCAAGCTTTCACATCAAGGGACATCAAAGGCACTTGAAGAAATGCTTGCCTCTTATTGGCCTGTTTCTTTGCTTTTGAATGGGGAAAAAATTGTCAAACAACATAGGAATCTATTGTTTTTATGCTAAAACTTTATGAACATTTTTGCCGAATTTTCGCCGGTAGTCTGTATAGACCATTAGTCTAGTGATGGATAAGGCAGTACTTATTTGGAGATATATATTGTGTATCAGGGATAGACATTTCTAGTCTATTTTCCTAAAGAGTTTAGCTCCAATCAGCATCATTACCCCTGCCCTGAAGTTTTATAGTTGTCCTGACAGTCTTGATTATCTGGTTCAGGTGTTTAATAAGGAGTCCATTACAAAGGGGTCTAAGTACTTCACTGCATTAACAAAGGATTAAAGGGTGTAGATTGCAGTGACTTTCTTGCAGTGCCTTTCCTGCGTCATCATTCCATGCCGTTTCCATGCTAAGAATCTATGCAAAGGATTAAGGGGCAACAAAGTGACCAACAGTTGTACCTATTGAAAACCTTATTTCTGAAGGCAATTTTGAAATTCTCAGTAATGAACACTTCGATTTGAAATGCAACTAGAGACTCTGAAGGACTAGAAGTGTCTATCCCTGTTAATTAACTGCATATAAGATTGTCAAATTGGCAACTGGTGCCCTGTGCTCTTCACAGATAAAATCAGGTTTACACTGAGCACGTGACAGCATTACAGACTCTGGAGACACCGTGGAGAACGTTCTACTGCCTGCAACATCCCCAGAATCAACGGTTTGGCAGTGAGTCATGAGGCATTTCATAATAGCCCATTAGGAGTCCATTACAAAGGGTCTGGTTTGGTAAGGGTCTCTTATTGATGTTTTTATGTCTGATCCAACTATTTTTATGTTCCTATGCTTTGCAATAATACTGCATCATTGCTTGCTGTCTTCATGTCACATTTCCAATATTTTTTGGCAGTTTATTGGTCCCACATCACCAAAATCCATTCTGTCCAATTTATCCAAAATAAATATAAATTTCTATGGGGTAAACTTATTGGAATCGAAATCTCTTTGCCCTTTACCTGGTTACCACAGTTGCCATGCCAATTACCCCTCCTTTAAACTGTAAATGAAGGGTTATATACTAAGTATACAAAATGCACCACACCATCCACAGTACCACCTATGGATCAAAAATATGATTAAAGTTTAGCTTCATTCTGTCAAGCAATGTCAGAAAAGGTATTGCAATCCTACTTTAGGAAAAAAAACTTCATTTTACATTTACATTTGCATTTGCATTTATGCATTTGGCACACACGTTTATCCAAAGCGACCTACATTGGATAATACATGTGCATCTGATTATTGAGCATTTGAAATCCCAAGGATAAATCCCCTGTTTCTGACATTGTAAGCGCCATGCTCTACCCACTGAGCCACAAAAAAAGTCTATATGAAATGTCTTTAAATGACTAAATAACTAGTTTTTACTCTATTGGAAGACTTTGTTCACATGTGGAGGAGGAGCCACCGCGCATGTTCAGCCCATTATTGTCAAAACATGCAGACAAATCCAACAATTTGAATCTTAATGCTTTGTTGTGCCATTGTTTGGGGGAGTTGACAATATAAACATGGCTCAGACAATGTATGACCATACACATACCGCTTTATCCGTGACGGTTAAATGTTCTAGAACTAATAAGCTGATAAAAAAGAAATTGTTCCTATTCTACTTTAATATGTAATATTTAAAATGTCAAGTTTTTAACAACTAATGATCTAACGCTGTTTCAAAAAAGACATGTTTGCTTTTAACTTCTGAACAACCAAAAGTATGTGGGTTTCTGCCCTTTATTCCCAGAGGTTTCTAAAATAGCATATTTCCAAACATGGGCACAGCATGTGGCTTTGTAATGGGAAGCCGCTTCTCTCATTGGTGTAATAGGCGTGTCAAGGATGGAGATCAGCACGAGGTCTGCCTCGTTTCTGGGTCTCCTGGACGCCGAGGATGCTCTCGTGTTGTCCACGGACCTGTAGGAAGTCCTGAACCTTCAGCTTCTGCTTAAGCTTGGGAGGATCCAGAAATGGAAGCCATGCTTTCCTGGGCAGCCGCGAACATTGGGCTACAGTGCACGTCTTCGCCCTTCACGCCAGGTTTCGCAGCTGGGTTCATGGTATCTCTGTGACTACCGGAGCAAAAAAGCCCCACCCCAGTACCATTAATCCAGGAAGTGCACGAGGAGCTTGCCAAGACGTGCCTATCGGCAGCTCCCACGCTGTCACTTTCACAATACGTGTGCTGAGGACCGCGTTGACTCGGCGTATCGCGCGTACTATTGGTAGAGTAATGTGCACCTGTGTGGTCCAGGAGTGCCAACTCTTGTGCCACCTCTTGTTGACCCCTGCGCAGATGAGTGAGGCCGAGAGAGCCTATTTTCTTACATTGCATTATACTATACTATTACAAATACACACACACACACACACACACAAACACACACACACACACACACACACACACACACACAGCATATTCGACTGTAAAATTGTCTTGTTTCTAGAAAACAATCACACTGGATTCTGCCTTTATAGGGTCATTTCGATCAACACGAATGATCTCTTTATACTTCCTTTGTAAACCAGACTTGTCAATATCAATACTTCACAAGCTATGTGTCAAGACCCAGACATTTAAAAACTATGAAGCAAACTTACTCTGACAGTTCTGAAACTTGCAGCATCATCCAGTCCATTGACTGTTGCAGAATCCAGGCCAAGGTAGTTGTATCTGCTGATGTCTCGGTTCAGCTTCAATTTGTCTGAAAGAAGAAGTATTATCGTTACACATCTGAAACATACAAATAAAGTTTGTTCTGCTTGCAAGTACAACTCTCTAACCACCAGACCACAACTGACCCCTACAGAACACGACTGACCCCTACATTATATAATGAGCATTATAAAATGCTCTCTGGTTTCCCATGAATTTGTTTCTGTGTATCAGCTATTTAATTAGGTCCAGTGGGCACCAAATTACATTAATCTTTACGTTTACTTTATTAATTCTAAAGCACCATAGACCTAGCAAGTCGTAGCAAATGAAATCCCCACAAAATGTCAAAATAAACTTACAGCCAACTAAGGTGTGATGCCATCAAGCAAACAGCAAGATAAATGTTATTAAAGCTAAAGCTTTTTCTTTAATGGTCAGAGGAGATTCCAGCAGGGGATAAGGAAGAACAGACTAAAGTCCCTGACAGAAGATAAGGTAAAGTTGTGCTTCAAAACGCATTCAAACAAATAATAGTTTGCGAAATACAAATAGAGATTGTAGATCACATATGATCTTGGTCAGAAAAAGACTTGTTAAGGTATGGTAAGTAAATGCTAAAACAAAGCTTTACACACCTCTGCTCGTCAGCTTGAAAGGGATCTTGAAATCCTGTAGATTCAAACACGTGTTTTCTGCTCGGTAGGAGCTTTTTTGCAGCTGACATTACAATATAAGATTTTTAGACGGATACTTTCTTTACTCTTTACTTTCTTTTCTCTACTTTCTGTTTGTTTGTCATTTAAGTCCCTCACGATTTTTTGACAGACCTACAATCTTTATTTCGCAAACTTTTAATTGTTTTGATTAAAACACATTAACACATGAAATTGTAAAACCATTTCAGGTGCTGAAGCCAAAAGACGAAGAAGGCCATCAGACATGTCCCTGTCACATAATACAACCGCTCTTACAACTACAACAATAATATTAAGGATAACATCAAATTATATTTTTTTTCTATTTCTTTAATATTTATTTTGCTCAATTAGCCTAGTCGTGCAACCACTTGCATGCTTGTATAGATGCAACAGTTTTGCTCATTCTTGAACTGGTTCTGCAGGCTGGGCTTGGTTTCTCTTAAGGTTTTTTCTCGCCACCGTTGGAGCCCCTTTGCCCATTCATTTATATATGTATGTCAGGAGGCTGCTGACATCATCTTTGACTGCTAGTATTATTATCTCATTGTTTTCTTGTGTCTCAACTGTCTGTTTGTATGTCTGTCTATGTACTCTGCCTGAATACCATTTTATTAAATGTAATGGTACATATTTCATGTACAGATGCTTTGAAACATTGTAAAATGTGGAAGCACTAAATAAATAAATTTGACTTAACTTGATTGTATTCTTTTCATCTCCAAAATAAATCAGTCTTTTTCGTCATATTGCATTTAAACTGTTACTTGATTATTAATGTGGACTTCTTTATTTAGATTTTCCATTTTTCCTACGCAGACCTGGCAAACTATTGACAAACTAGAGATTGATAGCAGTTATCTCAAAAGATGTGAGAAATAAAACAAATGTGTCACTTGCATAATAATTTTGGAATGGAGTGCAGATTTGGGGACCAATTTTCATTATCATCTATTTGACACTTTTCACTTATTATTTGCTAATCGGTATGCTAATTGCCTGCTAAGGCATTATTATGTACAGGCAGTACTTGTACATGCTAACTGAAATGCAAAAATCCATTATGTACTACATTGGATATTTGTATGCTTGCTGCCGTCACTCTGGGCTTACTCATTGTAATAATACAAGCCATGGGTTTAGTGCTCTATAATATAACATAGTATGTACAGTAATGCTTATATATACATTCTTGGGTATTTATTTGATTTACCTTCCTCAATTTTATATTTTACCGAGGCTTTTTATTTATGGGCTATATCATTATATTCTAGTTTAACATGTTGTCCCTGAACAGCTGCTTTGATACTATTAAAAAGTAAAAAACACTGTAAAAATAAACTTGATTTGATTTTTCCAGCTACATCCTATGGTGCCTGATATCAAAGCCCGAAAAGATTACATGCATATCTTCTAAATGTGTATTTGATGTCTTACTCAGCATGTCCTCTGATGCCCCAGAAAGCAGCTGGTAAAATATATGGAAATTCCTCTCTTGTCTGGGCTGCTTTACTACACGTGATTTCTCCAAAAGATCTGGGAAGGAAAAATACAATGCCAGATAATATCATTTTTTAATAACAATAAAAGAAATCAAAAATGAAAAATACAAAAGTGAACATTAGGCATACATTTTCTAAAATGCTTCCAACAAGCGAACTAATCTATAACTGTATAACTGTTGCATTATTAAGATCTCAAGCTATTGATAAAAATAGCAGCATTTCTCTCATCTCATGTGTGTCTTTTTGTATATAGTTGTGCAGTTTGAATAAATGATTGAACTAAAACACAAGATGGACCCTGAAAGGACCATGACCTGAAATTGGTGCATGTTCTCTGTTTTTGAGCGCAGGAATTTATGATACATACATAGGTCACTCACAACATGATAAACATTTAAGAACGAAACCAAGTGTTTTAACAAATTGAAATGGATTGTGTCTTTGTGGTGTCTCTCACATGGATGGTGACATCCGGTTGCTACAAAACGTTCTATGTAGGTTACAAACTGTAGTCTTGCTGTAAGCACATGAGCTTGAAGCATATTCCATAAGAAAAGTAATTTTTATCATCGGTACACATTCCAAGGCTATATGTGCCTAGGTTTACTTACAATTGCTGATGACTCCACCAAGGGGGTCTCCTTTGAAGTCAAATTCGATATCCATGTACTTTCCCTATAGTAAGAGAAAATAGTTACAGTTGGATATGCCTTACATGCTGTGTTATTTGATTATTTTGGGACTCAAGATATATTAAATAACAAAACTTTATCTTAGAAGAGTATCCTTCAATTATGGTAACATTGCATTAAGGCCTTTAGTGCCACAAAGGTTTTTGATGGCAGGGAAGGGATGCATTGCAATGAAAGCAGTGATCACTGTGGATGGGCTGAACTTGTGGATTGAGCCGTCCATTGGACAGAAGAGGGGTCAAAAACATGACCTATTTACTGGCCTGTTTATATGCTGCCAGTCACATGCTGATTTCAAATAAATCACCACCTTGGGAGGGTGTTTTTTTTTAAATGCCAAAAAGATAAAAGTTATTGAAGGGGTTCTGTTCTACAATGTTGATTTAGAATTGGAACAGCTTAGTGTTTAAATATTCCTTCCTAATTCGGGAAGTTTATCATGTTTATTCTTGAAGATCTTGCGGCCTCTTAAATTATTATTAAATTGATCATTGCCTGGATGTTGTAAATGCACATAAGATACAGTATATTATTTGGTTAAACCTATTGCGATGAATGAATAAATATTTATTATCTTATGCAACAAGAAGTTACTATTGGACCACAGGTGTACAAAGAAAATTTAAATATCAATGGGAACATACTTGGAAGATATATTCAACACAATAATTTCCAATAGTGCAAGTAGTTGTTGTTAAGTTGTTCTACAGAAAAACATTCATGACATAACATTTTATGATGAGATACCCCCCACCCCCCGTTCAAATTATTTAAATTAATGGAATGTTGAAATTTTGTAGATATTTCGAAATAAAGATCAAAAGGAGGAACCTAGTGTGCCAAATATAATATATTTAATAGACATCTTTCACTAGAAGAATACGTTTCTAGCATTTGTAAAACTACATTTTTACAACTCAAACATATATCCAAAATACGGCCTGTGCACTCAATGTCAAATGCAGAAATGTTAATCCATGCATTTATGACCTCAAGGTTAGATTATTGTAATGCTTTATTGGGTGGATGTTCTATACGGTTAGTAAGCAGATAACAGTTAGTCCAAAATGCTGCAGCAAGAGTTCTTACAAGAACCAGGAAGTATGACCATATTACTCCGGTTCTTTCAAATCTGCACTGGCTCCCTATCAAACATTGTATAGATTTTAAAATCTTGCTTATTACTTATAAAACCTTGAATGGTTTAGCACTTTAGTATTGAGTATTGAATGAACTCCTGCTTCATCATAATCCTCCTCGTTCGCTGTGTTCTCAAAACTTTGGCAACTTGATAATACCTAGAATATCAAAATCAACTGTGTGCGGCAGATACTTTAACTACTTGGCGCCTAAACTATGGAAGAACCTACCCAAAAGTGTTCGGGAGGCAGATACACTTTTGCAGTTTAAATCTAGAATAAAAGACCCATCTCTTTAATCTGGCTTACATATAACCTACTTACATCTAATACCCAAGTCCATTAAAGGATTTTTAGGCTGCATAAATTAGGTAAACCGGAACTGGAACACTTTCCACAACACCTGATATATGTGCTACATCATTAGAAGAATGGCATCTACGCTAATATTAATCTGTTTCTTTCTTTTTCCGAGTTCAACGATCATGTGGCACAATTAAAGGTAAGTTAAATAATAAAATCACAATAGATCCTGCTTTTTTTTCTTTTTAAAATGTATTTCATCGCATTTGTCCTGTGTCCTTTTACTGATAAAACATTGTGCACTTCGTATATGAACTATACCTGTTAAATCTATCATGCATAAGAGCATAATTATTTTATCCGTAAGACGTGCTTGTTCTGTGTACTTTCAATCATTAAAGTACTGTGCACAATTTATAATAATTTTCAACATCCTTTTGATCTGAAACTTTACAGACACATTCTGTCAACAACAGAGACTACATTTAAGGTCGTGGAAAACTGGCAGATTATGTGGCCTTTAAATGAGAAAACTTAAAAAAGTGATTATTATTGTCACAGTTCGATGTTTCCCTGTGTTCCTGTTTTTCCCCATGGAATTCATTTCCCACGATCCCCCATGATCCTCCACGTTCCCTCACCTGTTCCCCATTGTTAACCACCCCACTTGTCAGCTAACACCACATCCTCTAGACTCTACATTATCCCACTGTGTTCCTTTGTTCTATATCCGGTCTGCTCTTTGTAAAGTGTCTGTTCTTGTGTTTTCTTCTGATCCTGGTCATTATTAAAAATCTAATTTGTTCCAAGTCGTCATCTCCTTTCTTGTTGGATTGTGTACAAGCTGTTACAAATATTCAGTTACATTTTAGTGAGGGAAACACTTATTTAGTTTTAACTATGCATTTTACCTTAATAAATTCATTGGTAATTAACACTATATCCTTTACGATACTAATAAATTGCTAATATTTAAGCTTACAGGCAACTTGTTAAAACTGCTAAAAATGTATCCCATAATAAAGTGCTACCTAATTTTGCTCTAACATCTGAAATTTTCAAGCACAAATTCTATAACTTTGTACAGTACAGTATATTTTTAAGTTGTATTTCAGGTTGCTGGTGCAAAGCAATAATTAAACACACATACGCACACACAAGCACGAACGCACCCACCCACACACCTGCAAGCCCACAGACACACACACACGCAAACAATTTGAATATTTGCACACAGACTTGCATATATAGATAATTTTAACAGTAATTAAAGAGTGCTGAACAAAATTGTGGGAATACACTTTTTGGTGGACTGCAAGAAAGCAATAAAGATATTTGCCTTCATGTGGATGTCACCTAAAGTAAACACACCATTGAGACATTAAGACAGCTTATGGCAAAAGAGATACTTACAAAACGAGATGAGTTGTCATTTCTCACGGTTTTTGCATTTCCAAAAGCTGTGGTGGGAAAACATTGAAAGTTACTTAACCATAAAGGACATCTTTTATCTGGTTAAAATGTTAGTGTTCAAGCTGCAATTAAATTTGTAATAGTTTTCACACTAGTATTTAAGGTTTGACAGCAAAATACAAAGTAATCACTCAATATAGGCGTGTAGATGAGCTTGAGTGCACTAGTAGGAGAATCTGCGTTTTTAAAGTTTTTTACTAATTTGCCCGCTGATTGAGTAGATCCTGTTGCCAACTAAAGTGTTAACTATTATTATTGATTACTGTTATATTTTAAGTAAGTTTTTGTTAACTTGTCTGTATTTTGTTAATGCACTGATGTGATATAAAGGCAGATAAAGTTATTGTTTATATCTGCAGCACTCTTGATGATGAAGCTATTAGTTGTATCAAATTGAGCTTTTTTGTGACAATTTACAAGGCGCGTTCTGCTATTTTCAATGATCCTGTGATCACACGTGAATTTGTCTGGTGCAACCGCTCTAACGTGTCAGTGGAAACGTCAGCCCTCATGTGCAGCCCTCCTCCTGTGATGACCAACGTGTCTAAACAACATCAACTCTACATGCGCATGAGTATATCACTTTTGTCACTTATTTCCTTGTTTATTTAACATGCATTAATGTCTGCATGGTGTTAAAACATTAAAGGCTTTGTCAGTTTCAGTGCCTCTAATAAAGCAGAAAATTAATTATGTTATAATTTTAAATATGATTTTCTAACAATAAGCATGCTACTTGGTCTATGGTACAAAATCTATACTGCAGGAAATGTGCAGAATCTCTGATGTGGGGGTTATTACTTTTCTCAGCTAAACTTTCACAGATGTGCGACTTCAATCTGCTTAAAGCCCCACTGCAAACTACTGGGCATTCTTCACCTCATTGCTTATAAGCATTTCCTGGTCATGGTCCAACATTAAAGAAAAAAGGCAGGGAGCAAGAACCTTCTGGGGCTTTAGCTAAGAGAAGGCTGGGAATGTGGGAAAATAAATATGATGAGAGTCTCAAACCATCTCCCCACAAAACTTTTTTTTTAACGGACTTAAAGAAACAATGAAAACATCTGCAACTTTAAAACATTAAAGGGTCATAGAGCTTCAGTTTATGAAGATGTGACATGTAACATAGGGAAATGTGTCATGTCCGGTTTTCTTCAGGTTTACAAAGGCAAATTTAAGACTTTTAAGACTGTTTTTAAGACCAACTAATGAACATTTAAGGATACGGCCAAACATAATCGCAGCATTTTCACAGTGTATATATGTCGACAAATCGCACGATCGAGTCATATTTAGTAAGGGCTATCAAAATATTAAAGTGCTTACTTGTGAATCATCACTCCTTTTTAGCCAAATTTAACAACTTATGATCTTTAACAATGCAAATATCTACAAAGCACCAAGAAATGTGTACATTTATCAGGTGAATATATGACATGTCGCACTAAAAAAAACAAAGACTTTCTTCTCAAATTCTATCCTGCAGTGTATGCACATAACTCAACATCTATATAATTTATCTGATTTATTTTAAAATAACTCCACCAGGGTTTCAGATGGCTATTATTGAAGATTATTAGTCCTGAGCCCACATTTCCCACAGAATTTTCCACTTGATGGGCCGAAGAGCATGTCCCTCAGAAGAAAATGGAGTACATTTTTTATGCATAAATATGGTGCATTTCAAAACTAAAAAATAAAATTATATTGTATATATATATTGTATACATATATATATATGTCTTTGCCCTGCTCAAAAAGTTATTGAGCCTTTAATGCAGATTTATTTAAGATTCTAATATTCATACTGACCCCTGAATTTGAGGTAGATAGTGTAACTTTTATTAATTTGGACAGATAAATCGACATCAAAGTACAGTGAGTATTGCTCAAGATGCCATACATTATACGTTTTTGCACTTCCACTCCCAGTCAAACACATATACCTGTGTGTGCTTGTGTGTGAAGCGTGGTTTTCTGATAGCCTGACCAACAGATTTTAAATATTCTACCTTGTAATCTGCACATTTCTGTTGACTTCTTCGCCGGGTGACTGACAGTTGAAGCAGTGTACACCATTATCTACTGCACGATATTTAATGAATATCAAGCAATCTAATATGAGCCACGGAAATTTTTATTTTTCTAAACCTTAAAATGAATCTAAAAAAAATAATCAATGCTTAGAAAATGTCATGCCATGTCCATCTTGATTTAAGACCTCCCTTATTTAGGATTTAATATAAGAGCTGATTTTGCAGGATTGTGAATTAAGACATTTTAAGTCCCGCAAAAAACCCTACATGAGAACAGGATGTGTGGGCTTATACTCACCCTCAAGCACAGGATTGGACTGAAGCAGCTGCTCCTTTACTTTGTTTACCTCCTGTCCTTTACCACACACTGCAGCTACGTATGACATCACAAACTTGCTGGCCTCTGAAAGACAAAAAGCAAAAGGTCACACCAATATCGTTTCTGTTTAAACTCCTTGTAAACTAACTATGAAACTCCTCAAAGAGGCAAAGAGCCCTCTATTCACACATCAGCAACAATTGAAATATAAAAGCTACTTATGGAGAAATTTTATATATCCAAAAGCCCGAAAGATTCAAAGAACACAAGATTCATCTGTTAAAAACAATACCTGCTCTACTGTGTGCAGTGATTAATTTAATATGTTTCCAAAACACGAGAAGCTGATACATAAAAGATCATTTATTAGAAGAAAGACCTGTTTTTCCGGATTTTGTCATTTTGACCATGAGGGGTTACAACTAAAGCTCCATGGAAAACCTATTGCTGTTGCTTTATAGTTGATAATATGAACATTATTGATAGTGGTCCAGTTCATGTTAATATAAAAAATAATTTGATCTTTTGTAAAAATAAGATTACTGAAAAGCAAATACATTTCCTTGATAAAAAATAGATCTAGACCCTAAGATTTCTAGCTTCATGTTGGTGCTTCTCTTCAGTTTTTTCCACTAATTTTCAGGTCAGGAAATGGATGACTATGTCATAAGCTTGGTTTTGTACTTGGTGACCCTTTTTTTAAGGATTTTGATGTTTGTTTGCCGGTCATTGTCTTGAAAAAAGAATGCTCTACATTGATAGCTGTACACTGGACACTTCTTGTAAGTCACTTTGTAAATATAATTTGTAAGATAGCCATGATCTTCATCAGAGAATTAGGCCTTTCACATGTCTTTCACTCTTTAATGCATAAACCTTGCAGTTGTCCTTCAATATGTCTCTGGAGAAGCACAATTTTCTTTCAACTCCACCGCAGTTATTTTCTGAACCCGAGGATACATGCGCGCTCATTTGCAGATCTGAATCCTGCAGTGTGATCAGAATATTAGCCCACTGTGTTTTGCAAAATTTTTATACTTGCAACAAAACTAATCAGAAATCATCTGTTACAATAGTATTCAGTTCTTTAAATAAATGTCTTTTTGGGTGGTAATGTGTCCTTCATGGGCCAGCTGCCTCCCGGTGCCGGTCTTGTGGGCAAACTACTGCTAATAATCTAATGTTAAGAGTACTATACTGTAACATTGGCTGGAGAAAGCTAACATACTGTTGTTTCTCTTTTTTTTTACATCACAGTCTACATTTCTTCAAACTGAAGACTATTTTAAACTTGCTGGATATCTCAAGCCAACAAAGTTTGTTCGGAAACTTTTGCCATAGGTTTATTCTGGATTATTTCTGACGAGTCTAGACGGATGAGCTCCTGCTACGTAACCTCTCAGCATCTTTTGAAAGCTTCTACACTCATCAACAGGCAATGCGTAGCCCCTTTCTCTGCAGAAATAAAGAAAGACATGCAGACCATCATTCACAACGATATCGTTGACTTGATTGAAAATAAATGCACAGACACCATTTAATTTGATCAGAGATGACATCATGGATGAACTGCCTTTAACTATCATCTTGCATAATGGACACATTTTTTTACTAATCAATATTGTTCAGCTGCTTTGATGCAACGTATTTAGTTTGATTGCGCTTTATAAATGGAGGTGACTTTAACTTTGACCACAGAATGCATTTTTTCCCCATTGGCTTGACTGTTGAATGTCCAGGATCTGCGTGGTTAGTGCAGAGAATGCATAGACAAGACGTGAGCCTCATCAAAAGATAATACTAACAGTGATCTGCATAGCATCTCGTGCAGGCATCGTAGTATTTTTTTGAACTTGTAATTGAATGCCGTTAAATACATGTGTATTTCCAGTTTAACATGGGGAAAAGACTGTTGCGCTGAAACTGTATTGTTTGTTTCAACATTCCCAACTTGCTCAACCCTGCAACAATAGCACAGAGTTGAGTGGGAGCATCTGTATTTCAAATTAGTGTCAGACGTAGGAAGTGTTTAGAAAAACTGCTTACATTTTTGCAATTTTTAGCATTGATGCCATGTGAAATTATACACTTTCTACTAAAAGGTAAAGCTTGGATCCCAAGATATTCTATATTTTATCCAGTATGGGGTAACTCACTGTAATCTACATTAAAACATATTTAGTGTAAAATTTACATCTTAAACAGAAAAAGTCTGGGTATGCTTCATTCATATATTTACAACGTTTAAGCTCAGCCATGTATCCATTGAGCTAACAACATAATTTATAAAAAATTGTGCCTGTTTTTATCAGTGGACATTAAGTATAGTTAACGTTATTGCTGTAAAAATCATTTGTTTATCTTATAATAAAAAGAACCCTCTTTCTTTTCAACCCAATGCTGTGTCAAAAATGGCCCAAAAGTTGGGTAATAAAATTAATCCATGTAGGTTTGTTTCAACCCAAAGTGCTGGGTGGTTTAAACCCTTTACTGTAACCCAATTATGTTTACCAAGAATTAAGGTAGTCATTCAACCAGGGGCATTGCAAGACCTAAAGCTAATTGATTGAGTTCTGGTGAAAGAAACTAACAGACTCTAGTGTTTATTCTAAACTTAACACAAACTAAGATTAATAAATGCTGTAGAAGCATTCACTGTTAGATACAAGTTTTGAAGAAAAAACCAAGAAAGTATTTTGTTAAAATTTGTCTCCAGTGTTTATTTTTTACTCCAGAAATAAACTACTCCAGAAATCCTAATGATCTACGTTGTGTCTTCCTATTTCTTTAGTTTTATTACTATAATTTACTTTGATAAGTTAATTAAATGATTTTGAGGTGCAGATTTATTTTAAATAGAAATTACTTCAACCAAGTAGAATAAAAAATATATGACTATTAAAAATATTATTTATCCTCCACATTCTTTACTCGCCACTTCATCAGACACCTCAGAGAAAGAGAAATCATCTTAATGGATTATGATTAGGCTATAATGAATAAGCTTTTTTTTCTATATGCACTATTGAACACCCTCAGCGAACATTTCAAAGAACAAAAAACATGCATGCGTATCCCTCGCAAAATAACTCTGTAAGTTACTTTACTCTATCAGAAATTCTACGGTGTTGTTTTTGTTGAGTGTAAATTGTTAAATGTTTATAAATGTCTAAAAAAAAACATCATTTTTTTCTATATTATTACATAATGTCTGCAACATGCTGTGGCGTAACAATGGAGTTAATATTAGTGCAGGGTCAGTCAAAAACTTGGTTCGAGTTATGGAAAAACTCAACATTGTCCGAGATAAAAAAATAAAGAACTCGGTCTCCAACAACCCCAGAAATGGGAATTTGAGTTACCACAACATAATTTTCAATGTGCCACAATGTCGTTTTGTAAAATTGGAAGACGTGTGTTCTAACCAAAACTAAAACATCTTTTAAAAGTTCATTTTCGGGAAACAATATCTTGACTTGGTTCAGGGCCTATTGCCATTTTTGAAGGAACTATGGACCGGTCTTTCTTCAGAGACACTATATTTACAGACACTGCTGCCCAATACATCATCAGGGAAGCCTTTGGTGTCCAACCCCTGTTTGTTTTTTAAAGACAACGACCCAAAGCACACAGCCGAACGTAAATTCCTTGAAGCAGAGGCTGTAAACTGGGTGAAGACTCAAGCAGAATCCCCTGAAATGAATCCTACTGAGATGGTGTGTAATGGTCTGAAAGACTCTATAAATTAGCAGTGAAACCAACAACGAAGGCTGATTGCTGCCATGGAGATATTCTGTTTTGCGGAACTAACAGACACTAATAAAAATAAATAAAAATATGTAAAAATAAATTAAATAAATAAAAAATATATACGCTGAGCCTTTTGCTTCCCTTAATAGCCTGATTCAAACAAAGCAAGATAGTCTTTTTATATGTAATACAATCTGTAGTTGAAAAACCTACAAAATTAGTAGATTAAAAGTCACAATATATTATTAGTAGCAAGTAAAACTGTTATATAAGAGAGTAATAATATTACAGAAAATGTTAAATCATTATAATAAGGCATTTAAATATACATTAAAAACATAAATAATTTAAATCATGTTATAGAGTCATTAATGATAAATTAATGATGAATAAATGCTTGGGGAAACATAACTGAGTTGTTGAAAAGCTATTATTATAGTTTGTATTGCAGTTTTGAAAAATACAGCAAGGAGACTACCACTTATCATTTTAAATGTACCATTAGTTACATACAGAACATAACACCTATAAACATAAAACACTCTTGAGTACATTAAACTGAACATTTTGGACTTAAAACAAATAAAAAAAACAAATAACAAACAATCTCTGAGCTCATGTGTTTCGTTGATGGTGGGCATGGCTTGTGAGATTTAATTTAACAATAGACCAAGTCATTAGTGAAATGAACCAAGCCTTCTGTCTCTATGACTTTCTGAAGCAGAGATACAAATCTCGCTTGATGGTTGCTAAGCTATTGTGCTTGGTTGCTATGGGTGTGGCTTGTGAGTTTTAAATTGATAACAGACAGGTGGAAACGAGCCAACCCCTGTGTCTCTATGAATTCCCATAGCAGTTTTATAAGTCTCACCAAACAGTTGCTAAGCTAAGTTGTTTGGTTGCTAAGGGCGTGAGCTTTGGAGATTTTCTGTGATTCTGAGATTCTGATTGGTTTGCTCTGTAAAGTAAGTCCACTATCGTCTATATGACACTGTGCTGAATGTTTTTTATTTTTGCCTTTTATAATGAGTGTCAATGGATAAGTTGCTAAGTTGCTGTACATGGTTGCTATAGGCGTGGCATTATTGCCCTATTCATCTTGAGATACTGATTGGTTGCCTGAGTAAAATAAGGCCACCACCACCTCCAATCTGGGGCATGATGGCAGTCTACAGGTACATTAAAAGTCAACAGGGAATTTGCGCTCATGCCCTAGGGGTATATCTTACACCCCATTGTGAGGTATGAATTTACAGAGCCTGCCAGCCTTTTCAAATGTCTTGACCCACATGAATCTCCAAAATCTTCCCTCTGGGCTGTGACTGGTCAAAGTTTTCCTTTATAAGTCTAACTATAGGTCTAAATCTCCTTTATACGGAAATTTCAGATCGCTCGTGGGTAGTGTGTTTTCACAGTGCCTGCCAGCCTCTTCAAATGCGGTAAACCACCTGTTTCTATAAAATCCTTGCTACGAGCAACAAACCATCAAACTTGGCTTCAATGTTAATGTTATTTATGAGTCTATGTTAAACCATGCGAGAAGAGTAGCGTGCCAAATATTGCTAGAATAAGAAAAATAATATCAAGAATATAACAACAATAGTGATGCTTTATATTAGAGCCAGAAAATTTTTGCAGTAGTCTCACCTGTCTTTCCTGCCCCACTCTCTCCTGTGATGAGAATGCACTGGTCTTTATCTTGATCACGCAGTGACCGGTAGGCTTCATCTGCCAGAGCATAACTAAAGAAAATGCAAAGAAAAAGAATATTTAGGTTTAAAAGGGGTCAAAAACTATTCTGTTTTATTTTTTCTCACATTCACTTAGGGCCTATGTCCACTAGAGGTGTTAAAGCCGGCCTTCTGCTTTTGTTTATAATCGTTTCCAACAGAACTTCACACTCGGCCGGGCACCCTGAGTTGAAAAATATTAAACTTGGAAAAGAACGCTCAGCCCATCAATGTCACTTTTTACGCAGCCGTCCAATCACAGTGCGGGATGGGCGTGATAATTGCTACTAACATAAAAAAAAACACAATACAGCAGCTAAAGACAACCATTGAAGCATTTTTTTCTTTAAACAGCAATTTTGAAAGCGTACCATTGGCAATCTCTCCAAGATGCTAAAAGAAACTGTTGAGTAACACTTTATGTTACTATTCAAAATACATTTGTAACCACCCATCAAATACCCCTACCCCACTTTCCATTAATAAAACACATGGAAGTGATTTGGTAAGTCAACTAGGAGGTTAAGTTTCCTTTTCCAGAATTGATTGAACGAACAAGAGTAAAGTGTCAGACCTCAGAACCCTGTATCAGCATATGGAATGCAGTAAATGAATGCAAATTTCAACTTCTCATAATAACTGAAGAAACTGACTTTTAGACAACATCATCCTCCTATGTTCAAAGAGCAAACAATCCTTTAGAAAAAAACATTTTGACCTACCAAATCAGCTAACATGTAAAAATATAAAACTCTTTTTCGAAAAATTTGTAGTTAGCCTCATTCCAACTTGCATATGATCTTGTCATTGCCATTTTTACCTTTATGGAAAACAAAATCCTCCCATACATTAGCTTCTAATGTGTGTGCCGTACACTGTCCAGGCGCTTACAGAGATCTTTTTTGTTTGACAAAATTTGATATTTTGAGAATCAATTTTTAATTTGGCAGATGCTTTTATCCATGGCGACTTACAAGAAGTGTACAGTGGCCAACTTTCACTGCAGAGCAATGGGGAAACATGCCTTGATCTAGTGTTCTTCAGTCATTGTCAGGGTTCTGAACCGGCAACTTTCTGCTTACAAGTCCAACTCTAACCACCAGACCACAACTGACCCCATACATTACATATGTTACATTTCTTTTAATAGCCACTGGCTTTAGGGATGTTATGTTATATTCATTAGATTTTTTGTAATGACAGGAAAGATGTTGCATTTACCATTTTATTCTATGTGAATGTATGTGCTGGTATTGTACAAACAAGAATTTCCTGAAGTCAAAAATGTCTAGCTAACTGCTGAGTTCTTAATTAGTGCATTAAAGAAAAAAACTACCATGGATGTAAAGAAACATGGTTGCTTGTTGATATTCTACAACACTTTTTCATTGAACCAAATAACTGTGTGTGACTAGACATAACAATACACACATGTCTCAAACAGTGACAAGTGTATTAAACCGTTTTTTTTTTTTTTCAAAAAAATCTAAGGTGTTTGGAAGTAAAATCCTGCAAATTAGATGCCTAAATAAATCTAGTAGTGGGGTTATTGCAAAAGATTTTCAATGCAGATAGTCCATCTACCCTCTGTTGTAATCTCCTTGTGTTTATGGAATCACATCACAAGGTTGTTTATCAATGACGGATGCCAGGAAATGCAGGCTTCCAAGCGCTTTGGATAAAAGGAGAATTTAATTCTTGATGAAATAATATCATTGACAGCTGAATATGCTTATTCTGCACATCACAAAAATTCGATGATCAATAGGGATCAGTTAAAGACTGTTACACTAGTTAATATTATTTATTTGCACCTGTGGATTTATTTCTCATTTCATCTGAGATCAAGCAAATATTACATATGGGACTTTCTGCGTCATTCTTGATCACTCCCTCACACAATTCCCAAACCCTACATAGACTTCAATGTAGACTCTGAATAGGCACACAAAAGAAAGTGACTACAGCACGCAGTGAATTTTTGGACAAAACTGAGAGTGAGTGACATAATCGATAGTTTGATTTTGCACATTGTTTAGACAACAATTATAATATTATCACACTGTGTAAAAATATATGTCATGCATTCTGACTGCCTGAAGGTCTCTTCATATTGCTGACAAATATTCTGTGTGAATACCTTTGTCAAAAACATTTTAGAATAAAAATAATTGATTTTTAAAAAGCCCTTCAAATAAAAGGCAAAAGATTTATTTTATTGGTTGCGATGAAAACAGGTAGCCCAATAAACTTCGAGGAATACATCATGTGCAAAGGGCCCCTCTACAAAAGGGCCACTATGCACCGTAAACTGACCAGCCTTTAACTCATGGTAAATGAGGTCTTGCTCTGAGCAGGTTAATATTATGTTTATAATTTGTACAACTAATATGTACTGATAATTATTACTAGCTTTTTATTTTGTTTATTTTTTTTACAAGAAAATTGTCTCACTGCTTGGGCTCGTGTTTATCATTTTTGCATAAATATCATAACGTAAATCCATTTAAAAATCATTTTTGAACTTTGAGGAAATGCCCATCTCCTTGAAAGAACTGCTTTAAAAATGCAAGTGCCACACAAAAATACAAGTGCGATAAATGCTTTTTTTCAATCTTGTACATTTACATTACATCTACATTGAATGGATTTGGCAGATGCTTTTATCCCGAACCACTTAGACTGCATTGCACTTCTACATTATATTCTGAGTGCAATCACTGGGATCGAACCCATGACTCTGGCGTTGCTAGCACCAATCTCTAACCACTGAGCTAGAGCAAAGTTTTTATCAAACCACTAGGCCACAACTGCCCAAAAAACACATACTGCTAATGCATCTGATGATAGATCCTTGATAAAAGGATAACTGTATCTGTTGGTAAATAAGCTATACTGGAATAATGGAGCAGAAAAGACAATGGGCAACAAATGCCTTGGAAACAATATAAATCTTACTGTGTCTAACCGGTTGGCCACTATCACTTCAGCTGCTTTCCACACAAACATGGCTTTACTGTCATGACTTGTGACCAGTGTGTCTGAATCTACAGTACATACACATGGAAAAGCTATTACATAACCCCCTAGTAAACAGACACAGGATGTGATGTTCGGGGGAGCAATAAAATAACACAATATGACAATTTAACACTTCTACCGACATGATTCCTGAAAACGTAACTTATAATTTAAGAACTTTAATTTGCTGGGAACCAAACGCAAAAGAAAGACACTAAAATGTGGATAAAAGCACACCTAACCTTGTTTTTAAAAACCCCATGGAGCAACAAAAAGTAAACAAATGCACAAACATCCGTCTCAAGTAAGAGCTTGACTACAAAACAAGTAAGGGATGAAAGTACAAAGATTTCAACTCCAAAGCTCCAAAACTTTGGAGTTGACAACTTAGAAAAACCCTATGGACTTTAAAACCCTATGGAGCAAACCATGAGTGAGTCCCAAGTTCTTTATGTCGAGTGCTCCGATTATAATACAAATAAACTTTCATGACGATGCCTAAGAAGCCTTTCTAAATAGGTTTTCCAAGCTGCCATTGTAGACAAATGCTCGCAACTTGTTTTTGCAAAATAAATCATCTGTGTCAACTTGTTCTTGTCAAAAAGTCACGGAATGGGACAATAACCTTGTGTTTTTATTTCTTCAGTTGATGAGTGTGTCAGCCCAACACATTCTGGCACATGTTTAACAAAACTCAAAATGATTTATCGTGAGAAAAAATGTAGCCCGCCAAAACACCCCCACACACAGGAAGCAGAACATAGCAGGCAAATCTGTTTTTAGTCACTGAACACTCAAGACTTTACAGCTTCCCTTTTGTCTTTAATGACTCAACTTTCCTCACATCTGTGATCGGGCAAACACATACAGTTGCACACACACAAAAACACACACACTTGAAGCACCGTAAGTATTTATCACTTTGGTGATTAATGGGCATAACTAAAGTAGGATCCCTTTATCTTATGATGAGAAGTCCGGCTTTTTTTAAAGATTTGTCTCTCTTGGCTCGGCTCCCTCGGAAGAGCCGGCTCTCCCTCCCTAGTGGCTCTTTATTTGTATCACCTTCTATTTTAGCCCATTTATCCCATGTTTTTTTTTACCCCTTTTTTAAAAAAACCTGGAATTAATAATTGGATGTGAACGACAAATGTAGAAACCCTACCATTGTAGTTTGAGTTAGTAGTATGCAAGACACAGTATTTAGTGTGCGATAGTATAGTAGTGTTGTTTGAACGATGAACCAAATCACATCGAGCATGGCACTCGGTTAAGGGACTCACCTAAGTCATTTCCCTCCTGATACAGAGTATCGACCCAACGACACTTTGATCCGAGTGTTGGTGGTTTAGAGAATTGTTAATATATTTTAATTGTTCAGCCCAATCATAGCATTTTTAGTGTGATAAGTTTAAACTTATATAATCTATTGTTTTATGAAAAATCATTAAGATAATAAGATGTTGCAAGTGGAAGCAAGTAGTACAAGATAAGACTTATATTCAAAAGATGCACAATATTTTCCTATAATAGTACTCTGCTAAAACTGAAAATGTTAAAAATGTATATTTTGCCTGCATCGTAAACCACTTATATGAGATAACTCTGGAGGCACAAGCCAGACCTTGTATTCAACAGAAAATGAGGCAGAGGGCTTGGTGAATAGGTGTGTTATATAAGCTAGTCACATTCAAATTCTGAGAGATAATTATACAATTAAGTAACTTCAATCCAGTGACGTCTGGAAAAAGTATAATTACTATTAATTATGTTATTGTTGAACCATAATTAAATGCAGAATAACTAAGAAGTTAAAATTTTTTACATGCATTTACATTAGTCAATGATTACACAAGGAAGAGTTAGATATTACCTCATCCAGAATAAACACTAGGGATAATAAACATATATTAATGGCCTTATGCAATAATCATATCTAAAAACAATTATACCGAACGGACTTTGAACTTACAAAGCAAACAGTCCCTGTTTATACAGCATCTAGTACAATAGTTGCATTTCACTCACAAAGGCGAAAGTTACACAACTGCATAAGACACGTACATCTTAATCAAAGTGTGCCTGCCAACGCACATGGTCCAGAGGTCACCATTATCTGTTGATAAGAGCCACCGCAGAAAACCAATTAATACCAAAAACTCAAGGTGATTGTCTCTACATGTGAAGAGCTATTGCCAGACAATTCTTTTCTGATTCTAATTGTCATATCCCTTTTAAGCAGCGTTTTTTCCCCTGGAGTGCATACATAGATGTGATGACAGTTGCATCTTGCGTGCACAATCTACAGAACACCTGCCTCACACATAAGTATTTGTGAGATGTAGAAATAAGTCCTTACTTCTGATAAGTAAACAATGTTGAATTGGTGAACAGTTCAGTAAACCAGTAGGCTTTTACAAACTATGCGCTGTTATCAAACATACAGTAAAACGCAAAACACAAAAAACCCTTTGGGGGCAATCGTGGCCTGGTGGTTCCAGTGTTTGACTCGCGTTCCGAAGGTTGCTGGTTCGATACTCTGTACCAGCGGGAATACCACGACTGATGGGAGTCCCTTAAGCAAGGTACTGCTCCCCGGGTGTTGCAGTATGGCTGCCCACTGCTACGGGTGTGTGTGTGTGTGTGTGTGTGTGTGTGTGTGTGTGTGTGTGTGTGTGTGTGTGTGTGTGTGTGTGTGTGTGTGTGTGTGTGTGTGTGTGTGTGTGTGTGTGTGTGTGTGTGTGTGTGTGTGTGTGTGTGTGTGTGTGTGTGTGTGTGTGTGTGTGTGTGTGTGTGTGTGTGTGTGTGTGTGTGTGTGTGTGTGTGTTCACTTACTGAGATTTTTAACTGGGATGGGTTAAATGCAGAGCACAAATTCCACACATAACGTCACTTCAAGAGCTTGGATAATAGCGTCAACAAAAAGCCTAAATGTCAATGTTAATGTAATGTAAAGGTACCCTGTACATTTATAGCGCATGATAAAGAAGCAAACTGTACCGAATTGCACTAAATAAAATTATCATGTAACCAATTTCCCATTACTTTTAACATAGAAAAAATTATTTTATATAGGTGTGTTTACAAGCATTTTGGTTTTAAGAATGAAGAGCACTGGCTTTTTCCATGTGTAAAATGATCCCTGCTGTCTTCAGGGCTGTTTTACTCAACCGAAGTGTAATGTCAGCCTTTACAACATCATTTTTTTCCCTTTTTTCGCAGGCAACTTCACATTTCCTGTGGGATGTACCAACTTTTCATCCACCAAAAGAAATGGTCTGCAACCGGGAGGTTGTGTTTGTATTAGTGGGTTCAGTTGTACCTGGGTGAGGCTGTCAACAAAATTTTCAAGCCATGTTTCCCCACATACACTACAGGTATAAGCAGTAACAGTAATCGCCGACCCCAGAGATTCTGTCATTAATATCTCTGCTTATAAAATGAGGGAATTTGTAAACAATGTAATATTACATTTCTCATCATCTGCATCTTCAGTCTGTTTTACTTGTTCGGATTTTTTTTAAGGAAAATCTTTCGCTGTGGCGAAAGGTACATCTGGATCGCTTACTGAACTTGTCCTGTGGATTAGTCCCCAGTCTTTTGTGTCCACTTTGCGTGTCGTTTTCCGCTTCCTTGTGGCCGTTGAACTGTGTACAACGCCACGTCCTGGAACACTTGTATAAAGTTTGACAAACCTGTTATTTTTCCTCAGAAAATTATTTTTACGGCCGACCCGTTATCTTGATGATAGTTATGTAGTGTGCCATGAAAACTAAGAATACGCTTAAAATAAGAATATGATTCATGCAAAAATCTTTTATGAACATGTAATCCAGTTTTGCCAGTAGCGTTGCAATACCATACATTTCAAGTCCTCTGCTAGTGTGTTGATTGCAGTCTCACAGGCTCACCCATCAAGCCCAAAAGCAACTGCAAGGGGTTGTTTCTTTTTGCACTAATATCAGGACATCAATATTGTTGGGGGGGTCAGTTGTAGTCTGGTGGTTAGAGAGTTGGACTTCTGAGTGGAATGTTGCGAGTTCAAATCCTAGTGTCGGTATACAATGACTTAAGTGTCCTAGTGTAAGACACCTTACCCATTTGCTCTGCAGTGATAATAAGCCACTGCATAATTCTTCTATGTCACTTTAGATAAAAGCGTCTGCCAACTAAATAAATGTAAATGTAAACAATGCTGACTTATTTTGACACTGAACCATCAAACCTTATGCGCGTATTTTTTTACCAGATTTACATTTGTGCCTCGTAGGTAAACGTATGTTAGCAATTTTCCAATATTTTCATAAATGTATTGAAAATACATTCTCATATGTGGTAGGTTCTGCACATGATTTTCAAGTAAATTCCAACTCACAAGGATATGAATTTGGTAGCATGCCTTTTGCCACAGGGGCTGCGATTTTGGCGGCATCATTATTACATGTTTCGATCAGACACTGGTGAGTGGAGATGAGTTGAAATAGCCTTGGCTTACAAAGCGGGCTATTTGCACACAATATAATAGATATTTCAAAATGATTATAGATTATCAAAGTGTTTTAACACATAATGCCATTACACAAATCCATTCCATAGAAAAATAATTTGTGTATCAATTTACAGTTGTACCTTACTTGGACTATAAACAAGGATTCTGATAAAGTGGTTTTGATAAAAGCAGATGAGATGACTAATGAAACAGTTTTTAACTTACATGTGAGGACTGAGTTCATAGAAATTCCTATTGCGATACTCCTCCACCTTCTCTGCTGTATAAATAGGCAAGGCCTTGTAAGGGTTCATGGAGATAACCACACTTCCAATGTATGTCTGCGAAGAAGAACAAAGAAGCAACAAAAACAGCTCATCAAAATATACCAGTCTTCATACAAGAAAAGTTCAACAGGTATGCATTTTGTTATTGAGCCAATAAGCTGTGAATTCAAATAGCCTTGGTATTATTGTTATTTTTATCATCACCAGACCAAATACACGTAAAATAGGGAGATAAGAGTAGAAACTAGAATGAAAGGCTAAAAAAACAGTTCTGTTGCAACAACTCTACATTGTTGCAAAAGCGGCCTTAAAACCATTGCCAGTTTTAAGTCACCCTCCCCTTAAACAAGTTTTGGGCAATCCCTATGTTATTGAATTGACATTGTGTGTTATGGGAGTGACATAAAATGCTCGTAGCATATTATTGTGACCAGTAAACTGAACCAACTGTTTATATAATACAAAACCCTTGTTAATAGTGTTTCAACATCAAATATGGGTCTAAGAACAAGTTTTCTATATAAAGAAAGTCAAATTAACGTGCGTCATGAACGAGACAGAAAAAGGAAACTGTTTTGGGAGACAACAAACTTTTCAAAATTTCTGCAAATTAAAATTTACAAACCAGAAGATATAGTTCCCAACAACTGAACACGAGAAAGATCTTTATAGAAAATAAAAAATATATATTTTAATTTAAATGTATCTGTTTATGAGCAAAATGTAACATCATGGATGTGATAACAATCCTGAATAGCTTTACTTAATGATGAAAATTATTTACTAAAAATAAATAAATAATTCATGCCCTTGCATGGGTAACTGAACCAACAAATGTTTATGTGTAATAACTATACTAAAACCATTTGGTAAAACTCAATATTTTCATGGAAAAGTTGACATTTTCACTGAATTGCCCCTTTACTGCAGGTTTAAAAAGTCTGGTCTTTCACCTCACACCCATCTGATTATCTCGCTACACAACCATCACCACCTCCCTCCCACACAGCTTCTTAGCCTAAACTCATGATTTATAAAGATGATGTAGACAAGGTCTTCAAGAAACAGAGGAAAGGAAAGCAAAAGGCCCAGAGGCTGCTTCTCCAACCTGCCTCAATGTCTCTTCTTTCTAGCTATCACAGACCTTTTATTACCCAAAGTCTAACAGCCAAATTGAAGAAGCAAGGATGTGTGGAATTAGGCTCATGTCCACCTTCAAGGAGCCTTTCACAGATAAATCATACAAACCAAAAGATGGCGCAGACTGCATACAGATTTAAGGCCTGGCCAATAAGTTGTTGTGCACAAAAGACCCTCAACTGAGGCTTCCATGTTCCAAGATTCTCAGACAAATATAACATGTATCTGTGTTAAAAAAACTTCATAATCCATGTTCTCGGGCATTTCATTTTGGAGCAAATATTTGTCAGAGTGCCGATTCTGTGAGCCAGCTCAATTCCTACAGAGTCCTGCGATTGCAATCCTCAAGGCTCTGGTATCCACTTCTCCAAAAATGTTTCCATGTCCTGGCCCACTGCTTTCTCCGGTAGGCCCAAAAGTCTTATGTTGTTCCATCGACCTATGCATTCCAAGATCTTCACTTTGTTTTTTAGTCTTTTAACATTATTTTCTACTGACATTATCTTCAGCCAACTGCCATTAATTTCGATATCCAATATGTGTTGCTCCGCTTGTGTTATGCGTCCTGTGCAACCTGCTTACTTATCTTCATAATTGTTGATGGTCTCCATACATTTTCTTATAAAGACCCCTTTCAAGTATCTGAAAGGTTTCATAGTATCTCCACTATTTCCACCCGAAGTTACTACTTTGTCTTCATCTTTTTTAAGGCTGTCTCCAGCTGCCATGGCATTGCTAGTTTCTTCATCCTCTGAATATTCCTTATTTCTTGCCTTGTACTTGTCTTTCTTGACACCTTTACGTGACACTTAACTTTTATTTTCGAATTTCTTGACTTCACTTGCAATTCTGGTTAATATTGGAGGATAAATCACAGACTAGCACCAGAGCTACACAGTTGCAACCTCTCGCCATAACCGGAAGTCTGATTCCCTGTTTGAGTAGAACCGCGTTGTACAAATAACCAAAAAATCTTTGGTTTCTCCACATTAAGAGAAGAACAGACAATGCTTTAAGATTGTTTCCAGAAAAATAGAGCTGCCCTGGGTTGCCCATAAGGCCTTCAACAGAAAAAATACATACTGATGGTCGTGCTCTTTCAAGTTTTTTGATTGATGCAATATGATATTTCATTACAGAGACCGGTACCTATTTTTTACAAGAAAGCTGTTTGATCCTGATACAGATAACCGAATTCTTCCGCTTTGTTACAAGTCTGTTTGATTTCTAATCCAACAAGTGAGAAGCTAAGCAAATCGTTTGACATCCATGCATGTGTAAGGCACGGACAGATATGCTCACGTAACTTCAGCGAGCACAGGAAAGCGTTTAGAGCCTACTTTGATTTACTAATCAAATCACCAGTGAGTGCTCTCAAACCCGCTCGTTGATTTTAGTTTAGAAAGGGGTAGTGTGAACACAAACTGTTCCAGCGTTTACGATGGATTATATCATAAGAGATTGCTTTGTTGTAATGTTGTCTTCCCCCATCACATCATGATGATGTATTGTGTGCTCAGGTCTGGCTTGCAAAAGACTCTGAGGGCACCAGTACACCAACAGCTGTTTGCTTCTTGGAATCTGTGCCTACGACAGATAGCTCAGCATTTCCAGAGCAGGAATCCTATTTTTAAGCCATTAACATTAAATATTTTAAAGTAGTTTTCCATTATTCTTAACTGGAATTAAAACTTTTTAAATTCTAAAAGGTAATATGGCCGAAGCAGGCATAGTAATATCTCGCAACACGAAGGCACTATATCGTTGTTCAAATCTTTATTACACAAGTTACCTAACTTACCATTTGTATTTAAAGGTAAAGCTCATCCAAAAACAAATATTTTTCAAATGTTATGCCTTGTTTTACAAATGTTGGAAAGGTTGGATATCTTGATCAAAATTTTTTGGACAGTAAGACATTTTGTAGGAACAGCATTTTGAACGCTTCAATGATAAGAGAATTTTAAATCGTTTTTTAGGTGAGTGAGCTATGCATTTAAGGATGTATCCCTGGTCCTGTGCTCCCCATATTTATTTGGCAATTAAAGGAACTTCAACACAGTCACATGTTCATAAATGTTTCAAATGCACACTTCCAGAAGATATAAAAGCTGGGAAAAAATGGTTGACCTGCCATGAATGTTTTATGGCCATAAATCTTAAATGCATTAGAAAAACCCAACCCATGTAAATCAATCAGCCACCAAACGGGTCCTTAACCTGGTAAACCTATATTTATTCATTTCATTATTTCATTTTCTCTAGGTTAAATACAAATACAGTATGTTCCCATGAATTTTATTAATTCCTGAGGCCAATGATACTGACCAAAGTTTAAAGATAGCCATAAACAGAAAGTAATCAAACCATAATTATAGCGCACAATCTCTGAAACTGGATGGATTATTACCAATTGTGAAAGAACACTGATTAGATAAGAACTCAAATGAACAGGCATTTCTGAGTAATGATAGTTACTTAACAGTGAACCGAATGCTTGGACCAGATATGTCCATACATTGGACCATATGAATGCTTGGACCATGGTATTCAACTCAGGTCTATGTACTGTTTTATCATATGTGGAGTGGTTTCTTGATTAGTCAGCATGAACTGTAATGAAATAATACTGTATCAACCTCAGAATTTCGGTAACGTGGTTACGGGGTTGATATGGGAAGACGCGCGATCTCTAGATGGCCCCTTGGGCAAATGAGTAACGCAGAGACAGCTAACTTTCTCAGACATGCCAGGAAGTGCTCCTGAAAGGACAAGTCCGGGTCCCTGTCTCAGTTCCTGACTCCGTGTTTCACCAGGACAACCCTGGCAAAACGGCAGATCCGACAGCCACAGAACCACCCTCCCCAGTACAGTGAAGCAGATCAGTCCTCTTGTCCCCCTGGCCTGCAGGTGGCCGGTGTGGTACGTTGTTGTTCCCCATCAGGGTGGGTAGAGAGGATGATCAGTCTCAGATATGCAATCCAGTTGAACCAACACCCTCCAAAGTTCATTTTCATCCGCTCCACCTTCTCTTTCGTCTTCAAGGAGCGAGCAAATCAGTAAGAAGTCCTGCCCTTCGTGCTGTTTCTGTCCCCCAGTGTCTTTACAAAGGTAGCGGAAGCCGTCATAGCAGCACTCAGGGAGCGCTGAGTACTGAGCGAAATCAATGATTATCTCGTCTTAGGTTCCTTGCCAAAGCTAGTCTGTAAGCACAGGGCCTTGTGCTCAGGCCCTCAGCCTGGTGGATCTTCGGGTCAACCGAGAGAAGAGCAAGCTCTCCCCAGTGCAGAGCATCTCCTATCTGGACAATTAACTGCACGACTGCACGACTCCCACATGTTACTGACAGAGAAGATGGCAGTTTGAATTCATCAAGACTTGACAAAAGATTAGCAGTGTTTTATAGTCAAATTGACTTTATTTGAGCAGGCAAAATGTTAAATGTTAAAATTTGTGTGTATGGACTGTATTGCTCTCACTTAATATAAAAATAGAGTTAAAATCTAATATTTGATTTAAAAATTTGCAAGACCATCTATGGTTCTCACTGGTAACTGACTGTTGTATGTATGAACATTTTCATTCTTAGTCTATTATAATGCACATAAACTTAATAACTGTAACAAACCGTAACAAAATACAGATACAAGTACAGTATGAACATAGCCATTATGATACCAAAGAAAAGAATATGTGGGCCAGAACTGCCTTTGCGTATATTCTGCTTTACAAATCTTTCAAATACACAGTTGAAACTAACACAGTTAAACATGGAGACTGTTAATGTGTCGTGACTAAATGCAAAAGCCTGGAAATTAGAAAAAATTCTGTTACAGGAAACGTTTTACACCAGCTGGAAGCTCTTAGGATTGGTTAAATGTTTACTTACGTAAATCTCGTTGTGATCAAATCTTTTTTTTAGATTCTCAATAAAGGAGTCTTCTGACATGGGCTCAAGCAGGACCATGTCCCCCACCCCTATCATATTATCTAGAAGTGATGTCTTCACCTCCATTTTAGACATACTCCCCCTACAGAGAAAACAGAAAAATCAAAGCAGGTAAGCATTTATTCAGGTCTCAAATTGAATTAAAATTTTGGAAAGAGAAAAAAACACAAAATTTGACATTTTAAAAGTAATTTATACAAACAACAGCTTGAATACATATCATAGTTGAGAAAGAAGTGTCTAGGTTAACTTATCTTTATTTATGTGTAACAATCTATTATTTTTAAAAATGTGATGTGCAAGAAAACCATAAAACAAAAAAAACATACTCTAGATAGGTCTGGCATGACCCTGTCAAGGATCATTATATTTCCTTTCTTTCATTTTCCAATATTTCCAGACACTTAAATAGTTTTTAACACTTCCGTATTTTTTATATCAACCAATTGAGTATTTGAGATGTATACCCAAGGGGGAAAATCAATACATTTTAAATACATTTGTTTCACATTAATTATAGATTTTATGTATTGACTAACGAAAATAGGAGTTAGATTCTGGCAGGATTAAACAACGATGTGAATCAGTGTTTGTCTTAACCATGTATCAATTGTCTAATTACAAAATAAGTATTGTTTAATCACATGACAATGCTGTTAGGTGAGTAAGGCATTGTGTTGGTATTGTGATGAAATTCCTGCACTGTGTAACAATGCGATAAGGAAGAAAACATTTAGTTTGGCAGTTACGCATGTTTTAAATTAAGAAACGCATACATAGATTTACAGATTTTTTCTTTACAATTCAAACACAGCTTGCAGCATGTGCCTCTCTCTCATATGACAGTGAACCAATTAAACGCATCTGTGGTTTCTCAATATTCACTCCTTTGCATCCCTTTGTGTTCACAGATAAACAAACTAGATGATTTCAAATTTTGTCTGCTGAAAAAGTAAAGTTTTTTTCCCCTATCACGAAACGAAGAAATGGGCCCTCCAATAATTGGCATGCATAACCTAATTTGCCTGGACCCAATGCTGCTACAATGCCACATGGTGACACTGTAAACTTATTGCAAACTAGGGCTGGATATCGTTGATAATTTTTTGATTACCGATACCGGAACAGTATGCAATTAAAAACAGTGCTGGCGATATTTCTTGATATGGCAAAAAATGTAACCCAATATTTTGGTCTCATATTGATTGTAATTTCTGTAATTTGTTAATGTGGCCAGCTTTGACAGTATCCCAACAATAATAGCTGTAAAAAGAATAACGGTATAATAACTTATTGTAAAATTACATTTATTAACCTTAACATTAATATTAACATTAATTTATTAATGACCTAATTAGACGTACATTACTGCAACACAGAGAATATTAGACCAAGACCCCAATGACAGTAACTGTTTATTCAATCTCATTTTGACTCAATTGACTCGTTTGTTAGTAAAAGACATTTTTATTTAGTGAATTCAACTAATAAGAATTCTCTGTCACTGCTCGAACGCTATTGGCTCATCTCTCTTTGAAGAGAAGAGCTGCACCAATATACTTTTTAACTCTTCTTTTAGTGGAGAGATTCAATGCAGCGAATAGATCTATAAAAAACACATCTCAGATAAACATTTCTTTAGTAATGCAAGCATGTTTCATTTATGTAATCAGGGACAGGCCCCACTAGATTCTTGTCTAATTTCGTTTTATGTTGTGCATCAGCTCGCATTAGTTTATACTGCATAATATTAAAATGTTAATTTCACATTCGTGCGGATTCTGTATGGTTTTTTAGCTGTCTGAACCCAGGCAAAGTGCCGCATCAGCTGCCATTAATGACTAAGATGATGAATACTCCCTCTCCGTCCTATTGTAGTTAAATACGGAGCAACTCTCTGTTCTAATGTTATTTCCCTGCATTCTTAAATGCTACATCATATTTTACGTATTGCTTGTCTTGGCAGCAATTATTTTATCAGAAACATTGCATTGCGCTCTCACCAGTGTTTGATTCGGCCATGTGAGTATGTGTTTACGTATTCACTGATGTTAACAAGATTTAACCTTCAGATATCGAAATATGGCACTAAACGAAATTGTTAACTTGATAGTATTGAGGCAATTTGGTCAGTGCCTAAAAATATTGAGATTTATACCCAGCCCTACTGCAAACTGTCCAGCAGTTAACAAAAGGAAGATGAGTAACTGGCAAGATAACATTAATAAATTGTACAACTTATATATACTGTTCTTTATCAATTGTGTGTAATTTGTTTTACAATCAAACTGAGACAATGTTTGGGGCTTGACATATATGTCAACGTTACATGTTCGTTTAGTATTTCTACATGTACTAGTGCTTGTTTAAATTATTTTATACACTGCATCATTAACCTCATGCCTTTAAAATGATAAGAACGTGCATTTAGGTTTTTAGCTCAAAATAAAATCTAAACAAAAATACAAACAATTCCGTGTTTTACATATCTTTGGTTAAAATCCTTAACTCATCGTAAGAATATTAAACAGGTAAATTATCTGCATGGATACTTTTAAAACAAAACTGTATACCATCAACGTTTTTATTGCCAAATTAGCAATATCTGTAAAATAATTATTTATGTTCATGTAGTGCTATAAACAGATCAGTAATAACCAGCCAGAACAATTTCTAGTTAAAAGAGGGACAAGACACGAAAACATAAATCCTCTTAATCCATGTTTATTTATATATTCAAGGATGGCAAACCCTTGGTTCTTTAACTGCTCTTGTGTAGCTTTTCAATCAGTCGTTTTATATGTTATATAAAAAATATAGCAATTTCAAAGTCAGACGTATCCCAGATTAAATCCTGTTGATGCTCTCCCTTTGTATCAAAGTCTGTTTGCAGCCAAGTTCAAAAAGATAGAGATCACCTTTAAAATGAATGTATTAAAAATAAGAGGTTTATCTTGAACAAATAGGCTTTTTCTGATATTTTGGTTGATGTTGCAGAAAATATTTGCAGAAAAAGGAAAAGCCTTTTTGCTTGGCACCACACTGGCCTTACTTATGCTTGCGTGATTTAATATTATGGTGGTGCATTTAAAAAAAAAAGTAGTTTCTACCACGAATTATATAAAAATCATCAGGTGTTTCTTTTGTTAAAGTAAACAAAATGAGGATTGAAATGTTTGTTTAGAAACTCTGGTATCTCTAATTAAGGACATATGTCTATAAAATCATTGTTTTCACGCGTTTGTTACATTACACATTCATTGTATTGAAGAGTTATTTAATATCTGTCATTTAAAGCAATGCATTTTTCATATGCGTTTTTATTTAGGTTTGAAAGAGTTTTATAGCCATAATGAAATTATGATACTGTAGCCAGGAATTAACAGGCAGGGTCACATATAATTTAATAATTATAATAATAAAAAACATTTAAACCATTAAACAACTAGCGTTCCTCTGTCAAAATCCATTCTTTCAGTTAACGGTTAAACTGTCAAAACTTACTTTTGCAATAAATGGGTATGCATGTATCACTCTGTTCTTACTGACACACATATGAAAGAGTTACTTTGAGTATCCAAAACTGAATATGAGCCAGACCAAATCCAGCAATGTCAGGTGTCCCACTGAGGACAGGAGGTAGACTAATTTAAATCCACACTATTGTGTTACATTATTAGGTGTACAAGTTATTATGACAGATATACTGTGATTTTTGCATCTGTTGTGTGGCTCTTTGCAGTGAGAATTTTTTTTTCTCATCATGCCGATCAGGTTTGCCATCTTTGTGTATAAAGATCCTTAAACGTTTCACATCAGTTTGTTTGTCTATGAAGGCACTTTTCCCAGCATATACTTTTCTTCTATTGCTGGAAAAATTGCTGGAACGCATCATTGCCCGATTGTTTGGGTTACCGGAGAGGAATGGCTGGCAATGAAATTCTTCAGCTTTTGATGTAAATGCTTGCTTTTACTGACATTTGTTTAGGTTATTCTGGTTGGTCCTTATTATGAAAAACCTTAAGTATATTTCCTATCACATTTTGTAATTTTTTATCCAATCCTTAAAAATGAAAAGAACATGGCGCTACTTTTTCACGTGCCTGGCAGTCACAGAGGTTTTTGACCATTCCAGCACACCTCAGAAATGAGCAGTACATGTTTACACGGTGTGGGATCTCACACTTGCAGAGACATTTCAGTCGTGTGTCATATGAAGCTTTTGTGTCTTTCGTGTAGGTACTCCGAACCTTTTCCAAGTTGCCAGAAACACTCATAGAGACATTTGATGGAGAGCCAGATATACTATAAATGATGAACTGTGGTTATGACTTAGGCATTAAGTTTAAATGGCCTTTACACGGCTCGAATCACACCACATTCACATAGCTGCCTTTGCCTTGAGAACATTTTGAGAATAATTCATTTAATCCTTTCTTTTAAGGATTTATTTTAAAATTTGGTTTAAGATAATTCAAATCGATGTGGTCCACGTGTAAGGACTGTTTCATGTGTCAATTTTAAGTTGAATGTTTATTTCAAAATTTAATATGAGATGAAGCAAATCCATGTTGTGCAAGAATTTCTTGCATTATAAAATGTATGTATGTGCATCAAAATCAAGCCCAGCAACAAGCAAGTGTTTTCAGGATTTAAAAATTTGTTTTCAAGAAATCATGCTATTAAAAACAAAGCAGGCTTCACATTTATGTTTTAATGGTAAAATGTGAACAAATTTTATTCAAATATTTAGACAGGCAATGATATAATTGATTTTCGGCTAGTTGCTTCTAAATTGATGCACAGTGTTTACAGAAGAAAAAAACATAATAGGGCATGTACCAACTATGTTAATGTAATGCTTATTTAACCCAGACACATACAAAGCCTGAGTTCCAAATTCACACCGAACATTGAGTGAATGTTTTGTATGGGGAAGGGAGAGTTCTATAATTGCCCGAACAGAAAAGTTATAAAATAATAACACTGAGTACAAGAGCTGGGGGCTCTTGTCTGGGATGTAGAAATATAGAATTTCTCTAAACATTAGACATAAAACCAGTGTCACAATCTAAATAGCCTAACACCAGTTACTATTCAACATCTGAAAGTGACCCGAATCTATTTATTTATTTTGCTGGTTGTAATGCAAGGGCAAGACATAAACTCTCCTTAAATAAGAAGTTAATTTCACAGTTTTAGAAATCCTTTTCATCCATAATGTGAATGGCCCTTAAAGCAAAGTTCACAGTGGCACAGCTGAGTTTAGCAGTTTTTAACTTCACTTCACTAGCTATCTTCTTTGGCCACTAATCCGGGTGCCATAGCAGATGCCATGAGATAAAAAGACTTTGCCACATTCAGGGCCTTTAAACAGGGATTTGCTGATCATCTACCCACTGTGCACTATGTAAACAAATGGACAAACTGTAAAGCTCAGCATTAACCTACTCCAATAACATCCTACATGTTCTCTCCAAGTTCCAAACAATATCAGTCCTAGACAAAATACAAACATTAGCAATGACATGTGTTACAAAAAATACATAAACCACGCTCCGAATAATTATGCATTATAATAATTAGACAAATGAAAACAAATACAATAATCACTCAGATTTAGTTTGATTTATATCTTGACTCTTTTGTAAAAACTGGAATCAATCTCCCACTAGTTTGTCAATAGCTTCCAAGGTCTGCTTATAAATAGGAATAAAATCTAAGTTTCTATATAATATGACAAATTAGGAAGATTTATATTAAAGATTAGAAGTATACAATGACATAAGTTGCAAAAGGCATCAGAACAAATACTAGTTTGCAAAGATAAATAGAGATTGAAGAACTATCAAAAGGTTTGTGAGTAATTGAAATCACAGAAGATCTTGATGAGAAAAAGAATTGATCAGAAAAGTAAAGTTCTGGACTAAAAATGAATTATATTGTAATGTCACCTGAAAAACCCCTGCTGAATAGTAAACGTGTTAGAATGTAATGGAGTCTCAAGATCCCCTTCATGGATTGTTGTGTGAAGCTGCGTTTTTGGATTCTGCTAACCAAACCTCACAAACAGAAACCTGCTCAGGGCCTGTAGTAACACATGAAGACTTTTTTTCTTATTCACCGGAAAATGTCACAATGAGTGATGATTTGGGCTGGAATATAGTGATGCATAGTCATTTTAGTTTGTAAAATGTACTCTTGTATGAAATGTTTAGGTTATAGCTGAGAGATTCCTGCTGTGGTATTAAGTGAAGAATAGTTCCCTCTGAAATAAGAGGACTTTCATTCAGAAAACACATTCTCCTGCTGCATACTGTTGAAAATGTGTTTCCGTGCAGGTTTCTCATTGAGTGATTTGGTAAGCAGTAGCTAAAACACAGTTTTGCACACCACTGCTGCTCTGCATGAAGAATATTTTGAAACCCCAGAAGAGTCTCTGCTCAGCAGTGGCTTTTTCGCAGCTGTCATTACACTATAATTCATTTTTAAGTAGGAAACTATCCTTGAAAAGTCTTTTTCTGACTAGGATTTTCTGTGATTTAAGTCACTCCCGTATATTTTGACAGTATAGAAATTTATATTCCGCAAACTATTAAGAGTTATTTAATTTAAATTATGTTCAACCCACTTAAATTTGTTATAGTAAAGCTTACTTTTTTATATTGTGTTGAGACATTTTCATTGCTTTGGTGGGAGGCAAAAGTATTGAGCTACATGTATGTTTTGTTTAATTATGTTAATATCATTATATATATCCAATGTTTGCTTATTTAACAGTTACACCTTGCAAAAGAACTGTAATTGGTGCTCTGGTCAGCACCTCAGCCTGTCAGATTGACTGTGCTGACAGTTTAACGGTCAGAGGAGAGAAAGTAAGTTCTGTGTTACACTGTGTCAATTTCAGATTTTTTGCTTTTTTATTGAAATGTTTTGCCTCTATACAAGTAACTTTGGCAAAAGCACTTAAAAATCTTTTTTCCAAATGTTGCAGGTTCTTGTATTGTCTAGATTAAAGTGTTACAAGGAAACGATTTATGGAGCTGTCTTAAACTGAAACAGAGCAAAGTTTGAGTGTTGGACTTGTGATCTGAAGGTTGCTGGTTCGAGACTTGGTACCAACGGGAATACCACAACTGAGGTGAGTCCCTTGAGCAAGGCACCGTCCTCCACACTGCTCCCTGGGCGCCACAGCATGGCTCCGGGTGTGTGTTCACAGTGTGTTCACTTAACGTGTGCAGAGCACACTTTCCAAGTAGGGAACACCATACTTGGCCACACGTCGCGTCACGTCATTTCACTATAGTGTGTGCCATGACCTTCATTTCAAAATTCTAAATAGATACATAGCATTTGTCAAATCTTTTTTCTTATTTTACTTAACCTAGCTTTCCTCCTTGTGGCATCTTAGAAACTGGGCGCCTTGCGGTCTTGGCAGAGCACTCGGAGTGCCTGAAGTTAAAAACCATCTCTCAGCAGAAACTCTCATGCATCTTTTTCCATTTATCCAAACCCATCATGTGGGACCCACATCTCGGCGGAACTGTCCTGGTCCACTCTCTGCTTAAGAAGGCTCACCAGTGCCTCTTCTCCCTTAGGACACTGAGGAACAACTAGCTGTCGCTGCGCAAAAGAGAACATACTAATCAACTGTGTAACAGTACATTATAGGAGCGGCTCTGTTGTTGAGAGTGAGGCAATGTAGCGAATGGTGCTCAACGCATTGCAGGGACTCCACTATCAGCCATCGAGAACATTCAGAGGGAACTCTCAACTCTTTGAGCTTGGAGCATCCTTAAGGATTCCTCTTATCTTGCCAACAATCTCTGTCCTGCCATCTGGAAAGCGTTTCAGGTGCTTTCGGACCAGGACCAGCGGACTGAAGAACAACATTTTCCCTAGAGATGTCCCTTGACTGGACTCTGCACCTTTTTGAAACAACTGCCATCACTGTGCACCTGTCGAGTTTTGTTCTTTGAACAATTATTTGGTTCTGTGCTCTACATGTTCGTCTACATACACTTGCACTGCAAGTCTTTTTAAGATGTTTACAATCTATTTTTTGTTCTCAGCTACCTATACTGCAATAACTCCACTAAACATGGACACTTCAGCTGCACAATTTTGACAAATAACTGCGGTTATTTTAACAAATATTGTGTGCTTTAATAAGAGATTATTTTTCAGGCTTTTATGTTTTGTATTATTTAATAAAGAAACCATTATAACCACTTCAATTAGACAAATTAATAGTGGTGGGCATAGATTAATTTTTTTAATCTAGATTAATCTCACTGTTAACTTGGAATTGATCAAGATTAATCTAGATTAAAATGGCTAATTTGAATTCTGTTGAAGGCATTCAGACTATGTGTGCTACCAAAATAATGACTAAAAGTAAGTCTTTGAGAGCGGGTTTCGCAAGCCAGGTGGCGCACTAGACCAGGGGCTCATCTCCTGTTTCCACAGTGCATCACAAAGAACTCCTACAGTAAACTAATTCCGCATTGCAGAAGGTGCAAACAACCTTAGTCTTGTCGAGCTTTCCATTGGGAAGCTTCTTAAAATTAAATTTTCCTTGAAGCAAACCCCGCGGCTTCACAGGTGCATCCATGTTAGCACGTTTGATGTGGTCATTTCACAGTAGGCATACACACGGGTTGGAAGACTCGCTCTCACCCCCACCTTTGCAATTCGGCTATGTATACCTCCGCACTAAAATATCATAGCTTGCGTAGTATAGACGCAGCTCCCAACCCAACTTTGAGAATAGATTAACGGCGATATTTTTTTTATCACCCGATAAGAGTCTCACGTTAACGCAGCACGTTAACGCCGATAGCGGCCAACCACCACAAATTAAACACAAACTGTAGGCCAGGCATACAAACAAGTTTTTTTAATGATTTGTTTACATTCGTGTAAACATGTAAAATGATCATGATTTAAAACGCTCACAATTAAGATTGGTGTGACATGTCCGTCATCACTCAGACTAAAGTGCAGATTACATGAATACAAAACAAACCAGGTCTTTACCACATTCTATATATCTTTTCCACATTCTATATACGCAGCATCATCAACACAACCCAGTAACACAAAACTAATGGGCTGTTTTTATTTAATCAAAGTTTCCATAGTGACATGTTCTGTCTGTCTGAGACCATTGTACATGGCCAGTGTCAATGTACAAATTCATTGTTTAAATGTATATTCGCAGGAAGCACGCTTACATAGAAACAAATGCTGTCATGACGCACGTGAAGTGCAACGCCTTTTACAGCCATGGTTCAAATCCAAACGAGACCAACAAGATCAAATAGAGCAACCCAGTCACAACGTGCTTTCGGCCGAGGCTTATCGTGTTTTATAAATTATGTTTTAATATTTTTGCACTATTCTAGGACCATTACATTACCACTCACTTTAGTACAATTTATCATTATATATATATCCGTCTTTTGTAACTTTGGGTATACATCTAAAAATTTTTTTAGTTGTAAATGTGTAATGACAATAAAGTTGAATCTTATCTAAATCTTTTCTTATCTGTGCATTGTAAACTGACTGCGAAATGAAGCTGTAAACACACAGAAGATGAGGTCACTGGCTCTAAGCAGGATAACGTTTATAAATTGTACAACAAAGAATAAACTTAAAATATACTGGAAATACTAAAATATAGCTTGCTGATTGTTTTACAAATTAATTGTCACATTATTTGGGACTGGCATTTATTATATTTGCATATATATAGTAACGTAACATATTTTGCATCTTTTATATACTTCTTTATTAAACAAACTTGATTAAAATGATAATTATGTGCATTGTGGTTTTTAGCTCCAAATAAATAGATATTAAGCAATCAAACTACAAGTTTTTATATTCCTTTAGTTAAAATCATTAAACTCATAAGTAAAACATTAAATAGTTAAATGCCTTTTATCGTCGTGATAACTTTTAAAACATAAAAAGCATACATCTACCTTTTTATCCCAAATTAGGAATATCTGTAACAAATTATGCTAACTTGAACATATGTTTACGTAGTGCTTAAACTCGGCAGTCATAGACACACAGACAACTTTATGGTTATAAGGCGACATAAGAACCACAATGACATTCTCTCATTCTTTTATTGATCTTAAAAGGTTTTATATCAGTTCGTATGGCTTTGTATCAGGAGCGCTTTATCTTTTTCTGTTGCTGGAAAAAAGCTGGAACACAGTGTTCAAAGCGTCACCTGGCTTACTGGAAAGGTATATAGCTGGTGTTTTAATAGCTGTTTTATCATACTCCGTTTGGGAGGAGTAAAGCGATGATTCTGGTTTTAACGACAAGTTGCACTTGGATAGTTTAACTGCAATGCATCCCAGACCATCTCCTGATTGGTTTTGAAATCGAATTTAGATCTGTCTCAAAATTTTTATTTTAAGAAAATTCTTAAGAAAACCAAAATACCGATGTTTAACTTAAACGTCTTATCCTTCTGGGACTAAAGCTTCAGCCCTACACTCTGTCTACAGCTTTCAGGCTAGAACCGTTACTCTTAAGGGATCAGACTCACGGTTTTCCTTAAAAAGTAAATCAAACATCAAAATGTTAAGCTCAATGAACTTTGGCAGCTCATTTAACTTTTCTCAGGATGATTATAAAACAAACAAGCAAAGCGTTAGCAGCCATAAACAGCAACCTAAAAACTGATCCCATAGACTCCAATTATAAAAGGCCTACATGGATATCTTTGCAACACAAAATTATAGAAAAAAGAGGATCTTATCTGGAGTGTGGCATTTTTTGGATTTAAAAGTTCAGTTATACAGCCCTTGTGTTATATAAAAAAAAAAGTGTTATATAAATCTTAGAAGCCCAAAGAATGTGTCTATTATTATGTGCCCTAAATGCATTTATACATATTCACACATACATGCATACATGTGAATTAATAAGTAAAAAAGTAAAAAATAAATTAAATTAAATAAACAGATTTGACGGTTAGTGAATAGATGCTGTAAAATGACCGATCAGATTATCCCAAACGAAAAAGTTTAAAGTCAAAACTCTGAGGAATCCTCAGTGTCCGAGTGACTGCTTAAGTTTTCCAAATGGTCAAGAAATGAACCCCAAACGCTGGACATTTTTCAATGGATCTGTATAACTGGAAAAATTTCCATAATCCACTGTTGGACTTTAGATGGTAAGGTTCTTGAGAGGTTAAATTACCTCGATTAAACCACAAAAAAAATTTCACATATCATGTTTGTCAGTGTAGACAGTAATTGTTGTTGTTTAATTAAAAGTAAATAATGAATGAATGTTATTCTTTTAAACTCTTCCACTGATAGGGCTGCATCTGATGTTTTATCTTTACAGTTAAAATTATTTATTTACATCTACGTACATTTACGTTTGGCTCATCTGGGTGGTTGTACCGACCTGAGGGCAGCTCTGTCGGATTATTCTTTTGTTGGATAAAGTATTTTGTCATATTATCAATAAAATAACACTTTGTTTAAATAAAACTATGCTTTGTGACCTGTCTGACTGCACAAAGCAAAACTACTGCCACACTACTAATGCGGAGTCCTCTTTTTGATACCCACTTCTCATCTGTCTCTGCCATGCTGCTAACTTGGTCATTTGTTTTCAAATACCACACACATTAAAATGTGCAAGTGATTTTGGCTAATCGACACAGCCATCTAGCAGAAATTCATTAAGCTGTTGATGGGTCTGCTCAGCACTGAATAACGTTAAACCTAGCTCAACACCTAGTGAAAAGACCATGGTCAAAAAAACAATTCCTCAAAACTATGTTGAAAACCCTAATAGGCCCGCATTTAAGATCAATTGAGATTTATAATCACCACCACTAAGAGATAAAGAAGAACAAGACTACTCAATGATAAAATATCATCAAGTCAAAGTAAAGAAAATTAAAGCAACAGTACCATTTGCTTATATATTACATGTTTTTTGTTTATTACAATACTTTAAAGAGTTGTAAAATCCTCAAAATAAAAAAGAATCATTTTGTTTATTATAAACAGTTATAAAGAAAAGTTATTATAAAAGTTTATTAAAAAATTGTTTTATACACACGCACTAAATACTGTGTCGGATAATCACTATTAAATACTTAATGCAATTTCTTTGCTAAGAACAAAAACATAACACATTTTCCCACACATCGTTAAGAACAAACTTTTTAAACACTACAACTTGTATGATATTTTAATCCTAAAAAACGGCCTCCCGTGGGTGGGCCGTGAGAAACTCTTGCGACCAATTTGCCCACAAAGGCCGTGCCCTTCTGCGCTCTCTGATGCGTGGGCTGGCTTTAACCGGTAAATGGCCAATAAAGTACTAGAAATCCTATGAAGGTTTAAAGTTCCAGATTTAGAAAAAATCTTACGAAACAAATTGCTTTGCTGTGAACAGTAATACTACGTCATGCATCTTACTAGGTTTTTAACAACTCGACAGCGTTAATCATAAGAAGCCGTCAAAATCTTAAAAAAACTGAAATGAGGTTTAAGAAGATAATATTTAAACTGCCAAATTGTTTGGACTGAAAAAACTAAATGTTTCAAATTGTATAAAATAAAAATAAAGGTAAAAAAGTAATAAGTAGTACACAGAACAAGAACACATTTCAACATTCGAAATTTTTGTAGAATTTCCATTTCATTAACTTTTAACAAATTGACACATTGTCGAATTGGTAATGTGTCGTGTTTTTTTACAGTGAAAGTGAAGCGTATCTTTATAAATTAATGGTTTTGAAACTTGCAAACAGGGTAAAAGACCATTAAGATTGGCGATGCAATTAGAAATCATTCAAAAAAAATTTTTATGTTGTCCTATGGCAGAGCTTGCAGTACATTAATATGATTGTTTGTATTAAGTGTAATGCAATGTGAACACATGGTTTAAGGTTTAAAACGCATTAGTTTACACTTCTTAATCCTTACACTGTTTTGCTAAACACTGATGCCTTTTTGTCCGATGTGCGATTCAATTCTACCTGATATCTCTGACAATAACTATATTTAACTAATACAATCCATTTGTGAGCAATATTGTAAAATGATTTATTTGATAACATCTAGGTTGATCCAACATTTTACACATAAACATTTTACTCATTTTATCCCAAGGATTAAGTTAGCAGATGTTAAGAGTAGATGTATTAGTAAAATCTTTGTTAAACTATAGATCGTGACATATTTCTCATGTCATTTCCTACTGCATTCACTCCAAAATGATGGCAATTTCACCAAACCACAGAATTAATACTACTCCATACTAGTAATACTGAAAATGACATGAGAAATATCAGCATCATTATTTAAACGACAAATAGGCAGATCTATTAATAAAATCAATGAATTGATCATTGTTGCATTGGATGTCAATGGTGACAGGGTTTTAATGAAGAAAAAGCACTTTTCCTGTTCTTTTTCAACAAAACATGCATGCCAGCAGCTCAAGAAATGTAATGTTTTAAGTCTTAAAAGAGACACACACATTTTCAGTCCACGATTAACAAATATGTATCAATATCCTGTCCAGGAATGTCAAAAAATGCCATGTTGTCATTATTAAGGTTATCCTCAAGAAGATGCTTCGTGTCACGACTTCCTTCCGCAGAACTGATTCAAGCCAGATGCCATCTCGCCAAGGCTCTGCCCAACATGCGGGACACATTCCGTGCCCACATCACATTTCAGTGTTGGGAGTATCGGTCAATATTTGCGTCAACAACAAACAAACAAACAAACAACCATACAAATGTAACTTAAAAACAAACACATCGGTTCTCAGGGCTGAATGTTTCAGATATAATGACAATCAGCCTTAAACTTTTTTGGTTCTCCGTCCCATCAAACCTCCCAGCCCGCATTGTTAACCCGAATACATTTCAATCATTTAAAGTTTGTTTGTTTCAAATGTCTGGCACAAGCACAAGTGTGTTCCACGAACTTGATTGAATTCAAAGCTAACTTTCCAGTTATGAGCTCCATAATAAATGAATGGACTGTGATGGACACGACTGATCCATGGGTGGAATCCCAAAGTTCTTGCATGATAAAGGAAAAAAAACGCTAACGGTACTTGCCTGAGAACTTTGGAGAAATGTGTCGGTGTAAATCCACTGAAGACAAAGAGAAAGCCTCTCTCTCTCTCTCTCTCTCTCTCTCTCTCTCTCTCTCTCTCTCTCTCTAAAGTTTAGTCTATCTCTTTTGTGTCTTGTTCTGTGTGGCTGCAGTGGGGCGGACTCGACCACAGCTCCACGAGCGCAGGGAGTGGTGACCGCGGTCTAATCACCTACTCCTCTCCTCCAACCCCTAAATAAAACCATACGCCTCAGCGGGGAGACCTAAAGAAACGTATACGGCGCCGCCACCGCGCGTCTCGTGGATGAAACTGCATGACGTGCAACTCGACGTCACACACGCGCAGGGCTCACTAGTTTAAACGCGCTTGTTTTTATAACTTGACAATTTTTTACAGACGGACGTATAAAGTTAGACGCACGCGCGCGCATTCATCGATGCGCGTGAGCTGTACGCTGTGGACTTTTATTTTGAAAAATCACAGCCGACTTCTGAGGCGCTGTGGCGCTACGTAGGCAGGAATAGCCCGCGAAGAAGCGCTGACACAAACTATGAGTCGCTTGGTCGTTTAAGTATGTCAGCGCTCACCGATAAACAGCAAAGCGGCTGTAGAAAACTCCTACAGCTGTTGACTGAGGAAGACTTGCTGGCTCTTAATAATACCGTGACGAACCGAATGATCGCCGCCGAGAGCACTGAAGGTGAGGCGGCGGCGGCGGCTTAGGAAGTCTCGGGAGTTGTGCGAGACACGTCACGTTGTGTTTTGTGTTCCACAGATGCCATTGACGCAATCTTAAGTTATTCTCAAGACGCCGAGGAACTCCTGAAGAGAAAGAAGGTCCATCGGGACATCATGTTCAGGTATCTCGCCAGCGAGGGGGTGGTCGTGCTTCCTAACACTGAAAAGCATGAGTTGGTGAGGAGGACCCTCGAGTTCTGGTCATCTGGGAAGGTGGGTGTCACCAAGTTACTTAAGTTTATCAGCCATTAGTTTGTTTCGTGGTGTTTGTTTAAGTGCCTTTACCTTCAACGGTTCATATTACGCTTTCACATTTTAATTTGATTTTGTCATTATTAATTAATGAGGAGCCTAGAGTCAGGAACAGTTTGATTATTTGTCAAATAAAATGAATGTAAATTATATAAATGTAGGTTTTATCTTACTTTGTTTAACTGAGTCACTTTGAATGAAATCGTCTTTGTTATATTTTGGTCCCTTTCAGCTGTCGTCTTAAGCTTGCTTGGTTGGGGTCACTTCATTTATAGAACTTTCTTTGACTTGATTAAAAAATGAATGCACAGACACTATTTAAACTGATCAGCGATGACATCACTGAATGCACAGACACTATTTAAACTGATCAGAGATGACATCACTGCATGCACAGACACTATTTAAACTGATCAGAGATGACATCACTGAATCCACAGACGCTATTTAAACTGATCAGAGATGACATCACTGCATGCACAGACACTATTTAAACTGATCAGAGATGACATCACTGAATCCACAGACACTATTTAAACTGATCAGAGATGACATCACTGCATGCACAGACACTATTTAAACTGATCAGAGATGACATCACTGAATGCACAGACACTATTTAAACTGATCAGAGATGACATCACTGAATGCACAGACACTATTTAAACTGATCAGAGATGACATCACTGAATGCACAGACACTATTTAAACTGATCAGAGATGACATCACTGAATGCACAGACACTATTTAAACTGATCAGAGATGACATCACTGAATCCACAGACACTATTTAAACTGATCAGAGATGACATCACTGCATGCACAGACACTATTTAAACTGATCAGAGATGACATCACTGAATCCACAGACGCTATTTAAACTGATCAGAGATGACATCACTGAATTGAAAATGAATGCACAGACACTATTTAAACTGATCAGAGATGACATCACTGAATGCACAGACGCTATTTAAAATGATCAGAGATGACATCACTGAATGCACAGACACTGTTTAAACCGATCAGAGATGACATCACTGAATGCACAGACACTATTTAAACTGATCAGAGATGACATCACTGAATGCACAGACACTATTTAAACTGATCAGAGATGACATCACTGAATGCACAGACACTATTTAAACTGATCAGAGATGACATCACTGAATGCACAGACACTATTTAAACTGATCAGAGATGACATCACTGAATTAAAAATGAATGCACAGACACTATTTAAACTGATCAGAGATAACATCACTGAATTAAAAATGAATGCACAGACACTATTTAAACTGATCAGAGATAACATCACTGAATTGAAAATGAATGCACAGACACTATTTAAACTGATCAGAGATGAGATCACTGAATGCACAGACACTATTTAAACTGATCAGAGATGACATCACTGAATGCACAGACACTATTTAAACTGATCAGAGATGACATCACTGCATGCACAGACACGATTTAAACTGATCAGAGATGACATCACTGAATGCACAGACACTATTTAAACTGATCAGAGATGACATCACTGGTTGCACAGACACTATTTAAACTGATCAGGGATGACATCACTGAATGCACAGACACTATTTAAACTGATCAGAGATGACATCACTGAATTCACAGACACTATTTAAACTGATGAGATATGACATCACTGAATGCACAGACACTATTTAAACTGATCAGAGATGACATCACTGAATGCACAGACACTATTTAAACTGATCAGAGATGACATCACTGAATTGAAAATGAATGCACAGACACTATTTAAACTGATCAGAGATGACATCACTGAATGCACAGACGCTATTTAAAATGATCAGAGATGACATCACTGAATGCACAGACACTGTTTAAACCAATCAGAGATGACATCACTGAATGCACAGACACTATTTAAACTGATCAGAGATGACATCACTGCATGCACAGACACTATTTAAACCGATCAGAGATGACATCACTGAATGCACAGACACTATTTAAAATGATCAGAGATGACATCACTGAATGCACAGACACTGTTTAAACCGATCAGAGATGACATCACTGAATGCACAGACACTATTTAAACTGATCAGAGATGACATCACTGAATGCACAGACACTATTTAAACTGATCAGAGATGACATCACTGAATGCACAGACACTATTTAAACTGATCAGAGATGACATCACTGAATGCACAGACACTATTTAAACTGATCAGAGATGACATCACTGAATGCACAGACACTATTTAAACTGATCAGAGATGACATCACTGAATGCACAGACACTATTTAAACTGATCAGAGATGACATCACTGAATTAAAAATGAATGCACAGACACTATTTAAACTGATGAGATATGACATCACTGAATGCACAGACACTATTTAAACTGATCAGAGATGACATCACTGAATTCACAGACACTATTTAAACTGATCAGAGATGACATCACTGAATGCACAGACACTATTTAAACTGATCAGAGATGACATCACTGAATGCACAGACACTATTTAAACTGATCAGAGATGACATCACTGAATTGAAAATGAATGCACAGACACTATTTAAACTGATCAGAGATGACATCCCTGAATGCACAGACACTATTTAAACTGATCAGAGATGACATCACTGCATGCACAGACACTATTTAAACTGATCAGAGATGACATCACAGAATGCACAGACACTATTTAAACTGATCAGAGATGACATCACTGAATGCACAGACACTATATAAACTTATCAGAGATGACATCACTGAATTAAAAATGAATGCACAGACACTATTTAAACTGATCCGAGATGACATCACTGAATGCACAGACACTATTTAAACTGATCAAAGATGACATCACTGAATTGAAAATGAATGCACAGACACTATTTAAACTGATCCGAGATGACATCACTGAATTAAAAATGAGTGCACAGACACCATTTAAACTTATCAGAGATGACATCACTGAATTGAAAATGAATGCACAGACACTATTTAAACTTATCAGAGATGACATCACTGAATTGAAAATGAATGCACAGACAATATTTAAACTTATCAGAGATATAGAAACTGGTGAAAAGTTAGTTGAAAGAGAATATCCACCTCGAATGAATTAGCGATCCAAGATATAGAGCCTAGTGAACAACACCGTTGTGCATTGCATTTTGTATAGCCACTGTGTTGTACAGCTCACTCATTAGGCCATTAGCATATGATGAGAACAAACATACTAGACCAATAAAATACTAAAAAAGAGCAGATTCCATATAGGGAACATATCTACAAAAAGGGGGCAGCTGGTGGTTCGAGTCTTGAACTCGTGATCTGAAAGTTGCTGGTTAGAGACTCGGAATACCACGACTGAGGTGAGTCTCTTAAGCAAGGCACTGTCCCCCCAACTGCTCCACGGGCGCAGCAGCATGGCTGCCCACTGGTGTGTGTGTGTGCGCGTGCGTGCGTGCGTGCGTGTGTGTGTGTGTGTGTGTGTGTGTGTGTGTGTGTGTGTGTGTGTGCGCACTAGGATGGGTTAAATTCCAAAGTATGGAACACCATACTTGGCCACACTTCACTTCACTACAATGTGTGCCATGACCTTCACTATAAGTATATGGAAATATGGATCTAAACTGTAACACTCATTCAATTACATGCACTAAATGGACTACTCCTACAAGGAATCTTGCTAATATTGGAAATAAAAACTGTTAGTTTTAAAGTAAGAAGACTTGGATTACCTTAGTTTAGTATTTCGCATTGTGACTCTCTGGGTGTGCGCAAGCAGTGTGCAAGACTTATGGAATTCTGTAATTTTCTTAATTAACGCTGAATTTAGGCTTTTACCAACAGTGACAAGACAAATGTTTTCCTGGATTAGCTTCAGAATATATACAGTACATGCAACTGATTTCTTTATCCTTGCTTTTTTGTAACCTTTGAGTGAACGCCTCACTCAAACAGGCCTCACTCTCCGAGTCATCACAGCATTAAATTCACCTATTATACCTGCGCATACATCTTGGGAGTGAGTGGGCACAGATAGATATGCGCATGAATGATTGAGGGGAGACGGAATAGTCACTCGATACACCACACAATAAAACATTTCTGCACATTAAATATCAAATGTGCAAAAATTCAGTATTGATTAGTTTCGAAGTTGCACTGGTGCAATCACTTAGAAAATGGGAAGACACTATTTTTTTGTTTTTTATGTAATACCTTGACTTATCCAGCAGCAAAAAAGACAATATAAAGTCCCCGTATTTTATGGTTGACATATTGTTATTCTACCTTGCAAGCCTCACTCATTTTCTCTTTTTTCACATCAGGGAATATCTTTGTGCTTTATAGCATACTGTATACTGGCATTATCATATTGTTTTTATATCTTGGTGGGCAGATCAATAATTCCATTCATGTCAATTGACGTTGGTAATAGACAGTCGTTATCCTGTTTTCTAAAAAAGATGTTTGCTAATGAGATCTGTGGATCTGTATTAATGTTTGTAAATGTCTGACTTCAATTGTATATGTACAGTAATCAATTCAGTTGTGTGTGTGTCTGTGTGTCTGTGTGCGTGCGTGCGTGCGTGCGTGTGGTGGGGTTATGTTATGAAATAAATGTTACAATGTTGAAATATTAAATGGTCTAGTACTAGGATTTTTATCTGGTTCTTCTCTTAACAGATGGTTGTCAACACTGTTTCCTCATATGGATTTGGAAATGGATTATCAGACCTTGCAGCTTTGGGAAAGCAGTTTTGTGAGTGGTTCTTCAGTCTTCTAAACTCTCAGAACCCCACATCTGGAGGTCTGGTGCAGGAGTGGGGTCCTCAGCATTTTTGGCCCGATGTGAGACTACAGCTTCTGTTATGCACTGGAGAGAATCGTGTAGAGGAGTTTAATGGTGCAGAGCTGGTTAGCCAGCGCCTTTATGCTCTTGTTGGACAAGAACGTCTGTTGTTTTGTCCAAATCTTGAGGGTTGTGGATTAAAATGTATGTCTTCACCTCATGGACTTGTGTTAGTGACAGTAGCAGGAACCATCCACCGTGACAGTGCCTGTCTTGGAATTTTTGAAAAAGTGTTTGGGCTTATTCGATCACCATTGGATGATAATCATTGGAAAATAAAGTTGGTAAATGTCAAAGTAGAGTCACAAAGTGATTTATCAAAGAGACTGTTACCAGTAATTACATATGATTCGAGTGAGTTGCTGAGCTTTTGTAAATGAAAGTGCCAAAACCCTAAATGGTCTTGGAGCTCATTTTAATGTTTTCCATATATAATGAGAAGATCCAACAATCAAACAAACAATGAAAGTTGATGTTCTTTTTTATGTAAATAATAATTTTTTGCAAAACAATGTGTTTTTACACAGTTTGATTTGTCATCTACATTGAGTTTGGCCTATATATCACAATCAATGTTTTTTGGATTAATAAGTTATTTTATGTAATTTACTGAAAATTAATTGAATTTACATTTTCGCAGTTTTTTAACCTAATAATTTTTATATTTGAATTCAAAATATAACATATTTGACCACAGATTCTTCCAAAACATTTCACAGTTGTTTTATTTGCATGATTAACCTTAAATAGCGACAGAGATGTTAATGGTTAAGCCAGGTTCACTCAAAGTAAGAGATCAACTCTAATCAAGGTTTTCCTATAACAGATGCCAATGTTTAGAGGTCATGGTTAATCGATGGACATTATTTCTAAATAAAGCACCATCACTTATTAAATAATTACTTAAACCATCTCTTGATTCTTTATTTTGTGTACTGCACAGTATTTATAAATATAATGCATTCAATACATTTATGGGTGTGGTCCTGGTCAAGACAATCTCCTGAACTCCAAACTGAATTTCAGAATGGGAAAGAAAGGTGATTCAAATGATTTTGAGCCACAGCCTACCTGAGCATTGTTTCTGACTATTTCCATCCCTTTAAGACCACCATGTGTATAAAATTGTTTAAGGTTTGATGACTAAATTAAAGTTTTACATTGACTTTAGGTATTTTGGCTTCTTTTACCATAGATAAATGACCAGGCTGTAAACTCTGGGGCAGCATTGTAGATCCAGGGTACACCACATTGGACAATGCAGTTATCAAGAGGAGCCTTCAGAGAAATAAGGACTACCACACTTTTGCACTACTGGATCTTAAAAGAAAATAAATAATACAATTTTAGGTTACCATTTTATTTTTCATTACAACAGTTTTATATGGGTTTTAATGCGCTACCTGTTGCAACTTTTTTGCACTTCATTATCTGGCAAGTCGTGAAAATTAAACCTATCTAACTGCCCTTCCTATCCACATATCAACAAATATAAAGCTGGGCCTCCGTGAATCAGTGCCCAAGCAATGAGTTTTCCACATGTGTAAAACTGCTTCTGTTCTAAGGCTGATTGTAGGCAAAACAAAATTACCTTGTTTCCCTTAAAATTTACCAAGTGCTGACTGTGCCTCAATCATTAAGAGCCTGATTCAAGAAAAACTTTTTTGCGTTATTTGAACATGGCCAACATCATACTTTAGTTATATGTGGTTATCAGCAATATAAAAATTTGACACTGGTTAAATGAAATGGTATTTTATAATAAAACAGCACACTATTATATTAAATATTTTGAGATTCCTTTTAATATGATTTTAATACAGCAAAATATATCAAACAAATTTTTAAACTTTCTGTGCATGTGTATTTCCAATCTCTCCACAAGAAAAGTAAATAACTTGAATAATAAATACTGAATAAGTGAAAAATCACAAGATTCTGCTGGGATAAGATAATAGGTTGTGCACTCACGTGAGGCCAAACTTGCGTACGCACAAAACGGAGCAGAAAACATGCGTACGCCAGTTCCTGCGCAAAAGTTGGGATTTATAAAGAAAAACTAGACGTGAAAATATGCTCACCTACACGCAAACTCTGACCCATGCGTACCTACATTATGAAGACAAAGCAGTTTGGCGACACTGATGGTGAGTTGAGGAACTGACTGCGGATGAAGGGAATTAACCCTTTGAATTAATTTACTTTGACATATTTCAATATTTACCAGTTGCTCATAGGTCCCGGTTACAACAAAAAATAAAAATAACATTAAATCACCATTATGTGTTTCTTAAGATACATACATGCATGTTTAGTTTAAAGACATAAAAGGAACTATATGCTGAAAGTACGTAAATTTAATTTCTTTCACTTAAATTCTTATATAGATGTAGGCCTACTACTCATTATGTGATTAATGTGATAAGTTGTAAATGATTAAATATGATCGCTGAAAACATAAATAGCCGGCTGCAGCAACACTCAAATGTATATTGTATGAAGGATGTGCTGGTACTGATGGAAGATTATTCCAATGGCAGACATCGGAGGAAAAGAGTATTCAGTTTTATCAATGGTATCCCAGTTCCTCCCGACCTACCACAACACCAGCATGAAGAGCCTGACCCACAACCCCCTCCCAATAAGAAGGACAACCTAAGTTGGTATCTGAAATGCTATATTATTATGTAGCAAGCTAAACGGTTAACTTTAGTTATCAAGACGGTCAGACAGGATATAAACTTAAAACTAATAAGCTAATAATTTGCTATCTTGCTAACCGAAATACCAGCATTGGATCCTCTTGTGTTACTTGCTATTAAGCATTTTGCTCTAAACATAGCCTTACTGTCTTCAATCAAACGCTATCTTAATTTATTTCATTTAGGCAAACAAATATCTGTTGTTTAGCTCCAAAAAGACTGACTACTCTTGAATTCAACTTTCATTATGCCGTGTTCACAACAGACTTTTTAGCGTTTACAACAGACGCAATTACAACAGACGCGTTTACACAAGAAGCGTTTATGTGTTTAGAGCATCAGGAGCGACTGATTAACATGTTTAGTCAATGCAGAGACGCGAATAGACACGAGTAGACTTACTGCGGCTCGAATGGAAACCATTCAATTCACTTTTATTGTCACATCACCACGGCACATGTGAATTGAACTTTGGCGAAAATTTGCGGCACTTCAACCATCAGGAAAAGCTAGCACAACATGTAGAAAGTCATCAGGGCGTTATATGGACACACAGAGCTTTATAAATCCACACTATACTTTTTATACTTTTATATACTTTAACAAAGAAAGGAATAAAAGTGACATTTACTGGAAGAAAAAAAATTCTCTTTACTCAAAATTTGAGCTCTATACACATATTGAGACTATAAATAAAGCCATCACATGAAGTTTGATCACTTTGATTTACAATAAAATGCCTTTTCCTCTGACAAGTTGATGAGTTCCCCTGAAAGAAGCCCCTCCCCCCTGCGCGAATGACGCGTTGGATGCGAATGTTGCAAATTGTACACGCGAATGAATTTAAAAGTTCAAGTGTCAAACTACACGTGTCTGGTGTGAACACGGCATAAGGCTGTTTGCACCTTGTGGGATGACTTACTTTTGCTCGTTATTTGGGTAGCACACATATTCTGAATGCCTTCGACAGAATTCAATTTAGCCATTTTAATCTAGATTAATCTACATTTATTCCAAATGACATTAATCTAGATTAAAAAAATGAATCTAAGCCCAACACTAATAAGAATGTTGAAACGTGTTTATGGTCAACAAGTATAAACATCTGCTTATAATCTTGATTTCCTTACATGACATCTTTGCTCAAAAACATGATAGTAAACGCTGGATGCTTTCTCTAAAGGCTTAAAACACGCTTGTATTCAAGATCTAAATCTTATTGCAATGGATTCAATAAGAGGCAGACATATATTATCACAATACAGTTTTTTGTGAAAACGCAGATTATTATCAACGCATCAGATGACAACAAACAATAATGTATACAGGGTTAACAGTCCATGCAAATCAGGAGGTAATGGATGGCAGATCCGGGAATCCGGGAAGTGCAGGTAAGTGAATTTAGTGAATTCTACGCACATGTGAAGAACACAGGATAAGGACAGTAGAGACACACACACCAATCTTTGGGAGAATAACAAGGGCAATTGGGATAAAAGGTAAGTCCGCTTGGGAATAACAGAAGTCTGTACACACGAATGGGACCAGACAAAGACACTGTGAGTCCTTCATAGTGCTCTGAATGTGTGAAAGTTAAATGATGTGCTGCCAAATATGGTTCCCACCTCATCATTTATGATATTAAAGTCATGGTATTTAATATGGAAGAGTCAATGTTACTCCCCCGGCCTTCAAAACCCACTGGTACCGAAAACCCGAGGATCAACATGACACACGTACCACCAGGCCACGACTGCCCCGACTGGATGATAACAAGGCGCAGGGGATTGTGAATAGTATTCCGGTAGGTAAGAAGGTAATGTTGGCATGAAGAACAGTTTCCTCATATGAAGTGTAACAAATTCAATATCCTGCCATGCAGGAACAATTAATCTTCATCTACTAAGCATGTGTCAGCTATAACACAAACACAAACTTCTTTCTGAGGTTATGACTCAAAACTGAGTCATTCACAAGGCTTTAACAAAACCTAATGGAGAACATCAGATAAATATGTTAATTGTTCATGAGCATGACCAAACCACTGACGTTCTGACAAAAAAAATTATATTTTGTGACAAATGTTTTTCTGTATTTCTATAGAATTTCTCAGAGAACCTCAACTGCCAGCATTATTCTTAAAAAACGAAAGATTTTTTTTCTGTTTAGGGGAGGATTAGTGTTGTTCAGAAGTAAAATTCCTTTTCTGTTGGTCTCTCACCAACAGTATGGAGTAAGACATTGAGACCCTATTGACACTGAACCTGAATTTGAAAGACCTAGAAATTTACCTATGGAATTCGAATGCTCATTCATTCACCTTTTGTTTTTCAGAACCTGATGGATGACATTGTGAAATTAGTCTTATTATTATTATAGTTTTATTACTGCTAGAGTTACGACGCTGCAGCAGACTGTTCCTTCTCAAGCGACGTAGGCGTTTTGGTAGAAGCCAGAGAGCAGTAAAAGAGCTAATTTCTGTACAGTTGCCTCGTGACGGCACACTGCTGTACCCTAGGCCTCTCATGTCTGGCTCTCCAGCTTGCTGAGGTGACGTTCGTTGCTCTGACCTACTAGCACTGCGGCAAATTTTGATCAGGACGCTGCAGTCACAGGGCGCTTCTTTCTTCGGAAAGAAAGCCACCACTTTGTCTGCATCCTTTGGTTTGCTGGCAGTGGCTACGGCCCTGTCAGCAGCCTCAGCAAGCAAGTTGGTGATTTAAAGGATCTTATGAAAGTCATCCTGTCAGCCAAGAGCTTGCAGAATGCCCATACCCCAGCATGCTCATCCACCCCGAGGTTGGGAGTTGGTGCGCTGTCTCTCTCGTATCCACGCAGTCTTTTAGTGATGAAGATGAGTTGTAAGTCACAGCATTGGAGGGCAATATGCTGACATTGGACTCGAAAGACATCCTGGATCTTCTGCCTCCAGCGGCTATCCCAGAGGATGACCCGGATCCAGAAATGGCAACCATACTTGCCCAGGCTGCTTTAAGTATGGGGCTGCAGTGTACAGTATCCGAGGATTGAATGAGTTGAAAAATCTTGTAAGAACTCCGGGCCGTTCCTTACAGAGGTGCATGAGGAGCTCACGAAGTAGTGGAAAGGCCATTTTCTGTGACAGCTTGTCTGCAGTGGCATACATAAACCGCCAGGGTGGGGTACACTTGTGCATTTACTTGAAATGCACGCAAAGCTCCAGAAGTTCTGAGCAGCTATTTGTCTGTTATGGAGGTCAGCACAGATGGAGGGCTGTCTCCAAACAGATAGTTGATGCTATTACCATGGCTTACTGATGCAAGAACCTGAACTGCTTGCTCGCATTGAGAGCTCACTCCCCCCGTGGTATGGCCCCCTCAGGGGCACTGGCTCAGGGCTCCTCTCTTGCAGACATCTGCAGAGTTGTGGTTAGAGTCTGGTTATAATCAGTGGTAACTGTCTCCGCTAGATCCAGGCTATACCCAGGTCAGAGGGTCATTGCAGTCAACCGGAGATATCTGGACCAGATTGTGGGTCCGGAACTAGAAAGGCCCTCTACAGCCCTCAAAGAAAACAAAAACCATGACAACTACATCTCCAGATACAAATACCCTGCGAAGACCTTGCCTCTGACAATCATAGGGATAAGACAGGTGTTTCTTATCCATTCTGCTGCAGCCACCAATTGAAGTGTTGGTTTCATTTGGATAGAGGAGACCTGGCCCCCTGACTGACCAAGGTTTTTTCTCCATTCTGTCACACATGGAGTTTTGGTTCCTTGCCGCTGTCACCTTTGGCTTGCTTAGTTGGAGTCCCTTCATTTACAGCGATATCGTTGACTTGATTGAAAATGATAGCACAGACACTATTTAAAGTGAACAGAGACCCCATCATCTAATTGAAAATGAATGCAAAGACACTATTTAAACCGAACAGAGATGACATCCCCGAATTCAATAATGAATTGCCTTTACCTATCATTTTGCATTATGGATTTACTGTTGTACTAACCAATGTTATTCAGCTGCTTTAATGCAATGTATTTTGTTAAAAGCGCGCTATAAATAAAGGTGACATTGACTAAGCATCCCCCTGGTAAAGGGCCATGTGGAGCAACATCTAGGCTATGTATGTGCGGCCAGCTGCAGCGTTTACGAGACATTGCTCGTGTTCCTCAGCACAAAAAGTAAATGAATAAGCAAGCCATATTCATTTTACATCATATGCACTGGGTGGGGAATTGCATGCAAATTGAATTAGCCAATTTCACTGGCCTTTCAAATTAAAGTTCAGAGGCAATAGGTTCTCAAGTTCAAATATCATACTGGTCATTAGAGAAAATATGTGACGTGTGGCCAAGGATGGTGTCTCATACTTGGAATTTGGCTCTGCATCTAACCCATCCCAGTGTTGTGGGAACGGTACATTGCTCAAGGGACTAACCTCAGTCGTGGTATCCCCCTTTGTACAGAGTGTTGAACCAGTGACCTTTTGATCTTGAGTCCAACACTTGAAAAACCAGAACAGGACTGTCCCTTGTTCCCTCCAACAGGGAACGAAGTTAAATACGTAACCTAGATGTTTCATTTTAGCCTTTTAAGTTGTGTTATATCCACCTACATGTAGACTGTAAACTTCTGATGTCACTGGTGCCAAAATGACTGCTGTCACTATAAGATGCAAGTAGAATACTTTGCATAAGGTTTAAGACAATAAGGTAGAAGATTAACAAGAAAAAACATAACCATAAGTTGATATAATGTTCAATGTTCCAAACTTCCTTTTTTGGTAGAAAGTCTGTATCATACGAGTGCTTGAAGTGCTCTGGACCGTAAAACTCTTGTGAATGTGTGCATATCTGTTTACTGGTACAAAGTTACAAACAAAAAGTTACAAAACTGTCATTTTACAAGAAACACATTATTTTTGGTTCAGAACACATTTATTTACCAATAAGGTTCAACATTATCAACGTGTTTTGCTGTGCAGCCTGTTTACATTACATGCACCATGTTTTGTTTAACTTAAAAGAGATTTGCCATGTAGTTTCAAAATATGGCCTCCATATCTCATATTGTGATGTTCCAGCTGAAGAAAAAAAGAATCTGGGATGGCACCAACGTTAGTAAATTATCTGATAGTATTTCTGTGAACTCTTCCATTCGTTTATAGGTCCACAAGCCATTATCCGGTGGTCCTCCCTCTTTCTTATTCACATTCCATTTCCACCAAACCTTGATCTAAAACAAACAGACACAAAGAAGGATTAATCACAAGAAAAGGTTCAATCCATAACTGCTATAAAACAATAAAGAGCAAAAAAGGTTTGCTTTTTAGCAATGTTCCTCTTCTCCATTGACTCAACTGATTTTATGATAAGTAATAGCATTCGTGTTATGATATATATATACTCCACTTCAAAATGCATAAAATATCTCATAGGTCAGAACAAGTGTGTTAATACCTCTTGTACTGTTTTGAGTGAAGTGTGATATTATGTTGTTCATGGTGTTAAGTAAACACCACAGAGAAAAATGAAGATCTTCTTGTAGTGGTTAAATTCTCCCACGCAGCGTCAAAACTAACTACACACACGACAACTGGTGTAAGAAGCTGGATTTTCATCTAGAAATTTCTGGCTTTGATTGGAGGATAGGTCGGACACGGTCTTGGATGCTTGCACGGCAGATAATGTCACTGCGATAAGAACAGTGTTGACAAAACTACAAAGTGAATTGTCAGATATATGGGTCAAAATAACTTATGTTAATCTTATCGAAAACATAAAATGAAATAAAAACTAATTAAAAAGATAAATAAAATATTTAAAACAAAAGATTAAAATAAACTTTTTAAAGAAAAAATACAAATATACAACTTGTCTCAAAAAGAATTGTATAATGGCAGCTGGACCTGATTCCAACCAATCCAAAGACTAGCTTTGAACAATTCTCTAAAATCAAAATAAGAATAACAAGCAACTGCAGATGATGATGGCTCGGATATTGACCCATATAAATATTTCAATTTGTACCCAAACTCTAGAAACATACATTTTTACTGCACCAAAGGTTGACACGCCTGAGAGATCTCATCCAGCATTACTCTTTACATGCAGACCGCCACAATGACGACAAACATTGAGAGTGGCTCTCAGACAGTTCCATATACCTATAGTGTCAAAACTTAAACCTAGTACGCCTCATTACCAAACAAAAGAAAGCGCACCATGAGACCAACTCAACAAGCCCCAATTGTGCTGGAGCAGATTTGAGCTATAACTGTGATGAAGAAGGACATTTCTGCAGAGTATGTATCAAGCTGTCCACTTCGTCACACAACCCTGGTGAATCTAGTAACAATCGTTACCACAGTGCCACTTCAAAAAGGTCTAGAACGCTGGAAAAGCAGGTCTCCCACACCACAGGTTTGGAGCAGGTGCCTGAGCTTGCTTATTGATATGACTGTGAAATGCATTCCAACACTGGAGCAACCATAATATCATAGACTTTGTTTCAGCAGTTCCTCCACAGTAAGCAGACAGCTACAACACAGACATGTCTCCATATGCAGATTCAGGGAAGGGCATGAATGCTAAAGATGGACTCAAATGCAGATTTGAAGTAGGCACCTGGAGCACAGAATGGGATGTCTTTGTGGCTCCGATGCGAGACCCTGTCCTATTGGGGCTCTATTTCCTGTGGGCGCAAATGTTACCATCCATACAAGTGGCATCTCATTCCCACATCAAATCGCAGTTTCGGTGCAGTGGGGAAAGGAGATCCTAGCTATCCCTTATGCAAGCATCCACCTCAACCCAGCATAGAGGAGATAGTGTGTAACGAGTGGAGAGTTGCTAGGTGTTGTTTGGTATACCTGTCAATTTTAAAACTATCAACTTGGCAAGAAGTTCCTTCTATGCACTGATCACAGCAGTCTGACCTGAAAGCAGCTTCCTGACAGCTTGCTTGCTGGAAGAGCTGACATCAAGCACAGAACTGGACAGCATCATTCAAATTCTGATTCGATGTCAAGATGTGGCGGCATTATTCACTGTGATTATTCTGTTCCCATTTCTGTTGGCTAATAGTAACTCCTATGAAAGAGTATTGCGTGAGTCATGTGTGTCCGAAAAGTTGGAGGGCTGTTTGTTTTTTGGGGTTGCTCGCACGCTCCTGGCATGGTACGAAAACTGCCGTTCTAGGGCAAGTGCAAGAGCATCAATCAGCTGGAACAGTGACAAGCTGTATGTTTATGCCACATGTACTGTTTTCAGAGAATAATACATTGTTTAAGATGCTATAAGGAAAAAAGGCAATACTCTTATTTTGGTTCATTCTTCCCATTCCTCCACAAAACTAACTACACTCACGACAATATAATAAGTTCGGTTTGCCAAAGAAATCAATATGATATGACAGAAAAGGCTCAATGCTCTCTCTAAGGGCTTTAAATGCACAGGTGTCCAAAATCAAGCAAATTTTTGCCAGCGTACTCAAATTTTGTGTTACATATATAATATCCTTCTGTTTAGGCCAACAGACCTACAGTCTTCTTCCAGACTGTTGAGCAGTAATTAATGAAAATAAATCATTCTGAAAGTGATTCCATTGTCTTTATCTTTACCCTATTCACATAAATAAATAACTTTAATAAATATTTTTCTAGTTATCAATTAAAGGAGGTTATTACATTTCAAAGTAAATAATAGATCATAATGTATATGTACACAATTACATTTGTATTAGGATATACCTGAGGTGATTCTGTGTTTTATATAAGAAGGCTCAGTAACTGACTTGGGTTTCCACTTCAATGTTTTGATAGGCTCATCTTCCTCTGCCTCTCCTTTCACCTGGAGTCCAGAAAAAAACAACATTTGACTTTCTCATTGGGACATCTCTTACAAACAAAGCATGTCAAAAATATTTCAGTCTATAGTATCAATATATATTGCATTGAATGTGTTTGCATTTACATGTTATCATATAGAATAACGCATATTTGGCGTTTGGTCTCAAGGAAGGGCTCCAAGCTCAGAATTTGCCTGAACTCAGAGTACTCCCCCGTTTCAACTGGTATAAATGAAATTGCTGGGGTGTAAGGAAATGGGATGGAGGAAGGACACTCAAAAAAACATTCCTAGCTTCATAAAGCATGTACTTCATGCTGATTGATTTGATTACATTATCCTGCTCCTCCCGAAAATAGTTAAAGTGACTTCACATCAAGCTGCATCCGAATCTTCCACATACTACACTGTGTAATCCACTTAATCTCCTATAAGACAGACTGACTTCATTCAAAGGGAAAGAATGCTGAATAGGCTTTTTCCAGAAAGGCACCTAAAATAACTTTAAAGAGTTGACAATGAACCTCATCTCCAAAAAAAGTGATGGTGTTTTAGGTCTGACCCTGCAGGAAGAATGCCAAATCACTTATTTACAAATCAGTTCCTGTAGTGCTGGCTGAAAAAGTTTTACATACACACATTATAGCTCTCTAATCTTATTACAAGACAAAATAGCTTTTTCAGTAAAGATAAAGAGACATACCTGATCTACATGGAGATACTCTCCATGCTGCTCACACCCATTATTAAAGACGTATTTCCCTGGACCAGATGGCTAGAAAATGTCAATAATATTAAAACATGAACAAAGATGCTGATGATCTGGTGTTGTAGTTTTCAGCTGGTTTTGTTTTATGGCATTGATTTTACATCGGACGTCATATGGCAACTCAACGCACTACCAAAGAAACCTACAACTAAATATTGTTCTATCCAGATATATGCATTGACATTGACTTATTTATCTTATAATATGCTGTTTACATGTTTTTATTGTGAACTGCAATTTCCCTGCTGTAGAAGCACAGAGAAACGGAGCTAGGAGAAGATAAAAGGGACTTAATCTTGGATAGGTCTGAAAGGGAATTTGACTTAACTTTATATTACAAAAGGTTACAGTTTCTACAATCAAGCCCGTATTGTGTGGAACCCCGATTTGTTTCAATGGTTATGCTTATTATACAACATTATAAAACTTTCCCCATACATATGGTCACCATCTGAAAACAGGTGATAATTGTGTTGAAGGCCATTACAAATAGGATTTAGTGTGTTTTCTATTTATAATGTTTATTTATTTAATTACAAAGAACTAAAGCAGCCTTGATGTGCTCCAACATTAGCTTTAACTGCATTTGACAAAACCGCATTCAATTTAATCATTTTAATTATATTAGTAAGAAGAAAACCGCCACCACACCCCTGTACCCATGGAAAAGAAAAGGGTTTTCTTACATTATTATTGAGAAAGTTTCCCTGATATTTGTGGTTCAAATGAATTAGTTCTCCAGCTGATTCAATTTTACCCATGATCCATGTGCCCGTGTACTTAGAACTTGTGTCATGATATGTGTATGTCCCTTGCCCATGTCTAAGAGAAAAGAGGTACACTGTATTATTAAGGAAATTAATAATACTGACTGTATTATTAAGCATGTTCTGGGTGAACAATATGCATAAATTACATTTTACTCATTATATTAATTAATGATCATTTGACTGAGAAAACTGTTGAGTTCAACGGCATTTCCTCTTTACCTTTGATGACTTAGCCATTCTCCATCATATGTGTCTCCATTATTATATGTGTAAACACCATGACCCTGACGCAGATCATCCACCCAGCTTCCTGAGGGAGAGCCAATCCGAGAAATCACGTTTTCACATTTCTCCTTACTATCAGCACAATCACTTGAGTATCCAGTTTCAAATGGTGAATACAACACAAATAGTTTGTTTTTGGCAGTGTTGTTTTTTTTCATTAAAGCTGAACAATTGTGTTTATTTACAGACGGTTTTTAAATACTATATTATATAATGCATAAAGACTTATAACATAGAAGGCGCGATAGAATTTAATGTGTCCTTTTGTTTCCATGCACAGTGCTATGGCAACAATGCCCACAAAACTCAAAGATCACATGACTTTCGATAAAAGAGTCAACTGATAACTACTGTCAGAATTCAAGTCCAATCATCATATCTGTCATATGCTACACACTGAATATATAGTTTCAAATCAAAAACAGTCGATAAATATAATTTTTTTTATTGTTTGAATTTTTTCTTTAAATAACGTAACATAAAAGAACGAAGTTGGAAGTTTGTAGAATTGTACCAATTTTAACCAGAAGCGTTATCTCAAATGTATAAGGGATGGGGGTTTACGGAACATAAAACAAATAGGATTTGCCTTGAATAAATTACGATCAAACTTTCAGATAGCAATAGTTATGAATGTGACAAATCTATTTATACCACAAAATATTTACGAATATATTTCCATTGTTAAGTTGCTCTATGGATGATGTGCCCTATTATTTTACCATTTTATTTTTTTTATAATTTTTTACTCTAAATAGCTTACGACTGACCTTCATATTTGGAGCCATCTGGGTAATGAAACACACCTGGGCCATGTTTTAAATTCATATACCATTCTCCAGTGTATCTGGCCCCATTTTGGAACTTATAAGTGCCCTGTGTTAAAAGCACATAAGTGTTATCATAGGGGAACATTCGTTAACAGAGGTGCAGCTTTGTTTTGGACAACAGTTACCCGGCCGGATCTCTTGCCGTTTTCGTAAGCTCCCTCGTACGTGTCCCCATTCGGTAGAACAGCTTTGCCCTGTCCGTGTCTCTCTCCAGCTTCATTTCTATCTCCCTCATACTCCTGCAACACAGCTGCTGTGAGAACTACGACCTGTGCACAGCCTGTCAAGTCCACATAACCATTAGAACACTCACCCCTAATGACGCTTCATCTTCGTTAAAGTCTTCGGAAGCAACGTCGGACATTATATCGCCTTTACGCCGAGGGGCAGATGACACAGAACAGTCGCGAGGGGCCGACGTTGTTGACTGTTGCCATGGAAACGGCGCAGCAAAGGTCACCCACGCCTCAAAGAAGTCATTTCAAAATAAAGTATTATTATAATTTTTATTATCATTATTGTTGTTGTTATTATTATTATTATTATTATTGTTATTGTTGTTATTGTTATTCTTCTTCTTCTTATTATTATTATTATTATTATTATTATTATTATTATTATTGTTGTTGTTATTTTCATTATTGTTATTGTTATTATTATTATTGTTGTTGTTGTTGTTGTTGCTGCTGTTGTTGTTTTTATAATAATTAAAGATAAAGATATAATATGATATGATTTGTTTCAATGTTTATGTATAATGTTTGCTTTTTGAACATGCACATAATGATAAATAGAATTATCATACAACACTATAAAAACTTTGACCATACATATGGTCATATACTGAAAACTGGTGATAATTGGGCTGAACAGGGGCAGATATTACAAATAATTTTTGGATTCGATGTGTTTTCGTTTCGTAATGTAAATTTATTCAATTGAAAAGAACTAAGACAGCCTTGATGTGCTCCAAAGTATTTTATAATAAAGAAGTTATTATTCCATTATATTTAGGCATGGTGCAGATTTAGTATTTCATATTTGAATTAAATACATCACCAATATTTGGTTTACACATTGCCAGATTACATGTGAAACATTATTCTTGTTGTCCTTATTGTTTTTGTTGTAGTTAAATATAAAGATATGATATTGTAAAAACTTAATTGTCATATGAATCAGATTTTCCTGCATAATAGTCAATACAAACAACATTTTAAAAATACAACAAAAAACTGATTTTTTTTTACACGGATCTTATAAATAACTCGATTACATATTGGAAACTTGCATTTAGGCTTGGATGTCAAAGCACAAAAACACAAGGATAGGATAAGAAACAATATTCTTGCTGCCTTAAAAGGCTCTTCACAAGAAAGTTCAGATTCATAACCTAACAGACAAACTTAAGAACCAAATAGAATTGGAATAATCCAGGACACTTGTTATAACAGTTATATCTTTGATATGATCAGTCCACCTTAAAGAACATTTCCTTCTTGTTTATAATGATAAGAAAGTGTTCTGTATTTTTTGTCTAAAATGTCAAGGCGCCCGAAGGTTTTATCTATGTTATTCTTTTTCTTGTCATGCAACCTGATGTGTGCATTTATAAAAAGTGGGACTACCCCACTATTCTTTAAGCATTAACAATAAACCATCTGTGTTTAACTCATCTGGTTGTTGTGTTTGCTAGAGCGCTCTGCCATTTGCAAGAATCCAGCTGACAACAGACGACAGAAGTATTCTTACAGTATGTCATCAACATACTTCAAGAAGAATTGGCTAGACCTATCCGTAGGACAGTTGTCTGTGCACACAGTGAAAAAGTGTGACAGATTTAATACTGCCTTTGTGTGCTCCAAGATTTGCTTTAACTGAACTTGACAAAACTGTATTGAATTTAATGATCTTGATTCTCTTTAAAAGAAAAAAAACAAATTTACAAAAGTAAAAAGTAAATACTTACTGAGAATTTCAGAATTACTGAGGAAAGACCTATAGGTCTAAGATCTTTGCATTCGTTCTAACCTGAATGTTTTTGCAATGGTTTTATATAAGTGTTTTTACCATAGTGTATCATTAGATACATGAAAAATTGGTTGCCATGAGAACCATAATGAGGCTAGAACTATATCCACCTGAATTTTTTACAGTTTTTTTCTGTCTGTAAAAGTAATATCCAATTAGTGTTTTTAAAATCTACATTTCTCTGATGTATTTCTTCTTGATTTCCCTAGTAACATATGATTTATTATTTACTTAATGTAATCTCTTTGGTAGGATTTAACAACTACACACTCGACTGTCTTTGGTCTTGTTCTTGTATTCAGACTTGGTGTTCTCGGTATATACCATCGTTTATGACTTTGGATTTAAAACTAAAGAAAGAGATCAATGGGTGATTATCTTAAAAAAACATCAACAAAATAAACCCCTTGCTCATAGAAAGGTTGTGTATGACCAAGGGACTTGGATGCATCTGCCCACTTGCAAAGGGGACCTCAGCAGTCTCTGTGAAGATGCAGGGGAGGGGTGGGGGCAGGACCTTGAATTTGAATGGAACCTGAGAAAGGGTCGATGTCAAAGGAGGATTGTGTAAGTACACGTCCTTCAGGTTGATTGCCATGAACCAATCTTGTACCTGACCGAAGCCAGCAAGGGCCTCAACGTTGGCATCCTGAACTGCAACCTGTGAAGGTTTTTGTTGAGGACACACGGACGTAGCATCAGGCGCAGAAATTCACTTTCCTAGATCATGAAGTTCGGGCTGTAGAAACGGTGACGGTGTTCACAGCTGCTTCCATGCAACTTGCTCACCAATGGTACTAGAGGGAGTATCTGCTCCACCGCACATGCAGAGGGTGGATCTGTGGCTGCGTGAACACCATGTGTCCAGTTGAAAGGCCCTGCTTTAACCTTGACATTCCTGCCTGTTGTTCCCGCTGGTGTACGCGTTGTCCCGTGGAGGGCGTTGAAGGCAGTGAAAAGGCATTTCCACCTGCTGTGCACTGTCAATGGGAGAGAGACAATGACCTCTGCTCGACCCACTGTCCTGAAGAACACTGCAACGTCCGAAGGAGAGACACCTCGGCTGAAAAGACCCAGGGGAGAAAAGAGCATTGTGCTTAGTCTCCGTAGCTGGAGCCGCTGAGGGCCGGGGCTACCTGGGAGCGGATGGTCAGGACTGCGGTGGCCCGATGCAAGATGCTTTTGATGGATGTTTTTAATCTGCCGCTACACCGCCAAGAACTGCTGGGCGAAATCCTCCACTGGCTCCAGACAGCCATCCCTGCGCGGGAGCATCCCAAACCTCTGAAGCTTCCCTCACCAAGTTCCTTTAATGCCTTTTGCCTGATGCACTTGCAACAGTTGAGCATCTCGCATGGACAGAAGAGACAATAATGCAGTGTTATGGTCGATCCACAAATCTGAGGCTGTTGGAGTGACGTCCGTACATTACAGAACCAGTCGCTGTGCCCAGATTAGATATTTGCTCTTTTAGCAGAAACCAACTCCAGAGATGCCGGGGATGTCACACTCGGGAACGATCCGATACCCTGCGTTGTAGGATCCAGATCTATGTTAAAACTCGAGAGAATCGAGAGGGATGCACCTTCGCACACCAGGTTCCGAGAATTATGTCTTTTGGCCCCTTTTACACCCGTCGTGCTGGAGGGGACATGAATTTATATATTCCCCAAATTGATTCGCCGTTTTTAACAGGCTCAGAGACAAACAGGTTCCAAAGATCAACCCAATTCAGTCGACACAACGTCGAGAGACCATCTGAAAGGGAACACAGAATTTTTATATTTGGATTCAAATGTAACATCTCATTGAAAATGCTTTTTATATTAGCAATAGTCATAGTAGAAAGACTACGACAAAAAATATAATCATGATTAATATCCTGATTGTGAGATCTCTATTACCACCATTACACATTAACATTGAAAAAATATTTGATAAAATGTTTAAATATTGGGTGAATAAATAACAAAATATTCTCTTAATATTTAACCTTAAATATATACATGTAAAAAAATGATAAAACAAGATATACATAGGATCAAACTAAATATTTTTTTAAATAACTGAAAGACATACATCAAAAAAAAATCTTATAACTCCATTATTTTCGATTTATACTTTTCGGAAGACAAAACTTAAAACGAAACATTACATCAATAAGAGTTTTATTTGACTTTTATTTTGACAGCGTATGTTTGTAACCAACAGGCGCACACCTCGTGACTGGTCAGTTGACTGTAGTTTGGAAAGTCACGTGATCCGTTTTCTCTGAAACAAGGATGTGATAATAAAAGCCAAACATCTGCGAATAAGACAGAAAACGATACAACATCCGCACACGATGCGTTCGGTGAACGTTATTTGTGCTGTTTTTTATTCGTGGATTCTGGTCATACCTTGTGGTGCTGATGGAACACGTGGCTGGCCAGTGCCTTACGAGTAAGATACAAAATAGCAAAACATTTATTTATTTATTTATTTATTTACTGATTTAGGTGCTGCTACTAAAATATATGTTCAAGAATATTTGTAAGTATTAAACCCAAAATTGAAAATAAAATAATTTTTGGAAGAGTTTGTATATGAAAATAAAGTTGGATGACGTTGTGACGTTAGAGCTCTGCTTTCTCACATGGCAACAACAAATGCATTTCAGGAGACTTGGCAGACGCCCACATGTTGACCCCTATTGCCAGGCTCTGTATCCATTCTGCCCCACTGGAGATCCGGGCGGCCAGATGCCCAACATGAAAGCTTCTGATACCATCTCAGTGTTCCGGCTCCAGGCTCCAGTGTGGGAGTTTAAATATGGTGACATGTTGGGAAAGTTTGTAAGTGCATGTGTCTAACAGATGGCCTCCTGTCTGAATGATTCATTCAATATTGTCTAAGGAGTTTTGTTCTGCACAGCATATAATGCACGATGCCATTGGCTTTGCAAGTGCGGGCACCAAAAGAAACTTCACCATGGAGTGGTATGAGCTGTTCCAGCTTGGGAATTGCACTTTCCCGCAGGAAAGAGAAAATGTAAGTGCGCCGTTTTGGTGCAACCAGGGAGCCGCATGCTTCTATGATGAAATAGACGACACACACTGGAAACAGAATGGCACTCTGGAGAAGATCGGAGAGATTTCAGGTAAATCTAGATTGATTTCGAAGCTTTCCATCTATATGATTTGTGTGCGATCTTTAATTTTTCACTTTGAGGTTTTGCGGCAAAAAAAGGGTGGCCAAAATCCAAAATTCATAAAGGTTGTTTGTACTGTGTCATCTTGTTATCTCACACAGTCGTTCTTTTATTAGGTGAGACGTTTAATGAGATGGCCCGGTGGGTTCGGGAAGACAACGAAACCGGGGTATTTTATGAGACTTGGACTGTGAAACGAGACCCTGGTGCCAACGCAACGACGTGGTTCGAATCCTACGATTGTTCCCAGTTTGTGCACCGTACATATAAGAAATTAACAGAGCTCGGCGCTGTTCTGGCGAGCAAAACCCAGACCAATTATACAAAGATCTATCTGTACAGTGGAGAGCCCGTCTTTTTGGGAGATGATGATATTTTTCAACAGTCTTCTACAAAAGATCTCGCCACAGATATCAGAAAGTTCTATCACTCATTTCGCCCGCATCAGTCAGTTTGGGAAGTTATTATTAGTCTCTTTGAAGCTTATGAGATGACGGTCATTGAAAAGATCTTTTATTTGTACTACAACTCTAAATATTGGAAATTGCCGATGAAACACCCTTATATTAGAATAACCTATGAGGAGATTCCCTTACCGTAATGCTATCTTAGAATCTTTGTAACTAAAATTTGTATTTTTCTATTTCCATTGTCATCACATAACCACCAGATAAGTTTGAATAATATCATTGTTAACCAATGTACATTGCTCACAAAATACTGATTAGGTTGCAATGTTTTGATTCAAAAAGAGTCTGTTGTTGTTTTACAATATAAATAAATGTGATTAACATTTTTGTACAACTTGTTATCTTTTTTTTTTTTACTTGTTTTTGATTGAATTTGAACGCACAGACACTTTTTTAAGTAAACACAGAAGACATCAACGAATTGAAACGGAATGCACAGACACCATTAAACTGAACAGAGATAACGTCCCCGAATTCAATAATGTATTGCCTTTTAACATTAAGCATTATGACACACGGTTGTACTAATTATTGTTGTTAAGCTGCTTAAATGCAATGTATTTTGTCTAAAGCGCTATATAAATAAAGTTGACATTGACATTTTCTATTTCTATTGTTTTTAAATGACACAATTCATCATTTACAAGTCACTCAGCCGAGAGGCCTTGTTTAGCTCCACTTGTTCTCATCAAGGACATCCAAGTTAACAAGTATTTATGTTCAAATAAATCTGTTTTAATATAAACTAATGACAGAATGTGTTTTTCTTGTTTAATAATTTGCAAGAACATTCTTGCAAATTATAGTAAACAGTATCTAGAAATGAAGTAAGCATAAGTAAGCACTGTAAAAAGCACCATTTTGAGAATATCTGACTCTGAAATAAAGCATTAATATAAGTCTTGAAACAACAATAACAAGCAACAATAGTAATTTACATAAAGAATAAACACTAGGCCACAAACATCCAACAAAAAATATTCCTGTTAATTTAAAAGAAATAAGCACATATATATTTCAAACCTCTACGGATGGAGCAAAATGTTCAAATATCAAACACTTAGCAGTTTATATTCATAAATGTGATAAATGTTTTCCACTACAATAATGATGAATTAAAACAAATGGTCTCTTCATAGTGCAGCTTGGTCCAAGGTAGTCTTACATACAGTATAATAAGATCGATATTCATATCTAGACAGTAATTCATACAGCTGAGTTATATTTATCATATATGCAAATATATCAACATTCCCCACACAATAAAACAGAAAATAGCCAGAAGTTCAAAGTTTCCTGCTTAATATATCTTCTTTTTAGTGGACAGAAGTGTAATCAAAATACATTTTATTTCCTACCAATCTGACAAACTCAAATATACCCAACCCATCAAGAGCATAAAACTTAACACTTTACTTACTAATTAGATGTTAATATTTACATGAAGTATGTATACGGTGCTTAATATTATACACTATATTCAAGATTGTATTAATATAAAATAAAATACAAATATCTACATGAACTAAAAATTCAAGTAAACGACATTGCTATAAAAACCAACACTTTGCATGTTTTAACTTGTCTTATCATCAAACATGCAAACCCAGATTTAATGCACTTGCTATTACCCTCATGTGAACTGAAAGTAAATTCTTCTAATAATGTATTATAAAATCTACTCTTATTCTTTGAAAGACTTCTTTATGCAAAACCTTTATAAACCTTGGTCCACTACATAATAGGTATGCTTTTAAATAACCCCTAATAAAACAGTGCAAATTCAATTGGTGTGGAAATGAAAAATACAAAACTGCAATCTCAGCTTGTAAAGAGAACAAAAACTATTTAGTCCAAGTCTGATAGCCCGTGTCTTTTGAAATAAAGAAATTTAGAAATAATGTGCGTTCACTAGGTGGGCATCATATCTGGAAACCAAACCCGTCCCAAGTGTTTGGACACTTCCCAGCGGATCTCATCCAAGCTGTATTTGTGGTCTGGAATAAGAACCTTTTCCATGATAGACAGCTGAGAAAGACCGCGACCACACATCTTCACAAACTCCACGAAAGCACTGCAAGACACCTCACACTCGCCCAGTCCAATAGCTGACAGATGCTGGCAGCATCCGCGATGCAATGGCCGCAGACCATTGGCACATACCACTAGCTCCACAAGTCGTGGGCAGTTCATGCCCACGCGCCCAAGCACCTCCTTGCTGACAGACCGGCCGAAGTAAAGATGTGTCACAGATATCTCATCACGGAAAAAGGGCCCAAACTCATCCTCGTACAGGAAAAAGTACATGACCAGTTGAATTTGGGTGAGTGCCGTACTAAAGCGTCCCAGCTGCTCTTCTTAATGGTATGGAACTACTGACCAGGGTTTTTGCTAACCATATCTATGCGCAGATGTTCTTGGTGCGAAAGCTTTTCTGAGGACAGTGCCAGGAGCACGGTTGGATCATCTACATCATAGTAAATCATACCTGCAGGTGAAACATGTTGACAACGGCTCATTTTTAACAGCTTGAGTGTGGTGGTGTTGTTGTTGTCTACCAGAACCTTAAGGGAAGGATCATCAACTGGTGTATCATCAATTTCTAGAGACAAAAGTGACTTGGAGTTCACAAAGACCACTGTTAGTGCTGAGATGAAATGTGACTACAGAGTGGTAAAGTAATCCTAGCACCACATAAGCAAACACTGTTCTTAAATACTTTTGGTAACTCCATGAAGCTTGGTCGTGCTGTTGAGATAAGCCAAAGTGTCTTCAATGAGCAGTTGACCAGTTGCGACAGAATTTGACAAGCAGCATAAGATTAAGCTTTCCATTATAAAAACTCAAACACTAGATTCAAGATTCTGGAAATGTATTTATACTGAAAACCTTCTTACAATATAATAGGATGTTATTTGAAAATCGCCCAACCGGGAAGAGGCGTAATGAGTGGGAGAGGGGTCTATTTTACCAATAGGAAAAAACGAGGCTCGCAGTTACATTGTGGACACTAGGAAATCATACACAGCCACACAATTATGAGTCTGCTAAAGAGCCAATAGCCGGGCCCAGTCGGACTTCAGATCTCCCAAGTCTTCAGCAAGCTGTCTGACCCTCTTGAAAGACGAGCCACTCTCCGCCTTGCTTAACCTCTTCAATCTGCGGATTAAAACAGAGCTGTAGGGCCTAAAACAAGCATACCTGGTTTAATCACAAGAGACATTTATTAGTTTCTCTTAACAAGTGAACCTTTTGTTAACGTATGTGTGCAGCTAGTTGTGATCTAATTGGATTAAGATAGCAGAATTTTGTTAGAAAAGAGTAAACGCATGAGAAGATTACGCATAGGTTTCTTCAGTTGTATGTTGTTTTCTCGGTTGTGTCGCTGATATTTTGTTGACCTACTTCTTATCTGCTCCTGCAGTGCGGCTAGAGACTTTCAGCGTAACAGCGTCTAAAATTGGTGATGTTGTTCTGTAGAGACTGTCTAGAGTTGCTGCCTTCTACTTATTACAGAATAGATCAAGTCTTCCTGCAGAGGGCGCACAGAAATACGACGGATCATATGGTGTGGACAGACATAAAGCAATCACACCTTTGCATATGGCACACGCTTTTATATAAAAACACTTAAATTGCTTTATACAATTAGAGTATGTGCAATCCCTTGGATCGATCCATGTCTTTGGTGTTGCCTGTGCCGTATGGCTCTCTCACTACTGAGCTACAGAAAACTCTTCCCGAGCGTGAGCCTTTACTTTAAACTTCTTTTTGATCTTGCAAACATTTTCCGCTCTTGAATGGTTTTGCTCTATAAATATGGCAAGCCAGTTTTTCAGTTAATGTTCAAAGGCACGATCAAACAAAGGCAATTATGGCAATATATGTCGCAAGATCTCCTGTGCCAGCCGTAACCAGTTGGAGGCCAGATCTCCTGAGTCTGACTCTTGCAAGACTCAATCTTCGAGATTTACTGTATCTTTTTTACGCTACTAACACAAATTTTTTTAATAGCTATTCCATTAGCCACTAGTACTTATTCATCATACTCCTACAGGTTTTATCTCGCTTTGTGTAACTTTGTAACCTCGTTGTCACACTTGTTCATCTATTGTTGTTTCTGATATATACCGCTTCATTGTCTCCTCGACTCTTAGTAAGTCGCTTTGGATAAAAGCTTCTGCTAAATGTTAAGAAAGTTGTCAAACCTGCTTAATAATTGCTTGGGTTATTTTGTAATAAATTGTGGCAATAAAGGCTTGTAAAGTTCTTTTAAATATAGCCACATAGGTTGGGTTAATGTAATCGTAGTTAAAGTCAGATTTCTGTAAAATCACAGGTGTCAAATGCCTTGGGAGTTTAGATCTAACCTTAATAAAACACACCTAATTCCGTAAATCAAGGACTTCAGGATAACCAAAACATCTTTTTGTAAAAGCTATCTGATACTTAGCAATAGATTTTATGGCTTCATGTCAGAAGAATAACACAAAGAGCCTGTTTTGTCTTGCTTAATAGTTACAAGAAGTTTGAAGGGAAAATCAAGACAGCTTGTTCAGAGCTAGTGACAGCTCATTCAAGACCCTAGAGGCGTACCCTCTAGGGTACTTGGTCTTTAAACACTGCCCGGAGCTTCTCTGGCACCTGCGGAAAGATCTTCAAGGTGATTTGGCCGAAAGGAAGAGTTGCTGACCAGTGCAGGTGTGCTGAAAGGGTGTGGATCCTCACATTGTTGAGGGGAAGATGTTTTTTTAGCAACTTCTCACGAAGGATGACAGAGTTTTTCTCTTAAGAACAAATATATTATCCCGTCAGCGTAGAGGGATGGATTGCTAGAGCATCTGGTTGTTTTGGAACACACAGGCGTAGCTACACGACTTCTTAGAAAGGCCCATGTAACAAAAGGCAACCTAGCCAACAAGGACTATTTGTGCAAGAATGAATTTTAAGCCATCCAAATCAAGGTCCACGGTGCTGAATAAGGGGAAAGTGGTTGACATGTTCTGAGTTTCCTTCTCAGGGTCTTTCATCCCGGCCATCACGGAACGACCAGTCAATAGTTTAGGGAAGCTGTTCAACTCCAGTCTGAAAGATTCCGCCGTTTCTTGAACAGACTGTTAATAAAATGAATGTTTCGCCTCCGTAACTAATCTCAGGATTATATTCAAATTTCTTTTTAAGCATTTTCAATTAAATGTATAATTTAGGCTTTTTTTTCTGCAATTCTTGCCATGTATTGTTTGTTTTTCCTAGGAGCATTCCATTGACAGAAATAACCTCTTTAATATAAACTAAAGCCATATTGATTAGATCAGTGGTTCCCAAACTTTTTGCAGCATGCACCCCTTTCTAGTGTTTGACACCTGTCAAGCACCCCCCAACACTTTACTCTGGTTAAACTTCACATTTTCAATTGCAACTACTTAATACAAATACTCTGGTTAAACTTCACATTTTTAATTGCACAAACTAAACACAAATATTTGTTGTATTGTAGATAAGAAAACATAAAAAAATCGGTTATAAATATAACTGATTACTACCTTTTTTTATTGAGATGGATGGGCCTGCATGTTTGCACACAGCTCATCAAAATTCGGGGTAATGGATGACAGTTTTACTCTCAAATCATTCTCAGCATCTAGTCTTTGTCGACATTTTTAACCAGCTGTCCATTTTGATGAATGTAGTAAGTGAAAAAATAAATAAATGAATTATCAGTTAACGCCTAATATGAACTGGGCGGGGCCATTGTAACACAGACGTGCTTGTACAATGAAATTAAATCATGAGTAAATTTAAATCATTTAAATTTATAGCTTGTAATGTGAAATGTAAAATTTTCGCGTGTGAAGTTTCCCTTAAATACGTAAACAGACATCCCAACCTGCAAAAAGTCATTTCAGGGAGGTATCCCGAAGCACTCCCCCCACAAACCGCCAATACCCCCCCCACCATACACCCCAACTACCCCCTCCCGGGTATGTAACTACTTACATACACCCCAAATGTAGCCCTGGGCCTATTTACTATACCTTTTACTTTTGTTGCAAGCTTTCGTTGTACTCTGATGCTTGCTTCGCAGATTTGAGCAACTTTCCAGAAACCTCAAAACCTCATAGCACTCTGTGTCAATGAAGACATCAGATTTACAAGTGTTTGGTGAGACATCTGACTCCTAAATTCTGTCTTGATGTGAAGCACAATGCTGAAGGCCCTTTCCACATCACAGATAGAATCTGGCAGCACCGACAGCACCTTCATCAGCTGACTGATCTCCATAAATCTCAACTGCCCTGAGATCACAGATCTTCCTTTGGACAGCTTCTACAGCTTTTACCAGAACTCATCCACTGGTAAATTCTTGTCATTTGGTACCAGTGCTCCCGGGTTACATGAGACATAATCCAGGATTTCCAAATTGAGTTGTTCTCTAGCATCTACCTTCATCACATTTGGAAATCTCTCTGCCAAAGTCCAAATGTGCTCTGGTTTCACATCATCTGGGTTCTCTGGATTGACCACGGACAGATTTGTCAACATTTGGTCTCTCATTGGGAACTTTTCTTTTACTTTTTAAAAGCTTCTGACATAGAATGCCGCTTCATTGTCTCCTCGACTACTTGTAAGTGCTTTGGATAAAAGCGTCTGCTAAACGCCTAAATGTAAATGTAAAATAGAATGTTCTGGCATCTTTTAAGAATTGCTTTGTCTTGTGAGTGGAGAGTTCTTCCTAACTTAACAAAAGCCTCCTTGTCAAGAACCCAAGAAAAGTTCTTCATCTGGACAGTGAATTTCAGGTTTGCTCACATCTATCTCCTGCAGTTTCACTTCTCTCAATACCTTTGGCACAATACATCTGTGAAATCAGGATGCTGTCTGTCTTCACATGCGCTTCACACACACACACACACACACACACACACACACACACACACACACACACACACACACACACACACACACACACACACACACACACACACACACACACACACACACACACACACACACACACACACACACACACACACACACACACACACACACACACACACACACACACACACACACACACACACACACACACACACACACACACACACACACACACACACACACACACACACACACACACACACACACACACACACACACACACACACACACACACACACACACACACACACACACACACACACACACACACACACACACACACACACACACACACACACACACACACACACACACACACACACACACACACACACACACACACACACACACACACACACACACACACACACACACACACACACACACACACACACACACACACACACACACACACACACACACACACACACACACACACACACACACACACACACACACACACACACACACACACACACACACACACACACACACACACACACACACACACACACACACACACACACACACACACACACACACACACACACACACACACACACACACACACACACACACACACACACACACACACACACACACACACACACACACACACACACACACACACAAGGTCTCTCGCTCCCTGCCTCTCTACCGTGCGCGCGCTGCTTGATTTGAAATACTCTCGCATGCGCGCTCTTGCTCTTGATTCCGGGAGATTTTAACTCATTTGCGGGCATCAGGGAGGCTCTTCCGGGAGACTTGGGATGTCTGCGTAAAAATAATAAAGAGACAATCTTTTTCCCCGCCATTACAAACATTCTCTGGCGCACCCCCGGGGGTCAGTCTGCGCACCACTAGGGGTGCGCGCACCCCAGTTTGGGAACCACTGGATTAGATTAAAGTAAGCTAATGTGTTGACACGTCGATGCAGATTTTGGGGGAAATACTGAAATGAATTGCTTTTAGTGCTGGAACGAATTCTGAATGATCCCAAATGTAGGCTATTGCCTTTTCAGATATTGTATAAATAAAATGTTATGTGTTCCAGTAAATTATAGAAGAAGCACGCAACACTATTTTTGTAATGTACCTTTGCTGAACAAAGAACCTGATTTATTATTACCATTCAGCTCCATCCACATGTCATAATATTAAGCAGATTCACAAGTTGTATTTTTATGCCTTTTACAGCCGAGGCTTATCACACCTTAAACTCCCTCCCATCCCAGACAATCTTATATGCCTCAAAACAACCACAATATTATTTCAAGTTTCCTCACAGTCCCTTCATTTGTTGGGAGGCCTGGCCACAAGAGTCGCGTTACTACAATACAAAGCAGAACATACTCACCGTTTGTTTTAAAGTGACAGAAGAGGAGGTGTTTACACCACACTACTAAGACAAACAAGGAACACTGCAGACATTAAGCCCCTCAATAAGTTCAGACTACAGATGTTATATACATGCCAGGGAAAAACACAACCGCGTGTTTATCACTGTATAAAAATGTACAGTGGTTTTATTGACATACATTCCATATGTTTACATCTGCGAGGAGGCACACCCAGTATTGCACTTCATTAAAAGTTCTGGCTCAAAACAAAACCCAGAATATCAAACGAAACTGAAGTGTAGAGTAGCAACATCAGAATACACATATGAAGGGTAACTGTCATTATATACAATTAGATTAGATAAATCTTACACTATTCCTCCCAGTGTAACATTCTACAGTCCTTATATATCAGTTTAATATTTATCCGTCAAATCATGATGCACTTCAAAGCTAAGGAATACTGTACAGGAATAAGAAAAGAAAAGTTAACATACAACAATATAATCTTAAATTTGTATATCTCAGAGGCTGAAATCATGGCCCATCTTGTTTTTTTAAGCATCCGCATGGTGATAAGCAGCCTCAGATTCAGTTAAAAAATCCCTTATACATTGTTACACTTAGTGGTCAGAACGTGTGCAATGTTTATGGGAGCCGCAGGGTTACAACGGCTGCATGCAAACACTACACAAACTTTTTTTGTTCTTTTTGTAATTCTTTAGCATCTAAAGGGAGGGATGCAAAGTTCCCCTCAAAGAACCGAACCTCCGGTGAATCTGCTCTCATGCTGTGTTGACAAGGGGGTCAGTCGACACAGGTAGATACTGTGTATAAATAGACAAAGAGATCTTCTCAGAATCCTGACACTTAGAAGGTATGGGCATTTCTACACACACCACACCCCAGTGCAAACTCCTCTCCGGTGGGAGGATGTACCACATGCAGGGGGCATTCACTGCCCTCTAACTGTTTTCCTTTTGGTCCTACAAAGTAGAAAGAGAAAAACAACAACCATGTAAAGTTTTGACATGACAAAAACTTCCCGTTTAAACAATTGAGAGGGAATTTTTACCAGCAGGACAATGAGGCAAGTCTTCTTTGGGAACACTGGTCATCCTCTGAAAGTCATCATGACAGGCATTGCAAAAATGTGTGGTGCCAAAACAGAAGAAAACGGCAACAGAGCAACAGTAGCGGCATTTATATTCCAGAAAATCTGTGCCATGTTTAGAGCACATCTGCAACAAAAAAACAAAAAAAAACAATTAGGGGCAGTTCCCAGACATGGCTTATGTAGACATCCTAAAAAAAGTAAGTGTCATATTTCCTAAAATCTCCATATAAGTTTTTTTTAATAAAGGCATGGGTCACGATCTTTAAACTCTTGTGGACTCATTGGAAGGCGAACACGTTCACACAGCTCCATAAATGATAATCGAGACATAATTTCCCCTCCACTCTGGATCACTGAACTCCATTAGTACAACTCGCTGCCACCATTCTCTGCTCCTCATCCTCATCCAGAGATGGCACATAGAACACAAAGCATTACAGGCAAACCTAGCTGAAGTGGCATCACATTTCTGTGATGAATTTCCCACTAATTATCTGCTGCCGAAAAAGCATGCCATAGAGACATATGCAGATGTTCTGCATAAGGCGTAAATTATTTCAAATAACCACCACTTACACACGTACTTCTTCCAAATCCATTGTTTTATGTGAATAATGCCATTAAAAAAAAAGAAATTCTAAGCTTGTAATACGATTACTGAAAAATTCCATCCAAACCGGATTGAAGAGATTGTCTTGTGTCATGTAATCATGTTACTGCGATTAAAACCTTACTCTGATTATGGAAAATAATCGCACTATTAGTGCTCATGTAAATGGAGTCATTGATGATATATCTTTACTATAGCTACACACTACTTTACAATAGCATGCTTCTAAAACTACATATGTATAAAATATTCAAAAGAATTTAAGTTTTAACAAGCATTGTTTGCCATTCTCTTTCATTTGCTTCCAGCAATACTAGATAATTTAGAATGTGCTGCATTTAGCGTTTTTTAGATGATTTTAGAGGGTTTTGCAATTAACCTTTTCAATTTCACAAACCTGTGCTCTGGACACATCTGAGCATGCTCCACAAATGAGCTCGCGGGGATCATAGTCATCTCCTTGTCCTGCCTCAGCATCACAGCGGGCTTCTCCCCCAAAATATGCCTGAAAGCAGAACGTTATTTAACATCAGGATTATCAAATTTGGACTGCTTTGAGCAATTAATCAGCCACAAATAAGTTTGACATAAAATACAAATCTCAGAAGTGTTTACGTATGGTGCAGGAGAACCAATATGGTGTCATTACAGGTATCAATGTCCTTATCATGTAGACAATTCAGTTAAACCTGTTCTTTAGCTAATCTCGACTACTTTATTACAAAATTTTTGAATTTTGCAAAAAGTAACATTGTGATCAAACCTTTTTACACTTGAAGCAGACATAGTAGGCGTATCTGTTCATTGCAAATCCAGCTGGGTCATTGAAGAATCGTGCTCCGGACATCGTGATGGCTTCACTCTTGTGGAGACCTTCATACTCAAGTCTCATTAATGCCTTTCTTCTCACATCCTCATACAGCTCTTTAATGGGATCCAGCAGTTCTTTTAGCACAGAGTGGTTTATCTTGTTCTAAAAGAAAAACAAAACGACAAAGACATTTATATTCACATTCAAAGTTCATTTTTAGCTCCTATGTACCTTCCTTTTTTTTTTAAATACTTCTATTTCTACATCATTATTTTTATTATTTATAAACAATATCATGCTTTCGTGCAAAAATGAAGCATGAAAGCATTTGTTTCTATTAAGCATCTATGTGAAAGGTGCTACAGTAATAAAAACATCATGTTTTAAAACTACAATGGAATATTGTGAAATCAAAACAGATCCTGGTTATAACGACATTCTTTAAAACAGGTATGTTTGTTTACTTTAAAAAAAGAGCTTAAAACTAATACTTTGTTGTAAAAAAGACTCTAAAGACGTAGAATTGTACACTACGTCGCATCTTAATCTACTGTGACAAATATTCAAATATTGTGCATGAAGACGTCAATAATGCCTTTATGGTACTGGTAACATGACATGGGAAAAGTTTAAACACACATTCCATTTTCGTAGAGTTTTAGCAAATAACAAAAAAAACAAAAAAGTACAGAACCTATTGTATGACTTTAGAAGAATTGCAATACAGTGAGTCATGCTTTCATAAAAATGCTAAGGAATGACATTAGGCTGAGAAACTACAAGTTGTATGTTTAAAATATGATTTTAACTTATTCAAATAAAGTTCAGAATAAATACCTTGCAAATAGGGCATGACATGAACCCAAACGTTATCCTTGGCCCAAGCCAGCGGTTCTCTAGAACCCTTCGTGTGCACTGGAGATGGAAAACGTGACTGCAGTCCAGCTAAAAACCCAGTAGAACACAGTTACACGCTGATCACTTCTATGAATGTTTAAATCAATGCAACCCTGGTACACACAAAAATAACTACTTCTTTACCTGGATTGCTGGGGCAGCAGACAGAGCTTCAGTAAAGCAGATCATACACATATCATCAGCGTCCTGTTTCAGACACACTGCGGTTTTGTCACAACCATGCAGACAGGGCAGACACATCTCTTCATTTTTTACCCCACCACAAGGATGGCCACACTGATGAGTCTTACTGCAGGCTAGCTTTGCATACTCCTACGCACAAGAGTTAAAGACATCATAATGTCAGCGAGACCATTCGCTAAACTAAGTAAACGAACAAAAGAATATTGACATCATTTTTGAGGGTATACCTGACAATCTTGATCTGAGCAGACACTCCCTACGGAGGACAGTTCTGTTCCGTTCCTGGTACCACAGAAGCGGCACGCGTCTGAACTGCTGGATGCTGGTTTACCTAAGTGATGACACAAGTACACTCAATCAGCTTTAATAGTCTGTGAAAATCACTGAAGCCCATCACAATGAGTCAAATAGAGCAGTCAGCTGTCACAAATCCTAATACTGAGATTAGAATAGTCGACAGCGCTGGGGCCAAGAGGCTAGAGCATGAAAGAGTCAAAAATGACAAGGCAAATAAAATTCCTTTTGTCTGTAAATTCGTCAGGACATTCGTCAGATATGGTGCTTATAGAATTTTTTTTAATCCACCATCATTCTGATTTATCCATTGTTTGTGAATATTTTTTCTTAAAAGCAGGAAATATCACCTGTGTGCTCACGAAACTCCACCATGGCCTTCATGGTCTTTGAGTCAGCAAGTGCCATAAGCCAGAAGAGTTTGGTCCTGCCGCATCCTTCATGCAGATCCACCTTAATGGCCTCCTCCTCTTCCTTAAACACCTGCACAAGGTCAGAATTGTGTGTTATGAATGAGGATCATTAATCATTACATTTTTCCTTGCAATTCTGATTTTATTTAACTTTTCTGTTAACATAATTTTTTTTTCATTTAATCAGAAAAATGACGTTACTGATCAAAACGTATAACATATTGTATTGCATATTGTATTATGTTACATTATCGCATTATGTTTTTTTACTTTTGGGGTCACCTTTGACTTTGGTAGTAAAACAAATAACTATTATGGAAGTCTGGCGACTGGCTTAGATACACACACTCAATAAATATTTGGTTGATCAAATAATAAAAAAAAATAACCTTTTTAATGTGTGATCTTTGAAAACAGCTGTTTTCCAAAAGACTTTACTCTTCACTGTTAAACTAGACCCCCCTTCTCAAGGCAACAATAATGCAATGGAGGCTGACCTGTCTCTGGTGGGTACGTGTGCGCCGGTGAAGATGTAAGAAGCGGTCACAGTCAGTGCAAAGGTTTCCACATGCATTACATAAAATGATGGCTGCGGTCTCCCCATCGTCATGGTTATCACACATGGGCTGTGAAAAAATGTCAAGAAAATTGAAAAGGACTATTTAAGTCTACTATTCTACTAACAGAGTTTAACTTTGACATTATTAGACAATGGATGCTATACCATCTGTTTCTGCTGCCCATCTTTACCCATCCAGCGACCAGAGGATAGTCGGTCCACATGGTCCTGATCTAGCACACACAAAGAGGCCAGAGCAAGCCACAGCTAAAAAGAACACAAACAATGGAACCTCCACTTAGCGATTTATTACATCAACAAGAAAAAATTGTTAACCCTTTTGAAGGAAGACACTTAAAAGTGATAGTTTACCCAAAAATGAATATTCTGTTACAATATATTCACCCCCTTGTCTTTTTAAACATTTATGACTACCTTCCTTTATAAAGTTATTTTGAAGAATGTTAGAAACGAAAACCTTTGGACCCCATTGACCTCTTTTATATTATATTGGTAATTTCAAGTGGTTCCTGTAAGCAATATGTTTTAAACTATCTTCTTCTGTGTTGTACAAAAGAAGGTCAAACAGGTTCTAAATGAAAGGAGGGTGAATAAATGATAACAGAACTCACTAGTTCAGTAAAACTGATGTGAAATGGGCCAAACACAATATACAAATGAGCTCAAGGAAATCCTGATACTGAGCATCTAAACAAAACGGTTTACCAAATATTTAGCCTGTTTCTCATGCAAGTTGCCCAAATATGCAAAGAGAGTAGTGAAGAAGAGTCGTACCCGAGTGGTAGCAACGCAGCGCACAGGAGATCGGTGTTCTTCTTCCATCTTTGTGAGTGCAATGATGGTCTCGGCTATAGCATTCTTAGTGACCCTGGACCAGGCATCTGAGAGGTGCCCCTGGGGTAAAAACAAATTAGATGATGAGAGATATGCATATTTGAGCAGCTAAATATGCATATCTCTCAACTGGCAGGGGGTCAGTTGGGGTCTGGTGGTAAGAGAGATGGACTTGTAAGCAGAAGGTGACAGGTACGAATCCCAGGGCCAGCAGACAATGATGAAAGTGCCCTTGAGCATTTTTTTTGTTCTTTTAAAATGCCATTTTGAAAAGAACCATAAAAATTTTTTTCTTTAAAAAAGGTTCAATAATCTTTTTCTATAAAAAAAAAAATTCAATTAACAGTTGTCCTTAATAACACATTCGTCATGGACAAGTGCATACCAGTGTTTTGCATTTGACACAAATATATAAAAAATAGAAAGTACTGTATCTGAGATCGTTTTTTGTGTGGAGTCAAATTCATGTAAACTGGATAATATATGTTACTGCAATTTATTACACTGAAATGTTGGAAATAATAACATTGTCGGAGTGCGTGTTGTCAGAAGTGCTGATACTGGAAAAGTTAGGTGAGCTCATTCCAGATTTTCAAAATTCGTTTGTCCTCACGTTTAAGGATTCTGAAGCTGAGGGTTATGAAATCATTACTCACGGCAGCCATGTCTTTAACTAGTTTGATGATAATTTCAGCTATCTGTGGTGGAGTGGAGCCCTTCATCCACCAGTGACTCTCTCCACGGCGTAGGTAGCTGAACAAAAACACATGAATAAACAATCAAACTAGACTAGAAAAACACAGTTCCCTTATTTCACTTAATCTTATTGCTAATGTGGTATTTAGTTTTTGTTAAATTAATTTTAAGAAAATTTCTTTGTCCACCCATATAACAAATAAATCTTATTTCATAAACTAAAACATATTTCATGAAAATAATTTTGAGACTGGCAAACTGACAGCAACCAAGCTTACCTTGAGTTAAATATCATGGGCAAAGTGACCGTCGTGACTCCTTTGCCTGCAGCCATTCCAGCTGTGCCAACTATAGTGGTGCCCTTAGCTTTGAGCTGCACAGTGAGGGCCTTAGCGATGCACCCTAGGAACATATCTAAAATGCCTAGCTTGGTCCAATCTCCTTTCTCAGTAGAGTGAATGATGTCACTGATGTCCGCTGGTGGAAGGGCTTTCACGCCAATGACACTGGCCAAACGCATGGGAGTTACCTCGGGAAGAACCCGCCGTAGAAGTGATGTCACCTGCATGCCAAGAATAAAGAGAACAATCAATTTTAGATATTGAAGCTTGAGACTAGTAGTGGACAAGAACGTTTGAGTAAATGTATGATATTTAAAGAGCAGAATGGTCGACAACATGTCATTTAATGAATAAAGTGCTAATATGAATTGTTTAGAGAATTATTTGATAAGAAACCAAGGACACACCTGTCTCTGAACACGTGGTGAAGCAGTGTGAAGCAGTGAGAAAAGGTCCTGTAGCAGGGTGAGCTGCTGAGCCAGATACTGCCTGCCAACATTCGACCCACTCAAGGCCAGGACCATAGACAGCAGCTCAAAACAGTACGCATCAGATGAGGCATCATCATCACTTGGTTGAGAGTTTGCATTCTCCTTGCTGGAGATCGCGTGCTCCCATTCCTCACGTACACGTGTGGCCTCCATTCGGATGGCTTGGACAATATGTGCACACACCTATGGTAGCAAACAGTCAAAATTCTGTGATAAGTTCATGCTTATGGAGAAGCTGTTTTTGAAAACTCATAGACACTTGAAAACAGAATTTAAATGGAGCCTTGGGAAGATTTGCCCAACAGAACCCCAGAATTTTTTTAATGGACCTGGTTTTACATACAAAGGGATTTAAAGGGTTGAAGAAGGATTCTACTAATATCTCATGAGACTACGATTGAAGTTCTCAATCTTTTATAAGAGACTTCATTCACATCATAATGCTGCCTGCAGACACCTCATTAAGGTTTGTGTTACCTGTTTCTGAAGGTTAGTCAGCTTGCTCCTGCTGAATATAATTCCAACCATGTGCTCCTTTAAGTCTGCATCAGATGGAGCCTGAAGACAGACAATTTACAAAACCATCGACATCTTCATGATAGGCAAACACAGGTAATGGAGTTGAAAGCCATCAAAGATAAGACATGGAGGTACTGACCTTGTCTTCTCCCTCAGGTGAGGAGAGCAGGTTCTTCTCTTCTTGTTCTGGTGTTGGTTCAGCATCACCACATATCAGTTTTCCAAATACCTACAAGTAAAAAAACAGCATTACATTTATGCAAATGGAAAACAAAAATGTTTATACACAGATACTTTAGTCAATGGTATAAACTTTTTATCGTTGTGTGTTAACTTGGATTTTGGCCCACACCGTTTGTCTAGTAACACCATAAACTAATACAATATTTGTGAGTCTAAAAACACTATGATATGTTGAAATATGATTACTGGTATGTAACTTACCTGAGAGGTAATAAGGCGAAAAACACGCAGTGTCTCAGCCTCACAGTTCTTCTGCTGGGCTACGCTGGCTGATATCTGCCCAGCAATTTTGATGCTCTCACCCTCCTTCCAGCCAAGTACTTTGACCTGCCGTACCCTAAGCGTGTTTTCAGGACCCTTGAGTTCAATCTTGATCACATGGTGGTCTCCTCCAGGCAGCTCACTAGTAACCCAGCCCATGTGTCTTGAATCCAAGTCAATCTGACAAAACAAAACATTTTTTTACAATGACTCCATGGTGCCTAAGTTCCCTCCTTGGAAAATGTTTTCCCAATTCTTTGAACTCTTTTTGTAATACAGTTGCCGAGGCCCTTTTAAAATAGATAAATTAAATAATTTTTAAGTAAAGGACATTGATTATTCAGAAGGCAACTTAAAAGAAAGTCCCACCTGTTTGACCCTGCAGAGATCTTCCACAGCCTTTCCACACAGGAATGCTATTGAGGTTACTTTATTCTGAGCAAAAAGCATACACATATTAATGTACATTAGCAACGTACAGATACAGTAGTTAAATTTAGGAGACTAACAAAACCACTTTTAATAAATGTATAGCAATAAAGCATGAAGCACAACTCACTCCAATGTCACGGGAGTTGTCCACATGTACAGAGACATAGGACGCATTAAGCCCTTTAATACAGCTAATAGTGATGCTCTTTGTTTTGTTCTTATCTTCATCCCCAGACTCCCAGAATGTCTCAGTAGAGCCATCAGTCAGGCTGCCAATCATGGCCGGTCTGCTAGAGGTTTTAATGTCCACCACGCTAGTGAGATCTTTCAGACAGGTCACCATGCAAAGTTCCTGTGACAGACGTGCGACATGTTAAAGTGTGCAAAAAAAAAGCATGTCAATGCTATTAGCCAAAAATATGAAATTATTCCCACCTGACTGATTGCTTCATATCCAGATTGCACACTGATGTTAAAACTCTCCTCACTGTCGCCATCATCAGATTTGGACAGGATGTTGTTGATGTGGTGAAACACATTACTCTGGTGCAGGAACTGATGATCTGACTGTTTGAATTTAAGACTCCAGCATCTATTGAGAGTGCAAAACACAGATGTTTGTAAATTTGTTTGTTTGTAAGTCTGCATCAAACATGACATCTGCAGAAACTCCTGTTGTCAAGTTGGCCAGGGTATTGCTATGCAGTTCTTAGGGTTTTTGGAACCATTCTTATACAGTTGTTAATAAGTGGTTTTCAGCTGGTTAACCTCCTCTAGACAAATCTGTAGCAGAATCTCACCCAAGCCGAGTCAAAAGTAATATCTTCAGGTAAAGCTCTGTTAATAAGATGAAAATACCTGAGGGCCATCTGCTGCAGGGAGCTTCCACTAGGCAGGGACATCATAAGATCAGAGATGGTCTGGAGCAGACGGTGGAAAGTGTGGGGCAGGGGATGAGCTGCTTCTCCAGCTATAAGTATGTCAGATAGTGGATGTTCACACACACCTAAATCCTTCTCCTGTAAGAATTAAAATCTATGATGTAAAAAAACATCCAGCCTTTGTTTGTAACAGGGACTTGCGGGTAATGCAGCATTGCTTTAATACCTGTTCAAGGTTCTCCTTGTTTCCTTTGCTCTCCTCATCCTCTTCTTCTTCTGTGTCAAAGGGCGATGGGGTCAAAGAGGCCACAAAGTGCCACAGAATATCATGCAGGGACGTGGTCTGAGTCACATTACAGAGCAGCCAGTTAAACGCCTGAGAATAGAAAGAACAAAAGATTGTAAAAAAATGTTTCTAAATGCTAAACTAGATAATTAGTATATGTAAAAACATTAAATAAGTTTTTCAAATTTTCTGATTTCTTGATAATTTTCTGATGGACATGATACAAACGATCTATAAATTACACCAATGATCATACATATCAGAGACAGAAATGAAAGGGAATGAAGGTACTAAAAGTATAAAAAACTTTGCTTACCTCCATTGCAAACACCCTGCAGGCTGATTTACGGAGTGCGTGTTTCATCGCAACTTCTAGACCCTCCAGATCATGATGTTGGATCACGAAAGCCAACACAGGCCACTGGAAGTTCCTCTCGCCCTTGTTGAGAGAGCCATGGGCCGAGATCAGACGAGATAACTCAGGAGATGGGTGACGAAGAAGAGAAGACCCCACTTCTGTGGAGACCAGCAGAAATTAACTCATGAATGAACGAAACATAAAAAAAACATGTGCTAATTTACTATGACTAAGCAAATAACATATCATTTGTTGTTACACCAGAAATATTTAAAATTGTCAACAAGAATACCTGTCAACTTTGATGAAAATGATAAAATCGGAAACAATTATGTACATAGTGACAACAGTACCTGCATCCCCACTGTGAACCCTGCGCCTGGGCACTGCCTTTACTCGTGCTGGGGAGGCAGAGTGCTGCTTGTCATATTCAGATGCCACCACTGAATATGAACGCTGGAATACCGTCCTCTTGGCTGTCTCACTGTCTGTTATTGGACTTGTCTCCAAACTAAAGAAACACAAGCCAAGTCACAAAAAGTCTAAAAGAGATAAGCAGCAACAAAATGTGTTCCCTATATAATTTTGTTATAATACCTTGGGGGCATGGACTTCATGTTACTTGCTGACTCTTCAAAAACGCTGGGGCAGGCATCTGGAGTGACTGAGATATAGGGAGCAGGGACTGATGTAGAACGAAGATAACGCATCTCATCCTGAAACAGGTTGTCATCTTGGTAGGCTCCAAAGTTTTCTGTGTGCTGGCTGCAAGAAAATGACAACAGGCATTTCCTAGTGAGATTCTTCTTAATGTGGCTGATATTACTTATGAATAATCGAAATATGCTTGAGTTTATGGTTTTTATGATCCTTGGTGGACAACACCATACCACAAAACAGAAGTATTTACCGAGCTAAGGTTTGCAGATAGAGACAGCCCATCTTGTTGGGTAATTCCTCAGATACTCCCTCCTTGAGACTGGGAAGTTGTGTGTGAAAGGGTTTTGGCGGGTGATGGCAGAGCAGGTTTGGCTCAGCCGCACTGCTCAGGGACAGTAGGAACAATGCATTGGCACGGATCACCTGGTGGGCCTCCATCGTGGGAAGAGCCCGTGGGGTTTTCACTTGAAGAGGTTTCTTCCTTGACTGTTTAACCTGATGAACATGCACATGGTTAAGTCAGTGTAAGATATATTTTAAACAGTTTTATATGTAAAGGTCTTGGCACACTCACGTACGAATGTTACAAATGCATAAAACTGTATTCGCAATTCGTAAAATTTGTCACACATAGAAAGCCTACACACAGAGACTGATGCGTATTATTAATCCGTAGACAAAAATTCTAATACAAAATGTATTCAAGCAGCGAGGATGAATCAGTTATCCTCTGTTTTCTTAAAAAAATGGAAAAATAAAGAGGAATTATGCTATCCAGATTAATTTTATTTAGTTTATTTTAGGATGTCAGTGCCTTGGTTTGATACTTTGCTAGTGGTGCAGGAGCAACATATTAAGACGACGGCAAATTTACCTGATTCAATTGATACTTAACAGACACTGGCAGACACACACACCGAACCGCAACACTGGAAAGATGCGCACCAAGCATTAAAACTTGTATGCTTCAGGAGTGCCCTGCACATGCCTCAAATTAAAGCCCTAAACTGACATGCACTGCCGTGTTCTGACTGTCTATCAGATTTCTCAGCCCGAGCCCGAATGAAGCCTGTTTTAACCTGACAATGTGTTTTTACCTCTCAATAACACCACATTTGCTTCTGTGGACACCATTGTAATCGTTTTGTTGTCTTTTGAGATTGTTTTGTTAATATGCAGTAGCAGTGCTCCAGTGCCCATGCTTCAATAAATAAGTATGTTTTAACTGTTGCAGTTATAGTTCAATTAGACTTTAATAGGAAATTCAGATTTTTTTTTTACTTTTATTAAGAAATAAAACAATGTTTGAAGGACTTTCTCTACATGGTTTAAGCACAGAATGTGGTTTAATTAGGGAAATTACAGATTTAAATGCAAAGTGTGAATGAGTTTATAAACTTTTACAGTAATTCAAAGAGTATTAGAAGTTGTTGAAAAACGCGTTTTTTTTGCTCATTGCGTGAGTTTCTTTAAATTCCCCTTTGAGCTTCAGCTGTCAGTTGTCAAAAGAAAATAAACGAATAATTCAAACATCATGATCGTATGCAGCCCTGTGTGACCCCAAATCCGACTGCTCCAAATATACGTTTTATCATCATTAGTGATGTGCTGACTGATCCTCACATAATCATAGGCAAGTAATTTGATAGCTTCTTCTCCCATATGACTTTGATATTATATGCGAATGTTCACAACGAGCCGTTTAAATATGATTAGAAAATTTCTCGAACAACATTCTGTTCGAGTCATAACTGAAATAGTCGTCATAACTGCTTCCTTCAAATTCTGATATGAGGAATGTGCGGTTAAGGGATGTTTAAGCTCACATGGGTAAAACATGAATCCATTTCTGGGTGGATTCTTATGTAAACAAGGCGCAGCTCAACTGGATTTGCAGAGACTAAAATCAATACTTCTCCATCAATACTGGATCCGGCAGGTATCCCCTGATATCCCTTATAAGTAAATATTGGTACTAAGGGATTTCACGATTTCATGTTTCACACTTTAGTTAGTGTGTGGTGTTGTCATTAAGAGTATAAGGATTATCTTTAAGACTATCAAGCTCAAAGTTCAATGCCAAGCGACATATTTTACTTAACAGAAATCCCCTACAAAAAACAGCCGGTCTCTCTACTTCCTAGTCTTCAATAGAAAAATCGACTCATAAAAAAATTCTCGACCCTACCACAAAACCAGGGTGGAAAATAGCTTATTGCTTATGGATTTAATGTTTTGGAATGTAAAAACCACAGACACATCATAAGAAGACATCAGATTGCAGTATAAATCAATAAAGAATCTGAGTAAACCCCCCTTTAAAACATAGAATACTTGCTTATTATATGCGTCTCCAAGCATGGATATGCATTGGTTGTGAATGTATACCTTTTCCCGAGCAGCTGTTTGTTTCTCTCTGAGGTACTTCTCTCTACAGCGATCACACACCAGGTACCAGGTGCTTCCTCCAATTCCACCATCTCCACAGTTACCAGCCCAGCCTCCGCAGAAGTGGCCAATACTGTTATAGCCCTGACCCCCAGCATAGCGGCCACAGCCTGAAAAAAAACAAAGAAGAATAAGAATTGACAGCTGATAAAGAACAATTAAGAGTGGGCATGGATGGAATTGTACCTGGGTGGGCCTGCCTCATATGGTAAGTAACTGGATATGGATGAGACTCTCCACACAGCTCACAGATGGTATCCTTCTCTGGTCCTCCCATAGCTAATTGTGCCATCTCCCCAAAGAGGTTCCCCCTTGGACGCAACTCTGCTTTCTCCTTTTTCTTCTTTTCCTTTTTTGTCTTCTTGCCGTCCTTTTCGTTCTCCTTCTTTTTCAGGATAGCACTGGAGCCAGGGCTGGGAAAGATCATGTTCTGTGTAGCTGCTTTTATGGTTGCCATAGATATGTCCTCCCAGAAAGCTACTAGGTGCTGTAGGGTGAGGGGCAAGATAGACTTTGATCTCATGGAGGGGTGGCTAGTCATCTCATAGGCAACTGCTTCACTTTTTCCATCCTCACACTTCTCCGACAAGGGTGGCTCTTTTAGCATGGAAAGAACCTTGTTCTTGTTGATGCTTCCCATCTTTGAGATGTCTGGGCCATGGGGTGATATGTTGAACATGTTAAGAGCAGAGGAGATCTCCAGGGAATGACGGTTCTTTAGTTTGCTCTCCTTCTCATCACAGCCCCCCTGGCAGCTGAGAGAATTGCGAATAGGTGCATGCTCCTTGGTAAGCTCAGGGTTGAACTTGAGAAAGGAAGAGCATGCCATGGCATCATGGACTATACCCTCATGCCACAAAAAGGCAGCAAAAACAGCACGAGAACATTCGGCGACCGATGGTGACATGGCCTGCTTGGCTGGTTCTGTGGTACGCACATTTTCACTCTTAAAGAGCGGCCCAGATTTGTCTTTTTTGGGTCTCACATGCCTACTGGATGTTTTTCGGCTGACTTTGGGGGAAGAACGACCGTCAAGCTCCTCCTTGACTGGGGCTTTTCCAATACTAAAGTGCACCTTAGAAGAGCCTTCTTCCGCACTAGGTAGTTCTGCATTCTCATCATTGGCGTCTTCATTAGACAGCAGGGCACTGGACCTGCACACTTCCACCACCTCACTGTGGAGGTTTTCCTGAACTACGTGGGGAGATGGGGCTCGGTTTTCTGCATTGCCGCTTCCTCCTTTGCCCTCCTTGGCTGAGGGTTTTGGCTTGGGTGAAGTAGATCTGCCCCTCAGAGGCTCCATTAGAGGTACCTTCTTTTTTCTCAGAGTATCAGGGTCCAGCGTATAAGAATCTGATTTGGATCTCTCACGAGGTGGGTCTAGGTGAGCTTTTGATGGGCTAACTTTTGAGGCAAGACTTTTATCATGAGGAGAAGAGGAGCGTGGGGAATTAGTACTGGAAGGGCTAGATCTGCCTGAGGTATAAGTCTTTTGTTTGGGTGAGGAGGAACGAGAGCCAGGATTGGGAGACTCAGCCCTTATGCCTGAGGTTCGACCATCAGCTTTAAGAGCTTGCAGGGTGTTGTGGTTAGGGGAATGAGAGCGGCTATGAGAATCAGAACGCAGTTTGCCTGTGTCTGATTTTAGAATGAGCGCCTCACTGGCAGACAGACTGTCATTGTTCTTGCTTTTCACCTGGTCAACTACAGTGGTTCGGCTAGAGTGACTGTCTGGTCTGGAAGAACGACTCTCTTGACAATGCTTGGTGGATGGAGACATGGACCGACTTGGCACATTTTCCCTGTCACCTGCGTATTACACACAAACAGTTACTAATGCACCATTCATTTGTATAGCAATGCACCACAACCAATAACATTAAAACAAAGAGAGAAGACAGTAGAAAATATGTAAAAGGCTAAATAGTAGATGTTCAGTGCACTCCAGTAAAACCAAGACTCAATGCACTTAATACTTGTTCAATAACTTTTTTCCTCCACTCTGTAAATGGCATCACAAAAATATTTAATCAGTGCTTGTAAAACAGTACCCACATATATTCCAAAGCACATACTCCATTCATGTCTAAGAGGGGTAATAATTGTATCGTGAAAGGGATGATGACATGTAACCTATCCCTGTAGTGAATCTCCATGATGTTCCCAGAACAAGACATGCATTACCCACCCTTTTGTCTGAGAACAAGAGATGAGAGAGCGGTGCCAGGCCCAGTTGCACTGCTTTTGTGCACACGCTCACGTGAAGCAAGGCAGCGCGATGAAGCATCTACAGCGAAAAACAGTGGCACGGAAAGTAAATAACACGGCTTGAGCTAAAGAAATCCATTAGAGAATGAAAGATAAATAGCCAATGAATGAAGGAAAGTGGAAAATATAGCATTGAGTAGGAATAAGCAATAGAGACCCTGTTCACACCTGGTATTAACATCTGTCTATATTAATCTGGAAACAGTCCCTCACTGTACCAGTTATGTTTCCATGTGATCCTGGAAGCTGTCTAATTAGCTTTGGAAGCAAGCAAGGAATATCAGTGTTTGTAACAAGGCTATCTTAAAGGTCCCGTTCTTCATGATTCCATGTTTCAAACTTTCATTAGTGTATAAAGGTGCTGTAAGAGTATGAATAATATCTGTAAAATTATAAAGCTCAACGTTCAATACCAAGCAAGATTAAGACTTGAGTCGCCCGCATCGAACGGCAGGTTTAGACAACATCCCTCTACTTCTTTAATGACATTACAAGAACAGTTAACATCTGCCAACAGAAACAAACAAAAAAGGGGGCGTGGTCTTGTGGAGTGTGTTTGTCACCATGTTGTCACCTCTGTTATATTCATCCCAGAGTCCAATTACCTTTGCTTAGCTCGGTTCCCAAAAATTATAATCCACATGTAAAACTATGTGTAGAATAATAAACTGAGGACAGCTATCTTAATCTCAATCGGTTTAAAGCCAGATTTGCACCAAGATTATTTGTCAAGTATAGATAGTTGTCGAGCAAGCATCCTGTTATTTTACGTTTTATGTCTTAGAGTTAATGTGTTCTTTGTTTTAATGTGTCTGACTAAGTTTGGATATGTTGTAAAAAGTGTCAGCACCCCCACAGCCACTTTTATTATCTTTAGATTTACCAACAAGGTGAGTCCTTGCATCAACATCTTGAAAGATCTCTTCTTATCTTCTGAATCATTTATAATCCTGGAGCCATTACCTCCTTTGACCATAAGATTAAACTACATATACTGCATATATTCTTTATATTTCAACAAAACATTCTAGATTTAAACATGCTGCCCTTGGTGCAAGCATATATGCTTGTGAGATGGGATCTTCTTAAACGAATGTTAATACCAGGTGAAAACAAAGAGTGTCAACTAGAGACAGAAAATATGATTTGAGGACAAGCAACAAGTGATGGACAAAGTCTGTAAGGGAGACAGGTTGTTAAAAACAGACATTGAATAGGACAGTGCAAGGGTAGTGCAGTAAGAGTCTCAAAAGAATGGCTTAAGGAGGAATAGTTAATGAATCTGGAATTTTACTCTAGAGTATTTCGGCTGTGGAAAATATTGAGATACCTGCCACTTAGAGGTAAAGAAAATTTTAACTTTTTCGCAAACACAAGGGGGCTTTTGATGGAATTGGGACCTCCTTGAATTGATTGAATTGAACTTCCTTTAAAAGTTTTGGAAATAAAGCCAATGAATGATCAAATGAAACATGCAATGCAAAAATCCAAAACCGATCTGACACAACAAGTACTGTAGTAGGCAGAGAAGAGGAGCTTATGGTCTTATAAGGAACCTAAATGTCACTACACTACTAAAATGACAACATAAAAGAAAACAACTATCAACACAACCAGCAGGCAGGTGAACAATGGCAGAAAATAAGCCTTAACGACACTTAAGGCGAACTGAGACATGCTAAAAAATTAAGCGACGAAAAGCACCTGTGTAAGCAAGCACCGCCACTGACTTACAGATGGACAGACTTACTCTGAAGCTGTGGATGCGGTTGAGGCTGCTGGGGAAGGGATTGTCCAAACACAAATGGGCTGTGGACAGGGGAAGAGGGAGGTTTGGCAGCTTGCTCAAATATGGAAGGAGCTGGGAGGAAAGGCCCAGACTGAATGGAATTCAGTATGGCACTCAGCCGGTCACCTGCAATGCGGAAGACAATGGGAGTGCTGTAGCTTATATGATCCTTAAAAGGAGCCATACAAAAACGCTATTCAGTTTAACGCTACCCACTTGTACACTCATTAGGAGACGTGGGGTGTGTGAGTGGGTCAGCCGAACCAAAGTAAGTGGAATAAGGAATGGGCTGGGAAAGGTTTTTGGCCAGTTATTCATAGAACCTCATCCCTAAACATCTACAAGGTCCCAGGCAAAGCACTGGAGATAAAGCCAAAATGCGGCTAGGCAAGGCGAGCTTGTAAAGTCAACATGCATTACAATCATTTTGTTTTTCTTGAAAACAATCCATGAAATATTAGAAATAAGGTCACTTTTGCAAGCATGTTGACTATAAGTTAAGGTCAAGCAGTTTTAACTTCAATTTTTATCAAGGAGGTTATATTTAGGTACATTGGGGATCTTAGAGGTGATGAGGGACCCATCAGACATGGTGAAGCTCAGAAGCAGTCTATGGGTATCACCAATAAGAAGCGATGTATGGGGACAGTATGATGAGAGGCAGTGGAGCATAAATGGGTAAGACCCAGTCACAGCACACAGAGCCTTGCCCATGCACAAAGAAACACCTAAAAACTTAGCAGACAATAGCCAAGACACAAAGATAACAGCATGCATAAAAGAACTTTTTGGATCCCATTTAACTGATATTTTCTTATTACACATCCAGTACCTGTTTCATGTCCATCACATAATACTACTGAAGATAACATACTCATAAAATAATATTAAACAAACACATAATATTAAGACTTGTCTAGCTTTTAATATAAAAAAATCCATGATGCTTCCCTAACCTTGTCAGTTTTATTGTAATAATGTTTGTTAGTAAATTAAGTTAATAAAAGGTTACTCCACTACAGAAATGCCCTGGACTATTTTGTGACATTTTTAAGAAAGGATAAATGACTTCCACTACATAAATAAGTTTCTTACAGTTAAACTTTACAGTAAAAGGTTTTAGAGGATTGATTATAAATGTGAAACTTCTGAAGTCATAGTTCATTGCTCCAAACCTTACAAACGTTTTTAAAATATCTTTACATTTGTAGACCTTGAATGACCATGAAACCATGTGTATCTCACTTTTTTAAGCTGTTAAATCAAGACTTAAAAAGCATTCTGAAAAAAGTTGTTCATCCAACAGCATCAGCACCCATTCACTTGCACTGGTTGCAGTTCACTTGCAATGTGAAAAGCAGATCAAAAACGAGGGTAAAATCTCGTCTGTGTGCTTTACTCCACCATAGATGCCCTGGCACATCAGCAAACAATGGGTTTCAAAAGAAGGTTAAACTATTTACAATTACTTGTATTATAAGTTTTGAAATTAAATAATCAATGTGTGACAGACAAAGCATAGTTTAAAATGTTATGCTGGGAATAAAATGAGTTTACCAACTAAACAGATTTAACTTTAATCTCTAGATTTCACTCTCACCTTTGTTGTTGGAGACGCCATAGTCGAAGCCCTGAGCTCCTGAGCTGCCCATGCCCCTATTAAATGCCTGGACTGAGAAAGGGCTGGGAGGGGGGGTCTGATCTCCATGTTCCAAAATCACTTGCTCTATTCCAGAGAATTAAAAATAAACTTGAAAAAGCTACATTTACTACTTTTTTGTCTCTCTTTAAATTCTTAATATACAGAAAAGAGAAAGCATGTGTATTACCTTCCTCATGTCGAAGATACTGATTCCCACCTCTGTCTCGGGCTAGAGACCAGGCCTCACCTTCATCACTCTCACAGAACTCCACCACACTGTTCTTATCCAACTGAACCCATGTGCCCTCTGGGTTTATCACCTGATATAGACACAGCTTTATTTTATTAGACTGATTCGTTCAAAACAGTGGCGGATCTAAAATAAGTGCATTTAGAAAGTTGTTAACTATCTGATTATACCCTTTTTGTCAGGTTTAACTTTATGAACTGCAACCTACAGAAGACACTATTTTAAAATACATTTCATTGATATGGAGGTTTTTAGAGCAAGATAGCATAATGTGTGTAAAACTTGTTGATTCAGATTTAGAGAGCATTGGAGAACAGCATGACACACCACACCCTCTACCGAAAGAACAAACAAGCCAAAAAAGTCCATTGCTACCGTAATCAAACATAGGAATGATTCAAATGGCATAGAAAGAGTGCCTACCAGGGTTTAATGACATTCAGAACCTGATTTGAATTTGAACTGAGGGAAAACTTTTAATGTTATTCAAGTTTAGATGCCAAGGCATTGGCATTATTTTACTATATGAATACTCTGTATGAATTTCAGAAAATCTATCATGTTTTGTGTATCATATGCATATATAAAACTTACATTTCTGCATAAATTGGAAAGTAAATATGTTCTGATCCTTATCTAGGAAGCAACAATAGACAAACGCAATCTGCTGTGATCCTTGTCTCACACAATAGAGCTCTCATGTTAAATGACAAAAGCATCTATAAATGCCTTAAGTTCAGTACTGTTGTCAGGCACAGTCGTCCTGTAAAGACGGTTGTGCAGGAGCACAGCGCAGAATCTTCAATGAGGTGAAGAAATATAGGTTGTCCTGGGCAACAAAAATGTAAGTTGGGCAAAGTAAAAACGGCTTTTGGTTTGGCCCGTTAGAGTCCGGACCTCAACCCCATTTAGATGCTCTTGTATGACGTCAAGAGAACGATTCACAGCAGACATCCTAAACATGTTGCTGAACTGAAACAATTTTATGAAGTGGAATGATCAATGTTATGTTCAATAAAAACAAGAAAACATATACCGTTTGAGTGGTATTACTTTAAGCAGACTGGGTTTGTCTATTGTAGTAACTTGTATGAGGATCAGGACATTTTTTTTCCCTCCAATTCAAGCAGAAAACTAAGATATCTCAAAGGGTTAACATACTTTTTCTTGCAACGATTTATATAAACATGTAAATATTTAATGAAAATGAGTTTCTTTTTTTGGACTTTTGCCAACTCTATCTGACCTAATTTTACTATAAGACAATTTCATATCCGATTAATTATATTGGATATATACTGCCTGTTATACGGTTACATGGTTACAAGCCATGCTAGTCGGTTCTTGAGGTCAAAATATAGAACAACCAACCCACACCAGAGATTTATTGCTTACTTTGCTAAAAAAAGATTTGTTTAAAGAAAGATCAAGAGTGTTACAGAAACTGCAGAACTAGCAAGAATCTGGCTAATTAGTGATTTATTGGCAGCTACAGTAACACAGGTGGGAGTCCATACCTCGCCTACCGCCTTGACTTTGTTCCCCAGAACTAACATTCCAATGGGGATACCTCTAAGGTTTGGGCAGCTTCTGATGTTGTGACCCGAAGGTCCGGTCTTCACTACCTTATAAAGACCTGGTCCACCACCCAGGCCTGTGTTTAGGCCACGTACAGTGGTCTCCGGACAAGGAGTGCTTCTGGTTTCCTTTCCATATTCATCCAAACTTGACCTGCCCTCCTGCAAAACCAAAGGACATGTTATTTACAATTTGCAAGTATTTAAATATTAAATAAAATGAAGATAGATTTGAAACATCTAAGTTTTACGATGAGTAAGATGGTAACTCAAAAAGAGAAACAACTGGTGTGGTCATTGTTTAAGGTCCTTGTATGTATTCAAGTTACTTAATAATCACAGAATATAAAAAAATGATACCTTGCTCTAAAATGTCATATGGTGTAACCATTACATTGGTGTAAAAAATATGAAACCTTACACCAAATAATACCCAAGATAAAAATATATTAAAGTTTAAAATTCGAATATCAGACTTTTTTGGGAATCCATACTGCAGTGGGAAACCATGGCCCATGGTTTTCTTATCACGACACCAAGGTCGGACAAATGTCTTGGGGCTAAGATTAAATATATTTTAAAACACAGATGTAAGAAAAATAATAAACGAGTTAAGGATTAAACAAAAGCTTTTTAAGACTAATATTAGGTCTGGGCACACTCGACATGCCACGTCCATCTCCATCTCTGCACAGCTTCCAAAGCATACTCAATCGTGGATATGCATGGACAGACAAGTTTGACACATTCCGTTGTATACGTCTCAACCACGCAATCTAAAAAATTGGGCTGCAAGTGGACAGAGTGTGCGGAGGTTGACGGACCTCTCTGGTGAGGACAATGAGACCAGCTCATGGGAGCAAACGGACTATACTTTGGACTTAAGACTTTATTAAAATCTCTGTAAAGTTACACCACCATGACATTTTGATCAAAATTTACATTAAAACGTAGTTTAATTGAGGCACTTTAATTAAGAACACTTGGTCTTTAAAGGAAAGTATTTTAGTTAAAGGATGAAGAGTGTGTATCTTTTCTCTAAATTACTAGATCTTATCAAACCTTACATAATGTATAAACCTTTTTTAGTGGCTCTGAATTAGAGAATAGGTGGTTTGCTACCTAATAATGTTGACTTATATCAGGTAGGCCTGCTGTTTATACTGTAAACTGAAATGACAGCATGAGGAAATAACAACATGCCTCAACATCCACAATTTTTTTTATAAAATCCTCATTCAACCTACAATGATTTGAATGACATGAAAATGAAAATTAACCATGGAATGATCACAAGGTTGTTATAGGACACTTAAAACATGTTCTCTAGGAAACTTAAAACATGTTATAACAAATCTATAATTTTTCCACTAACAAAATTAACAACAAATTAAACATGCAACTTTGATGATGCTCCAAAATTGTATGCAATCATGCAATCTGAAGTCTACAATTCACAAACTAACAAAAAATACTGGTGGAAAACACAGCAGCAGTTAAGAAATATCTGGCCTTCTTACAACTCACCTGTTGAAAACAAGACAAGGTCGTCTTGTCGTCGACTCCTTGGCTAGTGCAAAAGATATTCTAAGCAACACATTAAGAGGAGGTCAAAACACGAGAGGGAATTACCATAAGATAAAAGCGCAGATGGTATGGTTCGTCTTTTTTTGGAAGAGATGGGTCTGTTATTGTGGCAGATAGGGATTTTTTTTAGCTTCATTTTTTTTAAGAAGGTAACAGAGGAATGAAACAATCAGTTAAAGATTAGCATTCAGAATGCTCGAGTTACAACAAATCAAATCAAAATACAGAAAAAGAAAAATAACAAATGTAAAGTTTCAAAATCTTCCAAAAAAGGTTAGTGGTGTGTCATGCTGTTCACACTGGGCATCCCGATGAATAGTTCACATACATTTATGCTCTCAGAATCATGGACCAACATTCAAATTGAGCAGAATTTAGACTGCTTGTTTCATTGTAGAACCTTATTTAATCACGTGTAACCCCGTCAGCTTATTTGGTATGAAAGATCTTAAAAGATCAACTTTTAACTCAAGTGTTGTTGTAGAGGTTTCAGTGCCATGGAGCAAATCAAAGCAAATCGATCTTTATCTGACCTTACCTTGCGAAAAAGCAACAGCTTCTAATAGTTTGCATCAATGCAGCTAATACCTCATCATGAGAAACAGTTATTTTTTACATCAAATATAGTATGATGTTTTACTATACAGTAGGGCTGCACAAAGAATCCAATATATAACAAAACTGTGATTTCACACACAGTTAAATCTAATTGTAAATCTAATTGTACATTACAAAGTCACTGACGACTGATTGTGTACCATTTCATATAAAATCCTAATTTATTGATGTATAAAACAACAACAGATTAAAAAAAATGGCTCTTCGCTTGGCTTGTTGGCTTACTTCGTAGTTATCATTCCAAGGTAGCATTGTAAATGTAAACTTCGACAAATTTAAATATTGAGCAAACAAAATAACAATGGTTTTTGATCATAGTCATGCATCCCTTCAAAATAGTTGCTATCAACCGGGAATTAATAAAATGAGACTACATGCACACATTTCACATCCTTGTGTCTGAGCGATTGTGCCCGATCCAAACTACACAGTAGTACTGCAACATGCAGTGACACATTTAACTGGCCTTTGCAGGTTGTTGACATGGCATGCTTTTAGACATTTGGGAGTGGGATTTAATTTATACAAGGCCAAATTCATGTTCAAAGACTCACCACCCTAAAGGGCACTCAATTTACGCAGTAAATTTTTAGGCACCTACAGATCCCCATCCCAAACATGCAGTGAATGGGTTCCGGCTAATCAAGAAAGGGCAAGGACTTTACTTACATCGGCGGGGAGCAGGAGGCTTCTGCCCAGATGCTGGTTAAAAGAGAGGCACCAGGCTTCAGTGTACCCATTCATGTTGGGAACATACTTCTTAACTGTGTCATCATTCAGTCTAAGCCACACACCATCATCATTGTGGATCTATGGGAAACAAGCAACAGAGCGAAGCCACGCCCTCCTGTAACTGCAAACACACCCCTCGCGTAAGCCTGCAGGGTACTCATGCCCATGGTAATGCGCGCATTAAATTGGATTTAAAGGAAATGCCCGTATGTTGAGGGATATACAGAAAGCAAGTGCTAATGTCTGTTGCCACTAGAGAAGTAAAACCCAATTGATATAACTTGCTATATGGATTCAACAAGCAGAGTTCTGCTAATGTGTTATAAAATCTTACAATTCTCTAAAAATTATATAATCTTAATTAAAAAATTTAAATTTTCCAATAACATTTTATCCTAATGAGAATATGAATTGTGTATGTTTCTGTCTATAATGCATGGCGTCATTTGAACAGATATTATTGTCTTTAAGGTAAGGTAATTATTATTTTATTCTTAGTCAAATCCTGTCAATGTAATTATTCCAAAGATGTGTTTTTTGTGGACTATGTTTATATTTGGGGTAATTATATTAGCTTTGATCAATATTGTTACTTAGATATTAGTATTTTAGGGTGAGACAGATTTGTTAACAAACTATCGATTACAAAAATAATTCATCATGATCGACTTAAAGCAAAATTGAACCTTGCTAAAGTCTGTAAGGTTCAAACAGTTAACCCATTGATGTTCATTTCTGACATGTTTGTGAATCACATTTAAGAAATTAAAATCTCGTTATTTATTATTACCCCTCAGCAGACTTTGATGTCTCAGCAGGCAATGTTAAAGCACGTCAATGGGCATTTAGAGCATTAGACATCATTGCAAACGCAAGATTGGCTCTCATAGGAGCAATCAATGATCAGCATGCAGCCATGGGTTGTTTTAGGGATGGGCTGAGTCAGATTATTTCTATCTGAGATTTAACTTTAAAATCTCCAGCATGTTAGTGAAGCATTACTGGGCAAAGAAAGTGAGCAAATCAAAAGTCCATCTAAAAGCTCAGATGCAGAAAATCAGTGTACAACAGTAATGATGTATAATTACGTTCACTGATAAAAAGAAAGGAAACAGCAGACTGGCCCTATTCTAGAGAGCTTTACCTCGTCAATAAATGTGATGGTGCCATTGACATGGACTATGCCTATCTGTTCACTTTGGAGAGAAGGATGACTGCGCACACGCAGGCCTGCGCTGTCCTTGGCCACAAATTTGCGCACCTGAGAGAAGCAGAGGGGGGGAGACAGACAGACAGTGAGACAGGTGAGAAGATAGCAAAAAGCTTGAAGTCAGAGAACAGGGATACCTTGCAGAGACACAAAGAGAACCCTAACACCCTCAGAGAGTAATCAGCTATAGATATTCTGTCCGATCAGCTTTAAGACATTTAGAAACCAAGAGAAAGTTGTGTGATTTAACGCAGTGGTGCTTGTTTCCCAGCTCAATTCACAGTAAATGAATGAAAAACTGACCCGAGTTTTTCAAACCATTAAAGAATTATAAATAGTAATTTTTGTTTAGATACATTTTATTATTACATCTTAATATGTATAGACAACTAAAAGAAAAATCTCACATTAACACTAGCTCAACCCACCAAGTGGCTTAGTATCAGCCAATACCAAAATAACCCGCATTACAATAAAAGACTCAGAAGACCAAAATATTTTTTTTATTCTATACTGCGTGTACTCTTATGGATCTTTATATGAGAGCATGATGAGATGACCCGATATTGCAAGACACTTCAAGCAACTTTGAGAAATGTCAGTAAGAAATCCAAGTCCAGCATGAAGTCAGACTGCCATATAAAACTTTGTAAGCGATGTTAACTCTGGAACTCACCTTGCTCGGTTGAGGTTCAGCTTTAGGTTTGACCATCTGTGTGCCAGGTGGGATCATTCCTTTGGGTGGGTCTTTAACCTCCACTTCCAGACCAGCATCTGTGTAAAAGCATTTATAATCACATTTGCAATTGGCACATTATTTTATTCTAAGCATATTGCACTGCATTCTGGGCTTACATTCTTTTTCAGTTTGTGTTAACTGGGATTCTTACCCCTCAACCATTTAAGCTACAAGACCACAATGGTTTTTGATCAAACCCCTAAATGTGGGCAATATTAAAAGTAATATTTGGCATACCAGAAACCATTACATACAGTGGGTATGGAAAGTATTCAGACCTCATTAAAATTTTCACTCCTTGTTAAGTTGCAACCATTAGCTACACTCATATAATTAACTCAGGTACTGTCCATTTCTTCTGAAGACCTCACAGCTCAGTGGATATAAGAGCAAATGAGAATCATGAGGTCAAAGGAACTACACGAAGAGCTCAGACACAGAATTGCTGGAAGGAAGAGATCTGGCCAAGAAAGCCTGCTGTACTAAAGGTTCTTAAGAGCACAGTGGCCTCCATAAATCTAAAATGGAAGACCTTTGGGATAACTAGTTCCCTTCCTAGAGCTGGCTGTCTGGCTAAACTGAGCTATTGGGGAGAAGAGGCTTTGTGAGAGTGGTAAAGAAGAAGAACTTAAAGATCAATGTGGCTGAGCTCCGGGGCTTTATAGAAGAGTGGCCCGGCCGAAGCCTCTTCTCAGGGCAAGACACATGAAAGCCCGAAAGGAGGTCTCCAAGATGTTGAGAAATAAGATTCTCTGGTCTGATGAGAAAAAGATCCTTAATTTAAGGCCTTAACTCTAAGCGGTATGTGTGGAGAAAACCAGACACTATTTTCACCTGTTCCTAGACAGTCCATGCAGTGAGACCTTAAGCACACAGCTAAAATTTCAAAGGGGTGGTCTTAGAACAACTCTGTAACTGTTCTGGAATGGCCCAGCCAAAGCCTTGACTTAAATCTAATTGGGCATCTCTTGAGAGACCTGAAAATGGTCACCAACGCTAACCATCCAACCTGACAGAACTGGAGAAGATATGCAATGAGGAATAGTAGTTGATCCCCAAATCCAGAAGTGAAAAACTTCTTGATCTTTAAAAAAAGAGTCATGGCTGCATTAGTTCTAAGGGGTGCTGGGTCTGAATAGTTTGGACATGTGATGTTAATAATCTTTACAATAATTATGATAAAATATAAAAATTGTTTGTGTTTTTTGTCAATATGGAGTGCTGTGTATAGATTAATGAGGAAAAAATAAACTTCAATATAACAAAGAATGAAAAATGTAAGGGGTCTGAATACTTTCTGTACCCACTGTGTACTCTTTCACAATACTCTACATAATTTCTGTCCAACAGCTCAGATACAGCTTTATTCTAAACCAAATGTTTACCAATTTCAATGCCATCTATGGTTACATGAATGGTGTAAAGTCCAACAGCACCAGGGGTCCAGTTAGCACTGTAAGTGCCATCTGTGTTGGCCCGGATGAGCATGTTCTCACTAGGCCTGAGTAAAGAGCAGAGACACTGAGAAGAGGGCTTTGACATTGGAATGCAGACAGAAATATATGATAAATAGGAAAACCATTGCAAATCAAATTAGTCTTTGCACCTCTTTGGTGTGGGTGAGGCAAAGCGAAGTTCCTCAAATGAGTAATTTTCATATGCCTGGATGGAAAAATAGTAAATGTTGTGTGTAACATATGTAACATTCATAATTCACTACACAGATTATGATAGAAAGTCGACCTTCATCATGGTGATGGCGATATATCGAGCCTCTTTTATAATCATGGGTTCATAGGTCGCCTCTAGTTTGGGTGCCGGATTGCCACCGAAGGTCAGATCAGTGACCAAGGCAGAGTTAGCGGTGCTGCCTGGCAAACGCTGTAGTTTCTTCATGTTCTCCTGTTGAATGGACTTCTTCTGAGAGACAGGAACAGCCTTCACTTCAACCTACAAGACATAACAGAGATGCCTGGATAAAACCCAAATTCAGCGTGTTTGGGATATTCAGTAATCGAATTTAAGTGGCCCTGTCAGGGTGATCGGCTTCTCAACTTGAACTGAAAAAACATAGTCCTTATCTGACCTCATCTTAACAATTTGTTCTTGAGTAATTAAGGGGGTGTCAATAGAAAAAAAGCATACTTAATAATGCTTACCTTCATGTTTGGAACATGGACAACATCTCCATATTGGTCTTTGGTCTGCACCACAACAGTAGTGGGCCAGCCACAGCGGATGTCATCTTTGTTCAGAATAAGTGAGGTCTTTTGAGGATCTGCATAGGAGTCTGGTTGAAGCCACCTGTTGAAAGAAAGTGTAAAGAATGTGTGAATTTATGCTAATGTCTCATGAGGGCACCAAATTACCAAAATAACATGCAATATACCCCATACTTGTTAAGTACTTAGAGACTGCATTAAAGGAATATGCTAACCCATACTCCTATCATCTCTGTTCATTTGGCAGCCCTTTTGAACATGATTAATGTGTTTTAAAAAAAGACCTGGCAAGCCGTCCACCACTTGAGTTCTGCATGCAGGTGATGAAGTCCTCCAGGAAAGAGTGTTCATTTGTCTGCAGGTGCAGAGGCAGGTTGCCCTCCAGTGCCTCCAGGATGGTGGGCGAGTGAGAAAGGGCCAGCCCCTTCCCTAAAAGCCCTGAGTGAGATTTACACACCTGCACAAATAATAATAAAAAAAATTTATCACATGATCAATGTTTGCTGTGTTAATGCACACAAACACACACAGATAAACATGTTGGTATGTAACAGCGGTAATGTTTTTTATAAAATTGTTAATTCTATCCCCTGCCCCTAACCTTAACCAACATATCACACAAAATATGTTCTAAATTTAGTGTTTATTTTACATTTAAATAAATTGGCATATCCTCATAAATTAAACCATAAATAGACTATTTGTCCTCTTATTTAGGTCAAATCAATGCATGATCACAAATCCATCAATATTTTTTATAGTCTTATTTATTGTAGGAGTACTTGGAGTGAAGCTTCTTCTAAAATCTCCAAATCCTCTTCCAGGTCATTTCCTGTAAGATGCAAAAAATCATGGTCAGAAGAAAAAGACAAATTAGTTTTGTTTAAATCGTGTCTAGTAATGGAATTCCACTAAATGTGTAAACTATTCACAGATGTGGTTGATGTAAGTTTTTTCATCAGAAATTAAGCATAAGCTGTCAATTCAATGCTATCCTAATTTAGAAGAATATAGCAATAAATACATTATAAACTACTTTGTAAATGTAAAAAACACAAAAAAGCTCTGTGCCTGTATATAGCTAAGTTTATTAGTAGTATGCATGAATAATACATTTACTACTATTTGTAACAGAGCTAGTTTTATACTCCAATACTGCAACCATATTACCTAGAGGTAAAGCTAGATCCTTTTTCATGAGAGCCGCAGCACACACACTTCCCAAATAGGCCAATTCCTTTTCCAGCTGAATAATACCCTGAAAACACAGTATCCTGATTAGAAAAATAAATGCAATGCATTTCAATGATCCTTTTGCAAATCAAAAGCTACTAATAACTAATTGATTTATATGGACACGGTGCCTGAAACTGTGAACCAACCTGTAAAGTCACAGAACTCCTTTACAATATTCTTGATAGCATCTTGAAAGCTTTTCAACGGTGCTGAAAATTTTAATTTTAATACTTGGGCCTACCTACCAAATCTTTGACACCCTTACATAAGTGGCTTATGTGAACATACCTCATCAACACCAGGGTTGAATTCATAGCCAACAGCTACACATTTGAATCCGTAGAAACAGGCCTTTTCATCCTTCACATAATCTGATGCAGTTTCCAAGGAAAAAAGTGCTTCGTTTCCTTACATAAAAGAAATGCAGAAAAGTGCAGAAATTAATATTGCATATTAACTAGTCTTCAAATTTTCAAAAAGAGAAAACTCTGTTCATCTTGGACTTTTGCTGTTACCTGGGAGCACCAGGATGGCAGTGGGCCAGCCACTTGAGCCAGAGAACTTCTTGAGCTCAGTCCAGCTGTTGATGGTCTCGTGCACCAGAGATTTGGACCCCGAAAAATGCAATGATCGGCTAGGGATCAGGAGGCGCAGGACGTCTTCTGGCTGCGCGGTGCCACACTGAGGGTCAAACTCAATAGTCATCCAGCGAACACAGTCTGGAAAGGAAACCTGAAACCAGTGCAAGGGTTATGTTTTGAACAGATCTGATATATTCATTTTACTTTAGAAATATGTAAAAAAAGTTGTTTTTAAAAAATAGGATTAATATCAATGCTGCACCTTGTACTGAGTTACACCGGCCTGCTTATAGGGGTGATCACTTTCTATAACAGCATAATGATTAGAGGTGGTGCAAGCTGACAGGCCCTGTTCTGGTTGGTTTCCAGTAGTGCTGTCTGTGGATTGGTTAGGGTTGAAAGCAGGTGGGGCATATTTCTGATTTAGGGTAGAAACAGCTGGAAGAAGTTCCTGTACCAAACCAAACACCTCAACGGCAGCCTTTGGAAAACAAAATCAAAATACATATTTAATCACATATATAATATAAAGTACATAACTACAGTAAGGGATTAAGACAGCTATGACAAAAAAATGTAAACGGCTATTTCGCCCAAAAAACTATTTTGTTCTTTATTTACTTCAGTAACACTGTTATTTAGAATTGAATAGAAAAAACAAAGAAAGCCAAAAATTTTATGTTTTATATATTAATTAATCCTCTAAAAACAAACATATGAAGCTAGATGGGATTTTTGTGTATTACACCCAGATAAGCGCCCTTACCTTAGGCACAGAGGAAGCCACAGGACCAATGTACGCTAAAATAAGTGGAAGCAGCATTGAGAAGAGACTTGAGGAACTAAGAAGCTCTGGAATATCATCAACTGCAAAGAAAAAAAGTAAAGTTTTAATAAGCATATGTGCTCCTTTTAAAATATGATTTAATTATTTAAATTAAAAATTAAATTATGATTAAATATTATTTAAAGAAAGTGTTTCTCACCGTCCACAGCAAAGGCCCTGTGCAGGAGATCTTTGGCGGCTCGTACCACCACGCTGACCACAGAGAGAGCACGACTGCAGTTCTTGTCCTCCTCATTGGCTTTACTTAATAAATGCGACTGCAGGTCGCCATCATACTCACTCCTGTGATGCACAAAAACAGTTAAAATGGAATGTCCGGCCTTTAAAAATAATATTGTGTACTTAAAAGTTACAGATGATGCACCTGTAATAGAGAATCTGAGGAATCTGTCCTCTGGTCTGATTGGTGCCATTGCTGCTCAGACTGCATGTGCTAAATGTAAAATTAACTCCGTCTGAGCACTGCACTGTGGTAATACCTCCATCCCCATTGGCCGTGCGGCTGCCATAGTTACGCAGACGAACAGCATATTTTACATTCTCCTATGAATAAGAACAAACGATACAGAGAGGGTGTGAGTTGGTGCCAGAGTGCCCTTAAAATGGGCACGGTTAATTTAGAACTTTTCTGTTTTTGTCCATAACACATGCAAATAAAAAGTTCTTGGTTGATATAAAAATCTATTTCATTACAGTCTTAATAGAATGAAGTGGGATGAGTGTAATTTTGTGCAGGTAAACAGTTTTTGGTAAACATGTCAACTTTACAGCACCTTCAAAGGAACAGCTTTGTCCAGGCGAATTTCAGCAATGTCACTGGGGGAGTCATCAGTGCTGTAGGTGCCCTTGACCAACTCCAGAGACGTCCATCTGTGGGAGTGGGTGGAATCTCCAGGGTGCTCCGTCTGAGCCTGATATAACAGGACAGATGGGAACATTACAAAACACCAAAGGAACACATAGACAAACAGCCGAGTAATATCACACAGTACACTTAGTTAAAGGAATAATTCACTAATCAAGGAAACACACTTTTAAATGTTTCTTGAACACAACTGTGTCAGGGGTTTGTGTACAGGACCGCCATATAATGATAAAAATCCATCTATTAATAATTTTTTAAATCACCAGTTAATCTCATTAGTCCTCTTAAATAAGCTGTTTGCAATATCTGGCTTTAAAATCTGACTTTAAATTTAAATGTTATTGAAGATGAAATGTTATTGCACAGAGAATGTCTTCAAATAAATACTAATTTGCATGTTGGTTCTTGTGCCAATTATTTTTTTTGTCGTTTCTTTTAACATTTTTTGTGAAAACTTCAACGGACTCACATCATCAGCAAGCACTTCAAGTTCGTATTCGTGGATGCCTCCTCCTCCATACACACAGAAACCCACAAGCACAACCCCTGGTTTGTCCACCATGAAGCAAATGGCATCAGGCGAGCCATTCCCTGTGTTCCAGCTGCGGCCCTGGCTGGTCTTGGTGAAGCGATTGGGAGTGGACTTCACCGAATGCAAAGAGTTCAGTCCATCCACCTGCACAACAACATCATATAAAATATATTTGAAAAGTGCAATATAACATCTTCTGCAACGTGTTTCTCTACGTAAAATCCGTTTTCATAACCAAAGATCTTGCCATACACTATATTTAAAATAAAACTTCAAATGACTCAAACTACAACCCCATAAATTCATTCTCATTGAAGTCTAACAGGTCACTACAAACTTTAAAGAAAACAGTTGCAATTTGGAAATATGTGAAAAAGTTCCCCAACAGCATCCAGATAATACTTTTTTTTGTGAAGTGACATGTGGCTCACTCGGCCAACAAAATTTAAATATTCAAGTGGTCTTAGACTGATATATTGTTAAGGCACACAATCTAAATAGTTACTAAAAGGAACCGCAATAAAATAACTACATTTTATTTCAGTGGAAGTGGCTTTGACTTTACAGTAAGTAGAAGCAAAACAAATAAAAGTGAAAAATTTTAATTTGCTTGACAACCAACACCTCAAACAATCAACAGGGCTTTACCAGTTTAATGCAGTAAACAACACATGTTCTCTCCTCCATTTGCTCATTTCAAGAAACAACCGAGAGGCTACACGAACTGCCTTTGCTGTGAAAAAGCAGTTCAATAGAATTGAACAGGATTAACGCAACTCTCTCAATGGCTCTGGTTATGCCATAACATATTCTGCATGACAGGCCAGTTTCCATGGCAACCAGCCAGTGTCTTCTTCCCTAGTTACTGGCCAGACGGTGTGCAGTAGACCGTTGTGGTGCTGTGACAAACACACCTGAACTCAACTCTAGAGAATCAAATCTAACCCAAGAGAGAGCAGATATGGAGATTTATCAGTTTACTACTGACTGCAAGGAAAAATCCTTTAATTCTGAAAAATTTTCATTTTAGGAAATAATGCTTGGAATACTGCACTTTTATTTGTATCCGAAATATTAACATTGTTTTATTATCAATTAATAAGAAAGCATGATTGGTAGCCAAAAAAGTCTAGTCAAAATAAACAAACAAACAAAGTAGGGAATGTGTAGATCCTGATAAATGTATGCAGAAAAACAGCCAGAACCCATATGGAGATAATGGAACAGCGTAGTAAAATTTCGACTTTACCAGCTGAAAGCTATTAATGGACAGCTGGCATTTGAAATAGAGTGATGCGCAACAGTTTTTTCTTATACCCTTCAAAATGTGCAAACTCAAATGTAAGTCCAAGCGAATGAGTGCAGTATATTGAAAGAAATATATAAGAAAATATTTTTTCTCCCTCTTTCATCAGAGTAGGTGGCAGCAACTCGCTATTAAATCTACAAAGTACGTCCAAAATCACGTAAGGAGAAACAAAATGCACTTTTATTGCATAACATATTAAAAAGCAAAAAGAAGTCATTCTGCAATATTTTTCATGAAACATCAGGCAAATATTCCCTGATGTTGAAGCAATTCCCTATCAGAAACCTGACATTTTCTTGGCTATAACACACAGGTATAGTGATGTCCTGGAGATCACCTTTGATGCAGCCTGACAAGTTGTACATATGAAAGCAGGACTTGAGTTTGGTATTGAAATGAGTCATGCAAGTGTATCTTTTAAAGTGCTCGAAATTCCTGCAAAGAGTGCAAAGTGAAAGCAATGTGATCCGAGCCATGGATAAGACGTTTAAACTTGACGCTCACAGAAAAAGCCTGTGCCATACTCAGGAATGTTTGCCCAGCAAAAAGAAGTGTTTTTTGACCTTGGACATACATTAACTTGTTTTTGAGACTCCAAAAAACAAAGTAGGAATTTAAATACAATACCTGTTTTTTAAAGGTGCAACAATTAATGGTAAAAGCAATGCAATATAATATACTAAGCTGTGTTTTGAACTTCTTTATCACGGAAAAAACAGCTTTTTTAACTTCTTTATTACTGTAAAACCAGCTTTTTTAACTTCTTTATTACTGTAAAACCTGCTTTTTTTTATCTCAATACAGCACAGGTCCTCTTAAATGGAATTTGCTGCCATGTTTCTACAGTAGCCATGATCTCACAAACTGCTGAGCTATGAGATGAACTGTAATTCACATTTAAAACCGGACAACATTTTGGTTCTTACAGTAGCATTTTAATAGATTGACAACCCTAAAAGTCATGGTTTGCTTATTCTGAAAAAAATTATACTATTTAGTTATTATACTAATCCTATTTAAGAGGGAACGGGCCCTCTGGAAGAAATGATTTTCTGGTGTTTGTGTGTGCAAGTGTAAATAAGGGATCATGTGAGATATCGAGCAGTAGAAGATCAGTCCGTCTAACCTCTGAGCCGAGAGCCGAAGCAGTCAGTTCACTGACAATACTGGCTAGAAGACCGCAGGTGTTGGAAACCAGATGAGGCGAGAAGAGCTCCATCTCCTTCCTCAGACTCTTCCTCACAGGAAGCACCACAATGACCAGCATCTTCTCCAGAACCTCCCGGAACGTCGTCATGCCCATGAGATTCTCTTCAGTCTGAAACCATTTGAATAAAGCCCAGTCAGCTGAGCATCAACAATACAACCCAATCATACATATAGATCATGTCTGTGTCTCAGGGCAGGGTGATTCCTTACATGACTGAGTTTCTCCATGTGTGCGACCAGCAGGGGAAAGCGGTGAGCAAGGGCCGAGTCATTCTCTGTGCTGACCTGTTTGACGATTGAGCGCAGAAGAACCTCTCCATCATATGCGATGGGCAAGATGGAAGTCAGTTTGACGGAGGTGTTACAAAGAGCTGACATCACGGCAGCAAGCAGACGGCTGCTTGACGTGCGGAAGTTTGCCTCTTGAATGTCCTGTGGGCAAAATGTCAATCTTACAATTTTGTTTTGAACTCATTAAATCTATTTGAACAGTGACATCTGTAATTTTTCACAGATATTCTAATTTCTTAACATGTGTTTGGAAACAAATTTAGAGTAAATGCAGATATTTGAGAACTCAAATACATCAAACTGCCAAATGGCTTGAGGTTTTTTAGCTTTGTTGTTGTTTTATAAAATAGAACTTCCTTATTGTCTGATAAACTTATTAGCTTTTGTCATTGTTTTTATTGTAATACAGCTAAATCTTATTAAAATGATTTAAGTGTATATATTTGTTTTATTAACAGAAGCATCAAATCAGGTTTTTAATGATTGCTTTATGATTACCTGGTCAAGGCAGTTAAGCAGGTCACAGAGACAGGCCCATTGCAGGGCAGGTGTGGGGTAGAAAGAGTGAAAGCATGCAGTGAAGGTGTTGTGACACTCCTGTAGTACGGCTTCCAGCAGAGTGAGGGGTTGACTCAGATATCCCTGCGGGTCATTGTCAAGTTTGGTCAAGCAATTGTCCATACCCTCAGAAAGGATCTTCTTTAAGAGGCTGCGTGTCTTTCCTACACACTCTGCCAGCTTGCTGGACTCTTCAACCACTGCTTTAGTACTGGCTGGATAGGCCAAAAAATGAACATTTTGTTAAAAAATTTTTTTTTTTGTTAGTTTAACATATACAGCTCTTCAAAATGTAAACATAACTAATGTTATAAAATACCAGAGATGGGGAATATCTCGCAGATGTAGACACGCAGTAGTCGCAGACAGCATGTGCCCACGAATCTAAGACGCTCCAAGTCCAGAAGGGTGGCTGTATACTGAAAACCCTTCAGCCCTCGGAGCTCCTCCACCCCCAACACCAGTGTGGTCCAGCTCCAGTGCAGAATACTCAAAAGAGATTCAAAACAATCCTATGACAAACAACACACACATGCACACACACACACACACACACACACACACACACACACACACACACACACACACACACACACACACACACACACACACACACACACACACACACACACACACACCACACACACACCACACACACACACACACACACACACACACACACACACACACACACACACACACACACACACACACACACACACACACACACACACACACACACACACACACACACACACACACACACACACACACACACACACAAACCAAGAGAATTAATTAACGATAAAACATATTGTTGTTGAAGCCCTTAACTGGCAAATAAGGTATTTTGATATAAGGATCAGGAAAACAATATTCAAATAATTATATTGAAACCAAAAATAAGCATCATATATTGTGTCAACTGAGTATTTCTTTGGTTACACATACCACGGAGACGGTCCGGGCGAAGGAACGTTTGAGGATGTGAACAGGCTCACTGGTCTGCTGCTTACCTTTAGATGCATTACCATCATTGCAAGGTAACCTGGACAAATCAGACCCAAGCCATTTAAAGTAATCTAAAGTAAAATAAACATCCTATACTCATGTATCCAATGCAGAAAAAATATTCTTAACATACCTGTAAAGCAACTGAGGTATTTGTCCAGCATTCACATCAGTACCATTGTTTGATTTCTTGGAGCTTTTGAACTGAAAGACCACACTGCGGGAGAGAGATTAGGATTATTGAAAAACAATCAAGACTGTTGAATAAGTGTCAAATTGCAATTACATTTACATTACATTTAGGCATTTAGCAGAGCCTTTTATCCAAACTGTCTTACAAAGAATCAAGACGACAATGAAGATGTAAATAGAGATAACATTAGGTAAAAAGTGCTTCAATGAGTGGTTACCCATCATCAGTGGTGATGGTTGCCTGACCGTGGGATCCACAGTCACTGCTGGGTCCAGACACCCGAGCCCATGCCACATACCACCAGCCCAACTGCAGAAGTACAGGCTCATCAAACATCATAGCGTATTTCTCCCTGCATACATAAGACAAACAAAGACAAATTACATCACTGTTCAAAAACCACATCTGCAGAAAAATGATGCTAAACCTTGCTTTGAGAATCCACTTTAAGAGTTCTAAATGTTTATGTGCTCATTATATCAGTCTTCTTACTCTCAGTGTATCTTAATTTGTCATATCAATTCACTTTTATTGTCACATCACCACGGCACATATGCCCTGGTGAGTGAAATTCTTGGGAGCTTGCTCCAGAAAAAACGCAGTACAGGTAACATGTAACATATAGTACAGACTTTTTATATGCAAATAAACATCAATAAAAGTTGAACGGAACGTTTTGAATTTATGCTCAGCGTTTATTATTAGGCGTACCGAGCAGCACAGTCATATGCCAGCACATCTGTCTCAGCCAACAAGTCTCCATCCGTCTCATGGTCTCCTCCGTCTGGGCCCAGCTCAAACAACTACAAAGACAAAAAAAATTTTTAGATTCAACTACAACTTTACAACTCAGTACATTAGTAAGATTGCATGAGAAAAACAGCAGCTTACCTTGATCTTTGCAGTATACTCCCCTCTACCACCAAAGAGACCCAAACCCCCTAACAAGATGTCAGCATCAGCACAGAAGCGGATGGCCTCCACAGAGTGTGCAGAGTAACCCCAGCCTCCTCCGTGACCTACAAAAACCAAAAAGAAAAACACTTTTTTTATAATTTATTACATCATTTGTGTGCCATAGTCTTTGATAGGCAGACCACATATATGTTTGCATTTTAAACCGTACGACACAGTACTTGGTCCACAAGCTGCAGAAAGTAAAGTAGATCTCAACTGTTGTGTTATAAAAATGCAAACATCACAATGGTCCCTGCTAATTGTGATGCTGGAAAATACCTTTTTGTAATAGCTACAGAGGAGGAAAAATTTATTTTGGATGATCTTACTCTCAAAGCGGTTGACCACACTGTAGTCCTCTTTGGAGTAGACCTTCAAGACAGCCTGGGTCTCTTCCTCAGCACTGGCCACACCCATCTTCAATTCTTGCATAGCAGCTAGTGTGTCAAGACAACCTGCGTAGAGAGCACAAAGAGTGAGAAATTTTATTTTCTATGGTCATGTGAACATGCCATAGTAAATTGACATTGAAAAAGAGTGTCTTACTCAAAGGGAATTGAGACTCAGGAAAAAAGAAAGTAATACAAACAGCAGATTTAAACAGATCGGTGGAACAGAATAAGACAGGACGTTGTACCCAAAATGTGCAAAGCTCCGTGGGACCTTGTGGTGGTGGCTTGAGAGCCGGAGGGCAGAGCCAGCTCAGGACTAAGAATGCTGCACAAGGCCTGGATGTCAGACGCAGGGGGAACTCGAGCGTCAGCAATCACAGCGTTATAGCAGCACATCTCACGTGTGGCGGGTAAAAATCTGCAGGACAGAAAGACAGCTTGAGATGAGAAGAAATGGTAATACATAATCTGAACCAATGTTAATAGAGGAGAAGTTTGGGCAATAAAAGCAATATGAAAAATAATAGTTTTCTACAAAAATGTTGTCAAAGCTCTCAAATCTCATTCATGTTGTCATTTATCTTCATGGAACAATGCTATTTGGCTTCAGTAGCTGCGTTTACATGGACCTGCTGTGGTCAAGCCAAATAAATGCACAGAAAACAAGACGCTGGAGAGAGGCAACACTCTGCCATGAAAGTCCGACCCATGCCCGCGTTGCAGTCCTAGCGAAATATTACGGCCGAATGACAATTTAGCTTAAAATAAAGTCAGCTGGATTGTCAGTATGTTCAAATACGGTGTTAAATTTGTGCTGGAAAACACCATCCCAAGTATTATGTCTGCATTATATATTCATTAAGTTCAAGGTCATATCAGCCGCAGCTTAACCGATATTGATATATTACTAAAAGGCTCATTTCGGCCATTAAAATCGACAAAATTATACATCTGCCGGGCTCTAGTGAAAATAATCCAAAAATGCTACAGTGTATCATTTGTTACCCTTGGCCTGGACCAAGTGAAACGAATCTTAGATGTGAAAGGACCCTAAGTCCGTGGACTGCTGTTAATCTCACCTCCAGATGACATCATACACAGGGTCCAAACAGAGACCAAACCCCTGGAGATCTTCCTGCTCAGAGTCATTAAATGTGCGGCAGCTCCCATCCATTTTGTTGATCAATAGGCATTTAAAGGGCGGAGGCTCAGATACAGACGTTGGGACCAGACCTGTACAAAGTGCAAAAATCTTAATAAACCATAGCAGTGGACATGCAGGTTCTACAATAGTAAGTCAACCACAATACAGTACCAATAATGTGTTTGCTTGCAAAAATCTCGGAGGTGGCCAAGACATGGGAGTTGATTAGCGCCTCATCAATTCTAAGGAAGGTCTGATCACCACTGGCTCCAATCCACGTGGCCTTGCGGCCATACTTAGCTCCAATGTTGGGCATTGCAGAAGGTTTGGCATTCCAGTACGGCATGTCAAGAATGGGCCGCCCTAATTGTCCCTTCTGTTAATGCAATTCCACAAAGTATTAGTGTTCTCACTACAGATCAGCATTAACAATAACTGTAATATTATTAACTTATGATATTGTGCCACCTGTACTACATGTGTGTTTTAAGGTTTTAAACAACATCAAATCAAATCAAAGACTTTAAGAGGAAATAATATACCGAGAAACTCCCAAAGGTGAAAACTTGTCCATCCATAAGAAGCACTGCAGTGTGGTTACTGCCTGCAGTCACCTGAGTAGAGGGGCCAGGGAGAGCCTGCACAAGAGTGGGAGACCCCCTGTGTACGGAACCAAATCAAATGGAAGTAGGTTAGGAATTGGAAGAAAGTTAGGATTTGTGTTAATGTTGTTGAAGCTTTTAATGTTTGAGGATGAAAACACTCGAAATCAGTTCGTATGGCTGATGCAATTTTCTCTCCATCTTTATTTGTTGCTTTACAAATTGACTAAGATGTTTAAAGTTTTTATTTAAAATCCTTGACTCTCCACTCAGCACAGTTAAACAGAACAAGTAGTCTTTCACTGACGTTCGACAAAACAATAGCATTTAAACACAACATGACAATTGAACCTTCATTACCTAGAATTAACATCGCCATGTCCAAGTTGTCCATGCTGTCCATAACCAAAAGTGTAAACATCTCCATTCTCCATTAATACAACTGTAAAAATAAACAGGAGCATAAAGTATGTTTCAATGTGAGGTCATGATAAACAACTGCTTCCTGACATCGGAGTCCTAAGTGATTTCCACTCACCAGAGTGATGGAAGCCACAGCTGACCTGCAGAGCTCGAAGCTCGCAGTCAAAGCGCACGGACCCTGGAGGATAGGTTGTAATCTTACTGGCGTCTTTGTCCCCGCGTTCACTGCTGCCATCTGCAGTGAAAAACAGAATATGAGGCATGTGGATGGAAGCAGAGATGTCGAGGAGGAGAGAGAAATGAAAATAATGAAACCGGGCTGTTAACCTGAGAAGAGACATGATCTCCTGCCTCAGAGGAAAGAGAGACAATGAAATATTGGCATGACAGTGTAAGAAGAGAAAAACAGCTTGGAGATAAACTGAGGAGGAAGTTGTGGCAATGTACATTTGTATGCACTTGCTCTCTCCGGGGTTTATAAAAGTGATTTGTGGCACAAACTCTTGTGTTATGCCACACTTAAGAGTAATGGTGATTTTACCCTACATTAAGGAAGCAGTTGACAGGGAGTACAGTCACAAAATGAATGACACATTTGCTTGTATAAAATGATCTCAAACATAATTTCATTTAAATTAGGGCTGCGGCTAAATTATTTTACAAAACTTACAAAAACTTCTTTAATACTGATTAAAAAGCATCTCAGAATGCATTTCATGATTGTTGTGTGAGAATGCCAAGGGGGTGAAGTCATATCTAGACAAATAGTGACTACTTACAAAAAAAATAATATTTCTAATATCCAAAACTTTGATTTTAAGTCATTTTATATTTCAGTTACGGGCCTATTGTTCCTAAACGTGTACATCTCCAAAATTCAAACTTTCAACAATGGAACTATACTTTTTCCCTATCTTCCAGTTTTAATGCATAAATGTATATGAATTTAAAAAACGTACGCCACTGTACTGTCAATGATATGAATATTACTAAACATCAGAATCTAGAAATATTCTAAATAATAAACTAAGCATGGATTACTATTTAAACCCCCAAAAAAGCATATTTTATTACAATAACACAAGAATGGATTATTTAATATGCAAGGACAAATACAGTATCGACAAAATCATGCTATTTTAAACAAAGAAATCATATATGGTAATATATAATTTTTTTCCATATTAATTAAAGCAAAGCTTGACTTTTTTTATTTTATCTTACGGTCTCGCTGTTTGGTTTTAAACACACCGTACCCCCTTAGACAACCATTTATGCAATTCACCTTTTCTTTGATAAATCACTCTGGACTGCATACAATAGAGCCAGTAAAAAGCTAGGTCCTTATTTTTTCACCAACACGAATGAACCGTTATTGTGTCCAGAGAAAGCTGGAAGAAGTGATAAGATACAGCTGAAGGAAGGGAGGGGGGAGAGAGAGAGGGGCATTATGGGGCTCCAGGTGGAGTTTGTAGTGAAGTCCGCAGTACCTTTGAGTTTCTCCCGCATTAGCTTAAAGGTCTGAAGGGGTCTTAGTCTGGCTAGCACCTGCTCACGCTGGTTCATAAAAAGGGGGCCAGGGTAAACAAGGGGGCCTATGGGGGGAGAAAGAGACTTTCACATGCATGGGGAAAAGCATCGAACGAATGGAAAAAAAACATGGTATTCAAAACAGTTCTTTATGAATACACAAGCGAGAAGAGAACATCCACAAGTAACCACACCCAAAAGAAACAAGAATATGTGAGACTGAAGGTAGTCCTTAAAATCCAAAGAGAAAACATAATGTATGGTAGGGCATGAGTTGCCCATTATTAAGAATGTATATAACAAAGTGAAATGGGTAACAGGACATGATGTGTTTGAAAAGTTCTTGCCCAACACCCACTTTGGCCTTTCTACTGTGTTTTCATGATATAATATAGCGCAAAATAAACTGAACTTTTTGGGAAAATCTATCTTAAAAAATATTAGAGCTGGGCGATTTAAATAAAATCGACATCTTCGTCATTTGAACGTATTTGAGGAAATCTGATTATCCGATTTATTTAATTGCAGAGTAAGGAGCATAAGAGGACACCAGAAAATGTGTAATACCTTGACCTGTCTGAATACTTGAATAAAAAAGTTATTTGTTTAAAAGTTACATTTCTGCTTAGTTTTATATACCATTACTATGATTTTACTAAATAGTTACATTCTTTTAGAATTGGTGACTCTTCAATGCCAGGATTGAAGGGGATCTGGTTACTTCCATAACCAGTCGGTGATGACACGTTATACATTTGCGTATCTGCCTGTCACTCATGGTGACGCATAGACTAAAACCTGAGTTATGGGTGTTATATTTCCAACACGTGCTAAACCAAGCTAACCAGTAACAGTAGACTAGGCTGAATGACCATTAAAAGTACAGAGGGCATATTAAAAATTAAGGTGTCTTAAACTATTAAAAGCGGGTGTTTTACAAACAGGATAAAAGAGGCGAAATAACAAGGTAATTAATAATATAAAAAGGCATTCTTTAAAGTTTTTTCATATCTATGTATAGTTGATGACTAAAAGATCTATTAGATCTCTAATGTCATACTAGGAAATAATGGGAATATTCGGGGAACAGAATTGAACAAATCAAAGACACATCATCGAAGGAGGTGGTGCTTGCATTTATTCTGGACATGGGTCATGTAAGCAGCATACCTCGGCCCTCTTCCAGCCGGTGCCGACGATTGACACGCTGTCTCTTCTCCTCCTGTCGAATCTGGATGTGCTCTTCGATATTAACGCCTGGGGGAGGAGGGACAGGGACAGCTAAAAAACAGAGGTCCAGCATGCGCGGGGCCAAAGGAGGAGACAAATGAGAGACAACACAGCAGATGAATGGTGAGCGTGAGATGCAATGTAAGACAAGAGCAGAGACATAAACAACAAACATATAAAAATAAAAATTGGCAAAGCGTATAGTGATGACTTGAGCTGTGATGTATGAGGATTTACACAGTACAGAATATATAACCTAAGCTGCTTCATATTAATAAGCATAATAATCGTATTTTGTAGACGAGCCCACCAAGTTTTAATACAAATAAACTGTATTTTATTACATTTTTACTATTAAACTGACCTGATTAACTTAGATATTCTGAAGGATTCTTCAAATTCATTGTGTAATGATGTGTACGATTTTGGTCATAGCATCCAACAATCATGAATATTTGACATGCTGTTAGGTTACGTGTTTAATGTAATAATTGTTGATAATGTTGTTTTTATGTTGGTTTTATGTTGTAATTGTTTTAAATTCGCGAGTGTTGTTGAATTAAATTGTTCGTGTCAAAAAGGCGCCGTTGTGATGCAGCTTCGGTCGGACCACATAACACATGCACACAGACCAAATGGTTCAGCATGACGTGCAATTGAACAACAGACAGAAAAGAAATTGGATGGGACGACTGCTGAGCTGTCCTGGTTAAAATGTTCGTATGAAAGTACAAATACCCAAGAGCAGGTCCAGTGGTATCATTTCCTTCACAGCATCAAAAATTCCCCTTTGTCTGGCCTCCTGACCATCAAGTTCCCTGGCACAAGCCTTGCAGCAGCCACATGACGAACAACCTGACTCACCAGACCCGCAGCCACAAATCCTGCAGAAGACCAAATACAAGAAGCGCAGACACTAAGGACATTCCCAAAGGAAGTGTATTTGATTGACAATGCCTACCGCTGATGCAACATTATATTTTCATAGAGATATGAAAAGGCTGACAGGAAATGCATATCACTTACCCTCCTGGCACTCTGTCAGGTCGCCCACTGCTCACACAACTAGCTCCGTACCCAGTACAGTCTCCGCACACGGTGCACACCATACACTGGTCCAGCTTCCACTTGTGCATACCTGGCTGACACATCATAGACTTCTCCTCCTTCTCATCCAGCTCATCTTCTAGGTCCTCATCCATTGCAGTGGCCATGTTCTCCACTCCAAATGCTAAGGCAGGAGAACGTTCAAAAGCTTAAATGAACTTTCAAAAGATTCAGCCCACACAATTTTACTTATATATGTGTCAAGACGTCTGTAGAAGGGCACAAATGAATTTGTGGTGTCAAGACGTTCCTCACCTTTCCCTGCTTGGCTCATGGCTCCAGTGTCTCGACCACACTGGCCTTTGTTGTTTACTCCAAACGTCCACACCTCTCCACTCTTGGTGAGGACACAGGTGTGAGCTTTCCCCATTGCTATCTGAGTTACAAAGTGCCCCTTCAGATCTGACACCTGACCTGGGAACACACCAGGAGAAAATAATTTATAAATAATGCTAGTTGGTCTCAGTAAGTAGATTTGTGTGAATCAAAAGAAAGAGCAGTTGAGATTGATACAGCAGTCCAAATCCAAAATATTGGCAAGTGATATCCCGACCCCTCTTCCTCAGATTTGACAAACACAGGAGTGGACATACAGTTACAGGAGTGTAATGGAAATCGTCGACACTTACACTTTAAGAATTGTATAATTCTACAGTGGTTATGTTTGTTGCAAATATAACTCCATCAATAATAGTCCCAGAACGGGAGAATATGCTACCTCTGTTCCAGGTGGTTTGATCGGTGCACATGCTCTTATTGTAACAACTTGGCATTCAAATTGTTAAAACATTTACGATACTCTTTTGGAAGACGCTTTTATCCAAAAGGACATAAAGGTAGTGTGCACAGCTATCACTGCAGAGCAAACGGGGTAAAGGCGCCTACAAGTCCAACTCTCTAACCACCAGACCACAACTGAGCATTCTCAATTTCAAGAACAATGTAAACTATGTAGATCTTATTAACATGAATATGAATGAACATACAATCATAGCTAGCAAATCTTCATGCAAAATATGCGTTGCTTTAAGATTAAGATATATGTGCCTGTAAAAAGCTAGACATTTTAGGTGATTAACTATGCTTTCTACATGAATAAATAATGTAAATAATACTCTGTGAAATTAGTCCTTGACTGAACAAGGCCATGTAAAAGATAATAATCATAGTGTAATTAATAATTAAAGTCAAATTTTGTTGCTTGTTATCTCGACTGAACTATACCATTAAGCCTGGTTCTCATAGGCAGGGTCACATATATAATTAATATATGATCAACAAGGTTCCTTAGACTTTTTCATTCATCATGCAAAATGAATGTCCCTTTAATAACCGTTTTTAAGTTATGATTATTTCTGCAGAGTCAACATTTGTTTTTCGTTTGAACAATACACTTATTTAGTGTAAAAATTTAATTAATTTAGCTTCTAAATACACACCACTTGTGAATGTAGAACACAAACAAGGTACAAATAACACTCTCTCGTAGGAGATTAGACATAATAGGATGTAGACAGCTAAATAGTCTACAGACAGCTAAATGACAGCCCATCATTCATCTTTTTTTGGGCACGTAAGCAGGTGGCACTTACTGGTACTGTCGCTATAAATGGCATCCTTGCCAAACATGTAGAGCTCTCCGTCTTTAGTGACAATACTGCTACTACCGTTGTTGCAGGCCGTGTATACAGCGGTCTTGGTCTCGAGTTTGATCATCTTTTTGGGTTTGTAGGGCTTTGGTTGTCTCCTGCTCTTTGCTAAAGAAAAAACATATAAGAGCTTGACTCTTGGTAATATAGAAATATTATAAAAAAGACAATTATTTAATTATACAAGTAATATATTTGGCGTCACACGTGCAAACACTGCAAACAGACCATACATTAACTTGGTGTAAACGATTAATTCACTTAGTTTCTAAAAATATACCACTTGTGAATGAAGAACACAAATGATTAAATTATCAGACAATAGAACATAACAAGAATAAAAAAAATTACGTTAAAAAAAAGACAGATTTAGCAAGACAAAGAGTGATGAAATGTCATACTAGATTCTCCATCCTCTCCTTTGCTGGCTGAGCCTGTAAAAAAGACACTCCCATCTTCTGCCACCAGCAGGGCATGGGAGCCATCATGGCCCACTGAGAACTGCACAATCTTTGGCGATTTAGTGACTGGAAGCTCCACCCACTTCCCAGCGGATGGCCCGCCCTGCTTGATACCCAGGCTCTGATACTTTCCAGTGTAGTAGATCTGAATCAATGTAAGAAAACAATCAGTTGGCAACTGATAGAGCGTTTTGACCGGGATGCGCTGGATGACATTGGACTCAACAAGCAGGCACGCCTTTGCTACTCCCTTCATATTTAGAAAAAAACCTAATGTAGGTGAACTACATTTAACTACACTAATATCGCAATATAGTATTGAATAAATGTTACCATGTGAGCATAGCTATAGGTTTGCATGCAATAAAAACACAGCAAAAAAAAACAGAGCATGTGCAAGATGTGTGTCTCTGCAACATATCACTCTTTAAAACATGTTGCTGAATCCATACGATCTAACAAATAATGATTAGTTAAATAACATAAAAACCTACATTTATGACGACAGAGTGAGGTGTTGAGTTTATATGGCAGGACTAAGCATAACTGCAACTTTTAAAATGTATTACTTTCTTAACATGGCTTGCTTGCTTAATCCCTTTTCTGTAATCATAAAAATATTGTTACAGATTGCTGAATGTATTGGTGAAATGACCATTTGATAAACATGCAATAAATAGTGTAAAATAGACCTAACATAGACTGGATATTCTCTTTAACACTGTCGCTGGGTTATTTCAACCCAATGCTGTATAAAAATGGACAAATCCAAATGTTGGGTTATAAATTAACCCATTATTGGGTCATTATTATCTGTTTGCTTTGTAAATTTAGCTAGATGTTGGGTTTGTCTTATTGTGACCCAATTTTGCGTTTTAATCCCCCAAGAATGTAAGCTTAGTAATGTCAATGTCAATGTCACCTTTATTTCTTTAGCGCTTTAGACTAAATTTATTTCATCAAAGCAGCTTAACAACAATAATTAGTAAAACCGTGTGTCATAATGCTTAATGTTAAAAGGCAATACATTATTGAATTCGGGGACGTTATCTCTGTTCAGTGTAATTGTGTCTGTGCATTCATTTTCAATTCGTTGATGAAGTCGTAGTAAAAGGATAAGAGACAACTGCGGACTGGGAACACAGCACAAGAGCTGCAGGTTGGGAGATGCTCTGACCCCGATTTTCACAAATTTACGCTTGTCAAACTCGCTCAAATCCTTACACTCACCCTTTTTTTTCTGCAACATTGAGGACAAATGTTCACTTGCTTCCTTATATTTCCCACCCACTAACAGTTGTCAGCTTTATTTTGCTGGAATACTTTCTTACCCAAAAAGCAAACATTTTGATCATACAGCAATTTGATCATATTTGTCAATACAGTGAGTCAATATGTTGTTATCGCTATTACTTTGACAAATAAAGTTAAGGGCTTTTTGTGAAATGTAGAATCTGAATGAAAGTCCCTCATAAAATAAAGTCATTTTCTAAAAATGATTTTGCAGTCAAGTAAGTAGTAGGAGTAACTTCCTCATAGCTTGGTTCAATATTATGAAATATAATAAATGACTCTGAATTTCAGATTTTTAAAAGAGCAGTAATAAAAATGCATTTATAAATGGTTGGCTATTGGATTATTTTTTTGGAAAAAATCTAATCATTTAAAGAAAGAGACGGGAGAGATGGATAGGAATGGATTGGAAGTCTTGGATTTAGTCTTGGATATTACGAATGAGAAAAAAAAACTTGATGGGAGCAAAACGTATGATAACTACACGTCTTGTTCTGAGTTTGTAGTATACATTGCAGATGAAAAGAACAAGAAACTGAAAGACGTACAGACAGCAAATTTAATCTTCATTATCACTGACTGTGGCACAGACATCTCTGGGATGGCAGTTGCGGCAATGAATAGGTTTATTGGTAAAAGTATGTGATTTATTTTTTATTTAAGTGCACCGTTTTGTTTTTTCCCCTATAGGAGCATATGGCTCCTAGATTGACTTTGTAATCTAGCAATGAAAATGCTAGACTCAATCTGGACATAACGGTACCCAACATAATCATATTACAATGCGACTAAGTTTTATTAAGATTCCTGACATTTCTCTGAGCATAACATCAAAAACCCCATCAGTTTTGGAGCAGCTTTTTCTCTTTATTTTTAGATGTCTGTGTGTAAACCAGCTGTGATATGTACAGTAATAGAAATTAAATTCACAATTGTTTGTCAAAGAATGCCGTGGTGGATTATTGCAGCAGTACTGATTAAAAGAAGAAAACTTGTTAATGGTAAGAATATGAGGTACGTGTAATTAGTATTAACCAGACTGCGCTTTAGGTTTTGGCTTTTATACCGCGCATTTGAGAGCGATAAAGTCATTCCGAGCATGTGGTGCTGATGCTGAACATGATTTTCAATTTGGACTGTGACAGAGCTAGAGGTTTATGTATTGGTTGAGCAAGGCTACTTTAGAGCTACTAATATTCTGTTTTCAAAACGCAAAGTTAGTGTGTTACCCTTAAGGAGTTATCAGACAAAGTGTTGGGATCGTTGACTAAAGAAACAAGTGTCAAATAACAAATATATTTATCTTAAACGAATTTAATGTTTGAACTTGATTCAAATGTTTACATTTGGATGGATGTCGCAATTATCACCAAATGAGCATTATCACTAAATAAGTAGATTTAAACTGGAACATGACAAAGTGCGACACCATTAACATTAGAAGAGATGGTCAGCCTGTGTGTCCGGATACGGATCTGCCTCATCTGATTCATCATCTCTTTGAGAGCCTAGCGTTATCTTCCGAAATTAATGAAATGTTCAGGAAACCTAAGGCTAAAGAGAGAGACATACTTTAAATACAATGCTTGTGGAATATCTCTCAATCTAGAATTCTCTAAAGCAAGTGAACTGGTCTTAAAAATAAGACCCTTGTGATCAGATGTCAATCAAGACCAGTAGCGAATAAAATTTTCGGGTGGCACCCATGGTGACCAAATAGATGTTTGGGGTTTCCAAAGCCATCACTAAACGCACAGACGCCATGAGCATGCAAGTTCCCGATCGCTTCTTTAAAAAAAATAAAGTGACGGATTGAACAACTCTGCTGGCCGCATCTGGCCAGCAGGCCTTGTGTTTGACATCCATGATCTAAGCAATACATCGAAATGTAAGAATAATCAAATTACTTCCAGTTCTTTTTTTAATGTGTGCAGATCTATGGGCTGCCTGCTACATTCTAAAGGGCCTTAGATTTCACACTACCGACAACACTTGCCAACATTTAATCATAAATGAGCCCAGAATTGTTGAGATAAATCAGATGATGTGACTGCTCATTTATCTAGTTCTGAGCCAACAATGCAGTAATGCTTACAACATTAAAAACTATCACATGCTTAAAGCATAGAATGAAGAAAATAAAGAAGTTTATTTACCTTCCCAGATGCTGTTTTCATTAAAGCAAACTCTCGGCCAGCTCCGATAAGAGCTGCTTCCTCATCAAACCCAGTGCCTGAAGATGTACACAAACCATAGTAAAATAAACATTATTTCATTAATATGCTTGCATAAATGTGAGCTCTAAAGAATTTATCTCACTGATGATATGAAGGTCTTTCTCAAGGTCAAAGAGAGAGATGCCACAGGCGTGTAGACACTTTCTGGCCAATTTGAGCTGCAGTTCTTGCTGTAGAGCCGGGTCTGAGCTGGTGGCATAGATTCGCACCACAAAGCCATCCTAGGAAAAACATCACAAACATTAGGCGGTATTATAAGATATTAAAAAAGTAAGATAGATAGGTTTGATGCACACTTTGGTAAAATCAAATGTAAGACTTGCATGACTTTCTTTCTATCTTTCTTTAAAAAAATATACATATTGATACGAAAGTAACAGAACAGAAGTGACATTCTATACATAGAATAAAACCAATGCAAGTGAATGGGTGCCTGTCCCCGACATTCTTCAAAACATCTTTTGTGTTCTGTAGAAGAAAGCCAAAAAGCTTTAAAAGACAAAAGGCAGAGTAAACAATTAGACTATTGTAATTTTTGGGTGAGCTATCAAGTTAAACTTACACTTCAGTGTCCAAATTATATATACATCATCCCAAAAAGACATATAATTTTTGTCATTGCATACAAGCCTTTATGTTAATTTTCTTAAACCTAGCCTCTCCATTTTCTCTTTGTGGCATCTTAGTGTGTTTGAGTTTGTAATTGGCTCTCAGCTTTTTCTCTCAGCTTTCTTACAAAGCTATCAGAGTCTTTCACTACGATCTGACAAACATAAGGAATGTTTTCTTCTCTTCATCTTCTCTTCTTTCTGTTTTTGTGCTTCACGCTTCATCATCTTTATTCCTTCTACTACAAGACGGAAAAATAACCACATTCCTACAACAAAATAGGCACATTGAAATAAAAATGAGGTTTCTTTCTTTTTTAAGCAATTCAGGATACAAAATAAACTGTAATTTAAATAACCTTTTTCACTTTTTCTGTGAAATACTTCAATACAGCATGTCTGAAACAGATCATATAAAATAGATCAGGTGCCATTGACAGCTACAATCACAGCACTTTTAGAAAATAGGCCCTGATCATGTTTTTATGACACACAGGAGAGCAATAATGACTCTCTTATCCTCAACTTACAGGTGACCACAACCTTTCAGGTAAGCATTCTAAGTAGCTGAACAAAGAAAAAGAAGTTAAAATAGTGGAATGAGATTTTAAAACCCTGACTATTTTTTATGGAGTTTGTCGTAAAGAGATTACAATAACAATAGAAAAGTCAGGATCCAAATCAAGCACACTTGTTTTCTTACATTACAGTATTTTCAAATGGACAATGTCAATGATTAAAACGGCTTACATCTTTGCAGGCTGCAATTTGGTTAATATATTCTCCATCAGTGAATACAATGTTCTGTCCATCAGCTTGAAGACCTGAAGAAAAGTGAGAAGAACAGATAAGAACAGATAATTGTAATGGGTCAGTCGTGGTCTGGTGGTCAGAGAGTTGAACTTGTAAGCAGAAGGTTGCTGGTTCGAATCCAAATGCCAGCAGACTGTGACTGAAGTGCCCTTGAGCCAGGCACCTTACCCTTGTTTGCTCTGCAGTGACAGACGTCCGCTGCACAAAACTTGTAAGTCTCTTTGGATAAAAGCTTTTGCCAAATGAATAAATGTAAATGCAAAAGTAATGAGAGAATATGAGTCTGAATAACACGGACATAAAATTCTAGACCTGAATGGTACCCCCCTTCTCCCTCTCAACTAACATTAAGATTTTATTATTAATCTGCTCAAATGTTTTGAGACAATCCACTTTATCCAAAATATATAGACATCCTACATTTGTAGTGTAAACACCAAACACCATATCATTTGTGAATTGTGAATATACTAGCCCAATTAGGTGCTATGCAAGAAATAACAATGAGCATTAATATACAAGAAATACATAAATCAAGCAAAGAAAAGTAGGGCTGGGCATGATCATTATTAGTCAGCGATAGACATAGTCAATATCAATATAAAAAAGCCCTAAATAATGGCCTAAAATCTGTGCATCTCCCGATCTAAAACAAACTATCAAATTATTTGATACATGAGCTTGCTCTCATTGACAAGCAAACATCAAATTATCGATCTTAACTGTTGCTCTCATGTAAGGCTTTGTGTTTTGCTTTCTCTTCTTCCGAGAAACAGCAGTGCTGCCAACTCTCACGCATTCGCCGTGTGACACGCGCTTTCGGGTGTTTTCACACGCACTCAAGCCACACATCCATTTTCTCATGCATGGTCATATCAGACATTTTTCCTATGGTGTGTCCATAGAATTTGTGAAAGAAATGCTTAAAAGTTTAACTGTATTTAACTGCAGGGGATTGAAAATATTACATTTGAAAATATCCTGCTTCTTTTTAATGCTTTATAATTCATAAATCTAACCGCACATATACCTCTGCTCTGCAATCCGCTTGATTACGAGTTTATGAATGTTATGATCAAATATGTCATAAAAACAAATAAGTATTTAACATCAGATACTTAGCCAACAAACAGGCAACATTAAAGCTAGTGCACTTACATAAACAACGTCTGCATTTTGCTTGAATTGAAGTAAACAATGCTGATTATGTAAGTAATGCTATCTGATTTATTTTACCCTTTGTAATCAGTCGTTGTATTTATTCTCATTACTTTAGAAATAGTTAAGGGCTTTAACAGATTGAAGTATGCCTACATAAGCCTTTTTATCTCAGGATGAACATATTTATATTTTTATTTCTTAAAATATCATTCTGATCAATAAACACTTTCGCTGAACAGTCTCTCTGTTTAACCCGGTCTACTGTAATCGCAGTAATAAACAGGCAAACTACATAAGGGTGAGCTGATATTACTGATATGATACTAAGAAGTGTGTATATTATAAGTATAATTTACCAAAAAAGCTGATGATCTAAATCAGTGCCACCTTAAATTTATTGCAAAGTTTGATAGATTTTTGTAATGCAACAGTGCTCCTCAATGTCAAAATAAGTGAGTGGCAAAGCAATTTCTGTTATCTTTACATGCTACATGCCTTAATAATAAGTGTAAATTAAAATAAATGTTTAAAATACAAACGCTTTTTTGTTTAAGATTGTTAAATAAGTCAATAATTATCGATAACAATCAATACATGCATCAATACAAGAATATGTTGATACTTTTTTAAGCTATATCGCCTGGCCCAAGTGGTCACATGAATTATTCAGTAATTCTGTGATCTATAGCACTAAACATGTGTTTTACCAGGCATTGTGATGGTGCCCTCCTGCTCCAACGTTTCTGGATTGATCTTAATGGCCGCCATGCTGTGACTGTTCATGTCTCGATAGAGCAAACAACCCTGTAAAGAACAATTGCAAGAAATTACCCCAAATGTGGTATTGGCGGATGTTCAATGTTTGCTTTAGTAAAAACAATATACTTCTCACCTATTAAATACTTTATTAAAAAAAAATTGCTAGCACTGTCTTAACAAATGATACTGCAACACAACCCTGATGATGTCATCAATACATAAAAGACTATCAGACACTCAAGAGAAATAATCCCATTGAAATGGTCATTACCTGAGCAAATCCCAACCATGACCTCTTCTCCTTACGGTTTCTGATTCGTGATGTAGAGTTGTACACATGGCCCTGCAATCAAAACGCCTCTCTTTAGATCACATTTAAACAACTTCCTCAAAAAGCGCTTAGACACAATCAGGACATTTATCACAAATCTTACAACTGCCCCACAGGGAGGAAAAACTGTACATTGCTTTAAAGGTCCCGTTTTTTCGTTTTTTTTTAATGCAATATAACATGTGTTAATGTTTTGCAGGTAAAAAAAGAATCCCTATTTTACACACAATTAACTTATCCGTATAACACTGTTTTGACTGTCATAAAAACCATTGATGACTTCTTTGTTCTTTGAAGTCCCTGCTTCAGAAAAATTTAAAGATTCCTGATTGTGCTAGTGGTTCCTGTGTTGTGATTCGACAGCAGCTTAGCGCAGGTTGACCGGAAATGCCCGGGCAACATGGATGAAGAGTATCAAGTAGAGCCCGTGCAAGCACGATTTTTGTATACGTCTAAACACAGAACAATGATTCACGTGACTACAGCTAAACTACATGTGGTGAACCTGTAAACAATATATAATCAACAATTTAAACTGATAATTACAAACACCAATAATCGATGGTGTATGGTTGAATTACTTCACTTTTTTAAATGATTGTGTCATGAGTTTCAATTACCATCTAATTAAAAAAGCTTCACAGCATTGCCCTTTGTGTAATAAGTTACAGAAACCGTTAAGTGCATAAACTTAAATAATAAAATAACCTTACCGGTCAAAACAAACTTTGGGGATTGGACTCTGGGATGAAATTAACAGTGTTTTGACAACATGGCGACAAACAAACACACGCGACGCACACAACTCTACCTCTTCTCCATGGGTGTGCAAGAAGACCAGGCCGTTTTTTGACTTTCTGTGGGGGCGGACACTAGTCAAAAAAACTGTTTTAGTGATGTCATTAAAGAAGGAAGTAGAGGGATGAAGTCTAAACCGGCCTTTCAATGTAGGCGACTTCTTTTAAATAAAATATCTCGCTAGGCATTGAACTTTGAGCTATAAAATTTGAAAATCACGAAGAACGGGACCTTTAACTTACATCATCAGAATCTGAATGAATATGGACAGTATATAATGTATTATGAAAAATGAATTTAGTCTAATACTGCAAAACGAACTTCTTTATATTTTTCATTGGGATGCAAGTTAACTCATGGTGAACTTACCCTCACGGTTCCACTGTAACCTGAGCCCACTTTGTAGAGACCATCCTTGCAGAGCAAGTACAGGAAGGAACCATCTGTTTGAAGAAGACAGTGTTCATCTTCATCGATGTTCATCTCCTTTAGAACCCATTTGTTCATCAGCGCAGCTCGCTTGATGCCGTTGCCGAACCAGTCCTGAATCTGGATTTTCCCCACCAAAACCGCTTGGACACTGCGCTGGAGAGCATTTAGGATTGTAGGAACCTTGTGACAAATATACCAAAGTTGAGTCAGAAAACTACAGTTTACAACACCTCAAAACTTATTTTTAAAAGATAAATAGAACTGGATTTTTCACCAATGCAGACCGTATACCAAAGTAAATAAAATTCTATTAAATACAACATGATTTTCTATTAATCTTCAAAAATAAATGGTTGGAAACTTTTTTTATTTTAATATAGCATTGCTCTCAATGAACAATTGAAACAAATGATATTGAATCTGAATTCAACAAATCTCTTACCTGAATGGTTTGACATGCATGGCTGCCATTGTTAGTGAGGATGGCAGACACAGCCTGTAAGGTTTTACCAGTGTCGCCCCAGGCCACCACCAGACTGAATAGGCAGGCGCAGGATAATGCTGTCAGGGTTTGACCCGTGGGGTCATTCATCCCCGTGCTCCGTACCGTTGTCTCCAGCAGAAGGTGGAACAGAGACTCTGATGGAGATGGCGGGATCATGATTAATGTGTATTGGTGACAAATATGTGTGGCAAGCATGTTTATATATAATCAGATAGATTCATGCGAGTTGTCTCACCGAGCACATCTGGAGGTTCGGTTTGAAAGCTCTCAGGCTGTTGGCCCTGTAGCATGTCCAGAAGTGCCTGAAGGCTCCGTAAGCACAGTGAGGGGTGAGAAAAGCGGGTCTCTTTGATGAGCTCAAAAACTCCACATAGCCCAATGCCAATGATCTGAGGAGCAGAGGAACATACCTTCTATGTTAGACTCACATCTTATGAGCAGTTGATCATAATTTTAAATGGGAGAGGCTTAAATCTAGAGATGGGAATGAATGACTTAATGCCAATGTATATCTACATTTCGCTTGGTAATGTTTATCCTAATACACTTAAAGTGTTAGTATTGTGACAGATTGAATTAAATGAAGTACCCACTGTTTGACCAATAAAAACAATACTTATAACAACACATGTGTGTGTTTGTTGGTGCAGAATGAATACATTAATGGGGAAAGAAACATTCAGTCTTTCTCCTTGTTTAACATTTTCCTTATGTGTGTGTTATTACCTGCAAACAATCTGTGAGTTAAAAATCCTAAAGTTTATGATAAATCTTTATGATAAATCTTTAATTCTAATAGATCTCTTGGACTACGCATAGGGATGTCAAACTCAGTTCCTGGAGGGCCTTAACTCTGCACAGTTTGGCTCCATCCCTAATCAAACGCAACTAATAGAGCTAATCAAGATTTTCAGGATTACTAGAAACCCCCAAACAGGTGTGGATTGAAAGTAGTTGGATCCAAACTGTGCAGAGCTGTGGCCCTCCAGGAATTGGGTTTCATCCCACAGAACTACAGCAAATCCCAGGATTGCGGGCATCTAGTTACTTCCGTAACGTGGCATACGCATGGAATTCGCATCATGTCTTCCCAGTCAATCATGGTGAAGCAATAGAGGAAGCCCCTGGATATTATATATTTTCTACACAGCTGGGTTGGATGATCTTCCAAAACTGTGGCACACATAGAAAGTGTGAGGCTGACATGTGGCCAGCACAATCGTACAGCTGAAATGAAATATGCTGATCAACATCACAAGACACTGTGCAGACCTTGCAGCAAAATAAAAGTTATTTTAAAGCCGCCGGTGGGTTTTTGCAGCACTGAATGATGCTGAACAAACCTATTGTATAGATGATAATCAAGATCACGATCCTCATGATTCTTTTGAAAAGCAGATAGAGGCCACCTTCAAGATCCACCATGAAGTATAATAATTAAATTGCCCACCTCTAGTGCCCAGTGTACCAAGCCATATGAGCAACACTGGGCTCACGATGAGGAGGGCCCTAAAGCACCAAGTCGTATTTTGACCTTAAAATAATGTCTCAAAATTTTTTATGGGGGTAGATAAATTCTCAACTGGATGAATTTTACTGCCGCTGCTATCTAGGCAGCCTCAGAGTGGATGAAATCATACATAACACTTGTGTCCAGGTCAGTACATAAGCCCCGCCCACACCTTGCATTATGACAATGGTTGTCAAACATTCGGCCTGCGGGCTGGACAAGGCCCACAAATGTGTCCAGTGCGCCCCGCGAGATGATTTTAACAGCTCTGGCACTTCACTTGTTAAATAGGCGTTCAGGAATATGAATTTACAGTTCATATCCAGGTTTAGGTCTAACTGGATCATCTAGGCAATCAGAGTTTAAAGCAGTCATTTTGAAAGATTATACACAAACAAACACTTTAAAGCATTGCCATGTTGGATTGTATTGGACAAATTATGATTGGTTGTGGAGACATATCGCATTAAGGTTAAAAACTGGTACCCGGTTTATAGCGTTTTGGAAAAAAACGCATCTCGCAGTAGATCAGAATTTTCTTCCATTTTAAACAAGAAAATATAGTGATTTGGCATGAAACATTGATGGAGCAGGGACAAGGGTCACTACACAACAAAATGGCATTACAAACTCATATTTTAACATAAAAACATTTGGCACTTATCTCATTTGGAAAAGAGCTCTTCATATGTAAGAGGGTTGGAGTAAAATGAGCCCTGTCCGCGGGGAGTGTGTCCCCGTTCTACAAGAAGTCTCGCACCAAACGAGACCCAAAAAACTTGTATCGAGACCTCTTTGGAGGTGGTACACTTACAAACGGCCACTGCAAGGCAGTAAGGCTTCAGTATTTGAGTTCGTAAAACCTTTTCAAACTAATTGTTTAAACCTCTCGTCAAGCACCGAGCCACACCCCCTCCACTCCATGCACACACCTAACTCAAAAGATAATTAAGTGAGAGATCCGTGAACCAAAGCAAGCATGTCGGTTATGCAAGACAAACAAAATGTGCAGACGTAGTGGGTCCCTGGGACCAGGATTGAAAAATATTGATGTAGTACAGCACTGGAGATTCAACAATTTGGCACAGTTGCACATATTACCCTTTAAAAACCACAAAACTCCTGATAGGTCTGCATTGAACATTTCATTTTTATGAAAAGGATTTGAAATTAGAAAATGTTCATTTGGTAAAGCTGTCCACTTTTCCCATATTCTACACTAGGTCAAGTAATACTTGTGCCAAAAACAATTAAATGAATCATCAAGCTTATTCAACAAAGGCACTAAAACCCAACAGAAGAGACCATGTCTGAATCACTGGCCTTTCTCCCCGGTGAATGTGGAAAAATCCATCACTATAGCAACAGTGTTGTGCGGGAAAGAATAACCAATGAGTTTATGTGGTTTTCTCTGATTGAAAGAAAACTAAAGAACTGGGTGTTAAAAGATGTATTAGCATCAACTGGTATATAATGAGGTGTTGCCGTTTCACATAACAGGTTCATGGAGGGCAAAAGCATGCGGATCACAAGTGACTGTTTACCAGACAGTGTCTTCTTCAAAGAATCTACCATCTCTAAAGCGTCAGGGATCCTGGAAAATTCACAGTTTGACATTGGTTTCGTTCACACCGCCGGTGATTTTCTGGAATCCATGTGTGCAGTAAAGACCACATAAAGACACGTGACATGTGATGTACTGTATTATAATGTGCATTTGTCATAAGGCTGTCACGGCAAAGGCATTTCCTTCGGTGGGATTTATGGCTTAATAGCACAGTCAAAGGCATTCCTTCTACGTTTACATTCCTTCTACGTAGAATGTTTTGTTGTTTTGACAAAGATGTCATTTTTAAAACAAATTAAATTATTTATTAGTAGGTGCAGAACAAAAAAAATGGGTGCATGAACGCAAGGTAGGCTGTAACCCAGCCTTTTTATTAGACGGTGGAGAGGAGACAAGACATCACTTTAGAAACACGGGCGTGGGACCCTTTGGACGGGAATCGGGACGGGCACCCCGACCAGCTTAAATTTGAGAAAAATATAAATGTCCTATCATGAAGAATAAAGCAAATTGTTTAGGATTGCTGGCAAGAAGAGCTTCAAATTGAAACAGAGCGCTGCTGAGTTTTAACAAAGTAAGCCAATTTTGCAAACTGCAATACATATTACAGCAGACCATAGTTCAGTATTATGAAGTACAAAAATGTGAGCATTCGTGTCTGTCACTGACCTTCGGCAGTTTGACAGCTGGTTCGCGGTACTCCTCCTCTTCCTCACTATCAGAGTCTCCGCTCTGCACAGAATTCCGTGAGGCCAGGGCCAACGCCGTCTCCTTCTGCTGCCAGTCAAGCACACTATGTCGCACATTACAGTAGACGTTGAATGCCGAAGGATTACTGTGGAGTTTGATATCCGGCACTGGAAAGGCCCCATCCAGAGTCTCTGTCTGCAACACATTAGATAGAGAATTAGCGATGCACAGGAGGAGAAAGATATGAGAAGAACCACAGTCCTAGAACTATAGTGTCTATAATGCATGTACTGTAGTACTACTATACAGGCCTTAGGGGAAGAGATCCTTACAATTGATTTTCTTATAGCTATCAGTAATGGTTATCGCTATTTGGTCTTGAAACCCATAATATCAATCATATATATAACATACGGAAATCGATGACCTCGACTCTCTGCTGCCGCTCTACTCCCAAGCTGAAAAAGGGGGATTTATTACCCTTAAAAATCAGTTCCATCTTATTGAGTCTTATTGTTAACTTTTTGAAGATACGAGTTATGCATGAGAATGTTATGCATCAGGCATTTCTTGTACAATAAAGCCGATATTCTTGAATATATTATGGTACAGTACCAGGTAACTTTCCCATTCGTGTATCTTAACTTGTTTGGTATATAGAATACATTTACATGGAAAACAGTATATACATAAACATAATAGAAATGTATACAAATTCTACAATGAATACTCACGCACTTTTAATGTTGTAATAAAGATATGTATCGGAGACAGAATATATAATTTAACAAGAAACTTTATTATGTGAAATGAGCTTGACATAATTGCACCAAGCAGGATATTCGAAATTATAACCCAAATAGAAAATATATATATGTAGATATTAGATAATTATATATTTGAGCTGAAATCAAACTGGTTTGGCATGTTCTATGTTTTTTTTTATTCTAAATACTGTAGCTTAATCTTGACTTAACCTTTTAATTTATTAATATTATATAAAAATAACTTGCAGTGCTCCCTTTGAAAGGTTAGATAAGTAATTGGAAACATGAAATATATGCGGTTTAACAAATTAGGTTAAAACAAGCATAAATAGTGATATTAATATTTATTTGACATAACCAGGAGTCACTCTTACTTTCATATTTAGGTCCTGATTAATAATTGTGACATCATCTGATAAAATCAACATCCCTTATATCTAAACTAAAGAGCTACTGTATGCAGTACTTTTAGCCACTATACATTTTTCATAATTAACTCCTTGCATCTAAATAACAGATCATGCCCATTACAGACAAACCATGTTCATATTTATGGGTACAAAGAGTATTAGTAAGCAAAGGGTCCTTTGAAACACTGTTGTGTATTCATTTAGCCGATATTGAATATATCAGCAACAGGCTCATATCAGCCAAACATTATATCGGCCGGGATCTATTACCTTCTTTCTAAATGATCATTGGACATACTATTCACTAGAATGAGAATATATGGATTTTTTTTAAAGGCACATTTTTACACAAAATTTTTTACATGGATAAACACATTTCCAGCTACAGACAGAAGTCTTAATAATAATATTATTCTCAATATTTACTGTTAATTTAACAACAAAAATAATAACCTACACTAACAAACTAGATATGAAAAAAATAAAATAAATTCAGAACAACATTTTCCCTGTTGGCTTATTATTATTTAAATGAAAAAAAATAAAACAGTCCTACTTTTATTAAACAAACAAATTAAACCTTTAAATTAAACCTTTTATCACTAAGGCTCTCCTCCTTGACCTGTCAATCATCACGCCTAACAGAATTGCGCCTCACTTCTCTTGCGTAGTGGCACACATTGTCCAAATCAACTTTTTTTATTTCTATAAGTGCAAACTGAAAATGTGTCCACAAGTAATTTAATAATTGGATATCCGCCGCGTTCTAAGACCCGGACTTGCACGATCTCTAACTCCATCATCCTTAACATGCATCATTTCCATGAAAGTAAAGCGATTATTAAATGATTTTAAAAAAGAAGTCTATTAGCAGATAAAAGAGAAAATTGTTTAAATTATGTCTAAATTGGTACATTTATTAGCAAAAAACTATTGCACAAGATGACATCCTGGATCGCAGGTTCAATGGACCGAAGATATGACAATCTGAATATTAAGCATATCACCCAACACTAAATGCAAGCAATAATATTCGCTTAAGCTAGGCATAATGACCCCTTATGAAAAGTATTAATGATTATCAATATTGAATAAGAAGTGTTTTATAGGTTTTAGGAGTGACACATGCATTTAACTGCAGAAGTGAATTTCCTAAATGGTCATCAGTTTGTGTATTAATATATCCCTTTAAATTTTTAGCTATTGCCCATAGTGTAAAAGGCCCTTAACCACGGTTTGAAACAATATTCACTGTAAAATACACAAGACGTAAAAAATATGTTTTACATCTTTTGGTCATGTTTCATAGCACACAGTCATTTGAGATTGAATAGATTAGGAAAGGCAAATTCTAATTTAATTACAGAACTGAAGCAATCAAATTCATGAAACTTATAACAAATAATCTTAGCTGGATGCCTTAAATCAAGCAGAATCTTTACTACTGGAGAATCTGCTGCCATATGTTTATGAGCTACCAAATGCACCGAGCACCTCTAAAGGATGCGGCAGAAAATGAGAAAAATAAAGTGAGCTCTTCCTCTTTATTCAACTTTTAGGGAAAAATTATTATTTCTGCAAATTCTCTCTTCTACAATCACATTATTCTCTCCAACCCATGCCTGCGAAGCATTCACTTGGGAAAACAGAGTGCCTGGGAAAGGATATCTAAACACAATTAGACATTACCCTCACGCATGCTTTGGAAAATAGAAGACAATACACAATATCCAATATAAAACATTTTGGGTCACTGCCTAGTTTCTGAGCATTGTTATACGCAGCAGATTCGGTGAGACAAACCCTGGCTGCCTGTTACGGTATAGGTGCTTAGTTGAGGAGATGGAGGAAGCGGTTGCTATGGATACATGTAACACATGGGTCGCCGAGCAACAGCCAATCGTGACCCCGGCACTCCCAAAATCTTCCCCATGTGTGAGTGTTTACTGGAATCCCTACCCTGACGACTGAAATCAATTACTTTGCAAAAAATGTGATGCCACGTTCAAAATAACAACACATTGCTTATTTCTTCATAAAATTATGTTGATAAAGCCAAAACCATATTGAGCAAAGTATTTGGAAAGATGCTGAATAAACACTAATTCGACAAAATTGCGGTTTTCTAATTTTAGGAGAAATGCATCATGCAATACCATTTAAATAATGTTTTTATGACAATCAAATAATACTACGTTTCAATATTGGAACAAGGTTAAAACAATCTGCGTAGAAGCAAGGAATCTAATAGTATTCAAAGAGATTTTACAATCCTACCTTTGTTCTCGATTTCACTTTGGATTTCACTTTTTGCCGTCTTTTCAGCTTCTTCTTACTCAAAGCTTTTTTTCCCCTGGAAGAGATTGAAAAATTGCTTGATGGAGCTTTGCAGTTAAGTAATGATTAAAATAATCTTAAAGACAAACTACATGATATGAACCAAAATAATACACAAACACATAATATCTTCTTAGTATCCGGGACAAATCCGTCACTCGCTTTAATGCCATTTTTAACTTGAACACCAGGATTTTTTAAGAATTTTCACAAGTTCTGAATCTATTTAATACCTTTATGTTTATTGAGATACAGAGAATGAAAAATGTATTTTGATCCTGACTTGAACGTGACTTAGTACTTGGTGGCAAATCTCGTGTTGGCAATAACAGTCGTCAGACGTTTTTTCTAGTCGACCACCAGGTTTGCCAGCATCTCAGGAGGGATTTTGTCCCACTCATCTTGGAAGATCATCTCCAAGTGATCTGGGTATTGAGACTGATGTTTGACAATTCATACCTTCGGCTCCCTGCACAAATTTTCTTGAGGATGAAGGTCTTGAGACCGGCTAGGCCGCCTCGGAACCTCAATGTGCTTCATCCTACAAATTTAGGGTTCAAATATTCCTTCACTGTATTACTCAAATTAAACGTTTACCTTCACTTAAAAAGGACCATTAACATAACCGTGTGTAGTGACACACTAAAGATAAGAATCCACAGATTTATTTTGAACTCTCCAGTAAACCTAAACAGACCTCTTGAACAAGATGCGGCATTCTCTCAATGGACTGACATCACATCGATTAGTCCCCACCTATGACTGCTGATGGTCTACTCTCAATAAGATGAACACTAACTCAAAGACGGCTTGTTTTCTGCATTTATAGCCAAGACATGTTTGTCCTGTGTACTTTTTTATCTGCCCCGTAAACTTAGCACCTGTTAACGTGGGTGTTGTCCACACACTCTACTAAAGTGTGTTCAGTTTTTAAACAGATCTGATCTTGTCCGGTGCACTTTCGTTTCTAAGAACAATGTTTTCACAGAAGAAACCGGCAGCTCATTTGCATGTAAGAGAGACACACATAGACCGGTGTTTACCTTACAAGCAAAACCTGACATTTCAGGGCCTGGGTCATATCAAAATAGAATGGTTGGTGTTCAACGAAACTAAAATGTGAGTGAAGTATTTCAGTATGTCCTAAAAATCCAGGCTTGTGTTCCAAACATTGTATGGCGGTTTGAATAATTCAAAGCGGAATTTACATCCCTGGGCGAGGTGTGCCTATAACGGCAGTTTTTAATCATTGAAATGAGCACCCACGTCTACGATTGTCTAATACAAAACTATAGCTACAAACGTCTACTGCCATGGATCACGCGGGAGGTCCGCCGGGGTCCATCTGAATCCGCTCTCACGCTGACCCCTGTGCACTAAGCGGCACGAAACGAACCAACATCCCATGCAAAGGGACAGCACAGAGGGTGCCCGGAGGATGTTTGATCGTTGTGCATGCTTTGCATGATGACGTCATGAGGGCCATGGTGTAAAGGAACACCTTTTAAACCCCAAACGTCTCGTGGAGGGTCTGTGGCCAACGTGATCATCAGCATCCCGTTCTGGAGGCCCCTGGGAGACGGCACGTCATTGCACTACAGCAGGGTGACGTAAGGCCAAACACAACCGGGCCCGCTCCGCCCAGGCCCGGATGCCCAATTAGACAATCATGGATGCGATGACGTCATGTATCAATAAGCGCATGACGTCACACAGCTGAGGTGACTGGTTATCCCTACATATGAAGCATTGACACGCAAAAATGTCTATGTGGGGGCAACATCCGGTTTGTTTTAAACCACACAGCAGTGCTAAAAACACAAATTGCGTAATTAATAAACGTTCGTTTATAAGCGTTCTGGTGTGCTGGGGGCTATTTAACCCGACAGCGGGTTTAACACGGTACACAACACGATACAAAGACAGAAATGTGCCCATAAATGAAAGTAAAGCAACGTTTCGCTCCACCGTCGCTAAGGAAGTTAGCCGCTAGCTGCCGTTTCGGAACGGCTAACGCGTCCGGATCGCGTTGTTTACCAACACCACGACGCCGAACCGAGCTGTTCCACCGGACCCACCTCGCGAGGTTCAGCCCCTGCTCTTTGTCGTTGATCGCGGTGGTGTAAATCCTCCGGTACCGCTCCGCCAGCGCTCGCCCCGAGAGAAGCAGCTGGTACCGACCCCGGCAGTCCGACCGGGCCCCCGTAACGGGACACGAGCCCGGTCCGGGAACGACCCTGACACCCATGGAGTGGGACGAGGAGGACGGGATCCCACCCGCTGCCGCGGCAGCGCACATCATGGTTCAGGGGAACCGCGCATGTATTGGGTCACGATGGGGAGGTTTAGAAGTGTCCGACACGCCCCACGCATCCGACCCGCAAACACATCCGAACCCGGCGGCGGATCACATCCGATGCGACGACGGTTAGCCGCTCTGCTGCAACTGCGATGTGCGATGTGCGCTCCCCCCCCCCTCCTGTAGGACAGAAGTGCCTCGGTTCCGAGCGATCCGGCCGCGCAGAATCTTTGAGTTCGCTCGAGCCGACGGTCCAAAGTCACAAGCGCGAGCTGACGTCCGTGCCCTGCGGCGGATCCCGGCGTTCTCCTTCACCCCGCGCCTTCACCGACGCTGCCATCTTGGCTTCATCCTCCTTCCCTGTTCGTGTCGCCGACTGTCAAGCATGCCGGGATATGTTCCCATCCCCTCGACACCCAGCGTGACCCCTACATAGGCAGCAGCCCGTTTGGGCGTTGACCACACGGTTCGAACGCGGCCCCTGGTGCTGTCTATGTAGAACGCTTGCTAGGTGCCGATGGGATAACGAGATCTTGCAGAGATCTTCTAATCTTATGATGGTGGTCATGTGGTCAGCATCGGTGCACCCCCTTTTATTATTTAAAAATCATTCTTTTTAATGCATAGATGATGTGTACATTGTAATCGTATGATATGGCTCGGGATGGAGTCGTGATTGGGTCATACTACATTGGAGGAGTCATGGCCTAGTGCTTGGAGTTTGACTCCCAGGGTTGTTGGTTCAAGTCTCGGGACGGCAATACCAGGACTTAGGTGCCCGAATGTTTAGGTGTCGAATCCCCCAACCGCTCCCCGGGCGCCGCAGCATAAATGGCTGCCCGCTGCCTCTGTGTGTGTTCAAATTCCGAGTATGGGTCACCGTACTTGGCTGTTTGACACTTTCAAAAGTGTACTTCACCCATCCGAATCAGGTGTGTCGGTCACTATCACTTAGACATTTTAGACAGTTCCATGCTCCCAACTTTGTGAGAAGAGTTTGGAGCTGACCTCCTCATCTTCTAACATGACATCAGTGCACAAAGTAAGATCCATAAAGACACGGATGACAGAGTCCGGTGTGGATGAACTTGACTGACCTGCGACATCTTTGGGATGAATAAGAGCGGAGTCTGAGACTCAGGCCTTCTCATCCAACATCAGTGACCTCACAAATGAGCTTCTGAAAGAATGGTCAACTATTCCCATAAACACACTCCTAAACCTTGTTAAACCCTATGGATTAGGAATAACACGTCACTTAAATTCATATGCGAGTCAATGCAAGTGAGCGAATACTTTCGGCAATATAGTGTATTTGGTTTGTCATATGCTTTTATGATTTAAGTCCCTTCATAAAGATTCTGCCCTATCAGAATTTGTTTATGGATTATGTTAACAACTACAACGATACATATTGGTTAATCTTTACCCTGGACATAAGGCCAATTGTACATTTTTTGGATCAGGCATTTTCAATTTTGCTCACATGACTATAACCTTAATGCAGTGGTGAACCTTTTTTAACTTCAAGATCCCCCCTACTTGGATACATTGTTGGGCCTTTGTCTTAAAAGAAACTGTCTTCCTCCACCTGGTGGTGAGAAACCTAACATATCACCAAATGTCAAAGTCAAACAGATGTACAGTCTCTCTGTATTAATCTTAAGCCATTGCATAAAGTAAAATTTTTGAAGAAATCTTTAGATTTATGCTATCATTCTGAGTAAACAAAATCATTCACATTTTAATTATATTGAAAACTGATAACCCATGATATTTGTATTACAGTAGTTAAAAAATGTCATGTACATACATTTCTATGTCAATAATCTATTTATTGTTACACTGTACTTATCACCATCTTTACCATTTTAGACATATTTTGGGTGGGGTGGGGATTATAACTGACACACCCCACAGAAATACTCTTCATATTTTAAAGACTTTTTTTACATTTGTCAGACATGGTTCACCCACAAATGAAGTAGAAACCTAACAAACCACATTCTAGAGCAACAACACATCTTTGTAAAGGACTAGGCTGCACTTGTAAAAATATTTTAAACCTGAGGCATGTAAAAATATTTTTGCAGATCAGATTTTTCTTAAAATCATTTGTTCAATATTTAGCAGGCAAGTGAATGATAATGCAGAACTCTTTCAGAACAACAACACATTTGGCAAACACATTTGATCTAAAAGAACATAAGTGGCCTTGAGTGACGGACTCGTGTTCCCAAGGTGGCTGGTTCGATTCTCAGTGCCAGTGGGTATTGTGCCACCATGCTTGGCCACAGGTCACTGAACTTCATACAGTGCATTCAATGTATACATTTTTATAACATGTGTTTTATACGCCTCCCACACAATTGGTGGCTTTACCATTTAAACTATACAAACGTTGTATGATAATACTGTATGTGCTGGCAAAATATTATCAGCCATAAACAGTAGTGACGACCACAGACTTTTGAACTTTTAAACTGATACCACACCCAGTATTTTTACTGCCTATGGTGTTTTCATTTAAGTTTAACATTTTGGTGGTAGGTAATATAGTCAGTTTCAAATCATTTCAAAGACAGAAAAATGTCTGGTAAGGTGTACTGTCATTCCTACTTGTCATCATTCCTGTCTGGTGGGAGAGACTTCATGGTGACACACCTTCATTGAAAGTACAAACACGGAGCTGAATTGTAAAAACTATGGGGAAAGTGTGCAAAGCTTACAGTTCAGGTTCAGTTGCTCTCGTATGTGTCATGTAAAACCACACCTCATGGCCTTGCCTTCCCTACCCAGGTCAAATATGTAAGAAGGGAAGAGCAGTGAACTCTATGTTATTCTCATTCAACTTCTAATCACATCTCACACACCTGAAGACCAAGGTATGACACTCTTAACTCAAAATTATTTTTTCTCTATTATGTATTTCAGTTACAGTATTATTATTTAATTGCAGTAGTTTTTACTGTTTACATCATGTAAAGTCTTGTTTTTAAACCAAATGTATTTTTATAAAATGGTATAGACATGATTGTTTATACCAATATATCTGAATTGTTCACAGCTAAAACACATACAATGGGATTGATTTCAATGAATGCACTGTGTAATGTATGTAAAGCTAAGGATGTTTTTTAATAGAATGTCTGTAGATTTAAAGGGCACATGCAAACAGCGTTATTAAAGTGGCAAGGTTACCTTAAAGAACATTACATTTTGTAAATTTATTCTCTTAAAATATTGTATATTTCAGAAAATATGTCAAGAAACATAGAATGGGAAATTATATTCACTTCTGATCAAATTCCTGAGATCAATTTATTGTTATTATATAAGCATGCCCAAAATATGCATCACCAAAAAAAGTTAAATCAAACTTTTTAAATCATACATTACAGTGTCCAGTGTAATTTTGTATAAAAATGTTGCCAAGGTTACAGTGGCAGACATTTCAAAAGGGTGTGTATGTATTTATCAAGACAGACTTGTTTTGGGTGTAGTCAGGAAAGTATTTAGGAAGATACCAGCAACTATGTAACTATAAATTGTTAAATTTTCAAGCTAGTATTTTGGCCCATCTTGTGGATTTGTTATATATTATGTACACACACTTTATGTGGATGGGTGAAATTGTGTATATATTATAAACATATAAGGATTATTTTTGTGATTATGCTGTAATGTGTTCTTCAATTTCATCCATAGCTTCAAGAATGTCTTTCACTGGAAAGTCATACAGTCAAATCCAAACAGGTAAGACAATTAAAACTTAAGCTGTCCATAACCTTAGCCATCACAATTAGAAAAGAATATTTTGTTTTTGAATAGATAAACAACTATTGTGTGCATCAACAAAGAGTCAGGTTTTCACTATCCAAATAAAGACCAGTCATAAACCAAACACACGCCTACCTTCGGCTTACATACATTTTTGTTTTAGAATAATAATGCAATGAACAAATTTACCATCATTTTTTTCCATTAATTTAACTTTGCAATATGTCATTAAAATATCCATAACTTCTTTTGATTGCAATGCAGCTTCCTCTAGAACAGTAGTGGAGGACAGCAAAAAGAAGACTTCGTTGTTGAAGGACAATAGCTGGATCAAGAAAAATGTGGATGAAGATGAACCAGTCGAGTAATTGTTTTATTGCATTCATCTTTTATTATGTCACTTTAAAGGAAATGTAAAATAAACAAAAGCTAATTGTGTAATCCCATGCTTCCCCTTTCTCTCATCAGTCAGGTAGCAAATTTCGGCAAATCTGTTCTGGTTAAAACAAGATCCAAAGAAAACCTTACCAGGTAGATACAGATACACATTTCCGCGTGCATTTGTATGTAAGATATCTGAACTTGCTAATTAACAATCACATTTTGGGGATATAAGAGAAAAATCACCTTCAAGCATTGTCAAGGTTAAAGTATGCTCGATTGACTACTCTTTCTATATTAAGTTCAACAGGAACAATCAAAACAGAGAGCAAAACCACCACAGTCCATACATCAGGTTCCTCTGTCCATGCCCTCACTAAAAGGTCATTATTTAACTGATTTTCATTATAGAACTTACATACCCATCTTGTTTTTTCAGTTATCATTAGTACATTTAGAAAATATATAATCAATGGTCCCTTTCAGAGTTGTTGTGATTGGCAAAAACAAATACTAAATCTACACATTTTCTAATTTTAGATTTGGCCAAGACAAGTTGGATGAAACCAGGTAAACAGTAACTTCTCAATTTCATTTTAAATCATTAAAAACAGTCTCTTAATTTTGAACTGAAACCTCCCTACCCCAACAGAACCACAACAACCAGATCAACTGTCAGAACACAACCTAAGAGCAGGTGAGCGGACTTTCAAAACTGTTGATTGATTGAATGAACTATGTGTTATAATAAGCCTTGACTGGTATTGATTGTGGCTCTTCCAGTACCTCATCAACGACAACAACACTCAAGGAGGGTACAAAGGTTACTGAGAGGACTGTCACCACAACCAGGTAATGTATACTGTATATCATATCAGTGTTATCATAAGAAAAGTTTTCTTCGTTTGCATGAACCAATGTTGATTATGTTCTTTTACCATTCTATTTAGTTTTATAAAACTGTTGTGTCTCTTTGTCCTCAGAAAATCATCTAGCAAATTAGAAACAATTCCTGCTAAAGATGTGGATGATATCAAGACCAAGAGTTCTGGGTAAATCAGCTCAGTTTAATGTTGTATTTAAGTTTTCACACTCGCACGCAACTAGATTTTGACTCTGATCTAAAACATCAGCAACATTATTCATGTTTTCTGCCCCGATAGAGAATACAAGTCCCAACTGAGTACTTTGAAATCGGAGAACACCACTGATGCGTGAGTGCTGGAATATACATTTGAAAATAAAAAGTACTTCACATAATTTCTTTGTGGTTTTAACATAAAGCTCTGTTTGTTTGACTTAAACTAACAACAGGCCAACCTCTACCATCAAGTCCACCACAAGGTATAGTAATTTTGCTGACAACTCCTGACTTTATTTTCCATTGACAAACCTGAAAAGTAACATCTGAACTATTTTTTTTAGCATCAAGACCTACACAAAGGATGATGTTTCACCAGTTAAAACAACCTCATATTCTGTCAAATCCACAAAGAGGTGGGAACTCCTATGTCCATCTCAATATTAGAAACAGCATTTTATTCATATTAAGAGAGGGCAAATGATTGAAATATCATGCAAATGATTATGGGACAGTCATGGCTTGGTGGTTATAGTGTCGGTCTCGTGATCCCAACTGGTTGATGGTTTGATACACGTCACCAGTTGGATTGTAGGTGGGGGTGAGTTAATGACAAGAGCTCTCTTCCACCTACAACACAGGTTAGTCCCCCCAACGGCTCCCTAGGGGTTGCACCATGGCTGCCCACTGCTCTGAATGTTTGTTCACGGTGTATGTCTGTTGACTTACTTTGTTTGTGCACTTGGATGGGTTAAATACAGAGCAAAAATTCCAAGTATGGGACATCATACTTGGCCACGTGTCAGTTCACTTTCACTTTTTAACTTTTTAATTGTGTTTTTCCATAGCACCGAAGATGAACTGTTTGATACTCTCATACCAACGTCAATCAAGAAAACCAATTCAACATCTAGCAGCAGGTATGTGACAACTATAACATGTGCCGACCATTCCGCAATAATCTGCTATTGTCTCCACAACTTTGAAAGTCTCAACATGATAGTATAAATTAAGATCATATATCGGGACTAAAATGTTGCTCACTGTTAAGATGTTCAAAGTCATGAGTTCAAACAAATACACCATATTTTTTTCGTAATTCATTTTAGTTAAAAAGTAGCAAAAAATTTGGCAGATGCCATTGTTGGTCATTTGTGTGGCCTGCCACCAGTTTTTAAATCTATTAATGTCATTTGTTAACATGCAATTCAAACCATATTACATTCAAGTTAAGATTATTTTATGATGTGGGCATCGTAACATTAAACCAATAACATTTTTGTAGACCATTCACATCTGTTAAGATTGACCTTAACTCACTTAACCTTTAGTACAGAGGATGTTTCACCAACTTAAACAGTATCTTATCCTGCCCACACCTTACTTATGTATCCACTGTGATCAGTATTAGATAGCCTAATGAACAATTATCTAAACATCATCACAAATAATCCTCAACAGGGCGAGCAGGACAGAGCAGAGGGACTATGAATCAACTCATATATTGAATCACTCATCCTGTACTTTATCCTACCTGTTATATGGTTACTTGACACATAGCTAGACAACATAATAATCAAAGATTACATATTTTATTTGTTTTATTTAAATGTGTAAAATATTAAAGTTGCAAGTATAATGTAACCCGGATGAGCATCTGAAAATAGAAGTGAAATGACATTAAAAATAACAGTGATTGTTATGCCACTGACCATATATTTGTCTTTAAAGTGACTACAAAACCAAGGTTACTACTGTGAAGTCATCAGTGGACACTATTGATGGGTAAATATTACTATCAAATGTAAATTTTTATTCAGACAAACAGATTTGAAAATGTTTGAATTTTTTTAAAATAATATTTTATGTTATTTTATTGTTAATGTTATCATATTTCTATTGTTTCAAAGTGTTTATTGTGTAAGTTAGCTGTGTGATACTAAATAAAAAAACCAATTGAGACTAATTGAAATGCCCTGTGAAAATACATTTTTAAAGAAGTGTTTGAGTTTTCTGTTTCGCTAAATGAACTCGAAAAAGAATTGTTGTGTTGTTTTGGTTTAATTGTGTGTGTTTACTAACATAAGAATCTATTTTTTCTAGACCAACCTCACCTGTCAAAACCACCTCCAGGTACCGAAATTTACTTATGGATACAGCAATCTGCTCACGGCTTGCTTAGTATGCCGTAGAAAGGTGTCTACTTTTAACTTTTGACAATTTAATCTGCAGCAGCAAGACCTTCATAATGGAAGAGGTAACTTCACCTGTTAAGACCACCAGCAGGTACAGTAACCACACATTTACACACAGATTCCTAAAGAACCCAAATAAAGGTGTCTACTTTTAACTTTTTGACAATTAAATTCTGTAGCAGCAAGACCTACATAAAGGAAGATGTAACCTCACCTGTCAGAACTACTACCAGGTACAGTAACCACACATTTACACCAAGATTCCTATAGAACCCAAATAAAGGTGTCTACTTTTAACTTTTTGACAATTAATTCTGTAGCAGCAAGACCTACATAAAGGAAGATGTAACCTCACCTGTTAAGACCACCACCAGGTACAGTAACCACATATTTGCTCACAGATTCCTAAAAAACCCAAATAAAGGTGTCTACTTTTAACTTTTTGACAATTAATTCTGTAGCAGCAAGACCTACATAAAGGAAGATGTAACCTCACCTGTCAGAACTACTACCAGGTACAGTAAACACACATCTGCTCACAGATTCCTAAAGAACCCAAATAAAGGTGTCTACTTTTAACTTATGACAATTTAATCTGCAGCAGCAAGACCTACATAAAGGAAGATGTAACCCCACCTGTCAGAACTACTTCCAGGTACAGTAATTACATATTTCCTCACAGATTCCTAAAGAACCCGTAGAAAGGTGTCTACTTTTAACTTTTGACAATTTAATCTACAGCAGCAAGACCTACATAATGGAAGAGGCAACCTCACCTATTAAGACCACCACCAGGTACAGTAACCACACATTTACTCACAGATTCCTAAAGAACCCAAGTAAAGGTGTCTACTTTTAACTTTTGACAATTTAACCTGCAGCAGCAAGACCTACATAAAGGAAGATGTAACCTCCCCTGTCAGAACTACTACCAGGTACAGTAACTACATATTAGCTCAAAGATGATTATGTAACCAGAAGAAAAGTGTCCACCTATTAACATCATTTAATATGTAGCATCAAGACCTACACAAAGGAAGATGTTTCACCAGCTAGAACAACATCCTACTCGGTCCAATCTTCAATGAGGTGGGCACTTTTCCTTCACCAACCAATCTCTGCATCAGCATGCCTTTCATTCACAGAGAACAAATTATTGACTGCTGCTTTTTCACAGCACTGAGGATCAACTGTTCGACACACTCATTCCATCATCAATCAAAACAACCCACACAAAATCCAACAGCAGGTATGTGGTATTTGCATTTTTTAGGTGTGAACACATTTGTGGCGAGTTTGACATTTACTCTGGTAATTGTAAGTCGTTCTACCAGTTGTGCAACTACCAAAGAAAGCACAAAAGCAGCTGTGCTTGCTCATTTAAGCCGTCCGGAGCTTGCTACTTTGCATTATACCTTCACCCTCAAGGATCTAGCAGTGTTCAGTCAATAATGTCATACTATCGTTCTTACAGTCGTGAGGATCAGGATGTTACTGTATCGAAAACTATTCGGACAGTGTATTCATCAAATGACCGGTAAGGTTTTCTTTCATACCTACATTTACAGCTCTTGCTCTTACACATTAGATGTGATTTGTTCCACTTGTTTTTATTAACTGCACAGACTTGAGTGGGATAGTGTGACGAGTCCTTCTTACACTTCCAGAACATCATACACAGAATCCAGGTTTAGTATCCAAAATATCAAATGCTTTTATCAGTTTGGTTAAGATGGTAAAGATAGCTAGGATTATGTTAACCACTACCATTACAGACTTATTTCTTGTATTTCAGGCCTATTGATTACCTCTCTGACTCCACTTCAACAAAATCCTCTACAACATTGTACTCATCACCTTCCATTACATCAAAGTCATCTACAACAGTGTACACATCACCCGAGAGGTATGAGTACTTTATACAAACTAAACAAGCATCATCTAAGACGCAGTGCATGTGTGACACGTGAAACACTTTTCTGTAGGAAAGTCAGTGAGAAAGACCTTTGCACGTTTTGCCGTAAAAACATGTACACTGATGAAAAGATTATCCTGGATGACATGAACATAAACTGCCATGCACGTTGTTTCAAGGTTTGTCATTTTTCTTTTTTAAGTAGGAAGTTATTACTCAATATTCAAAGTCATAATAGTTTTTTTAAGATTATTAAAAATGGGAACTAAACATTTTACACGTGGAAATCATTACTTCATTAGATTATCTATTTTTCATTAATTTATGTCAATTCATGTATGCAGTGTGATGTCTGCAACACCTCTCTCAGTCACTTGAAGGCCGGAGACAGCCTGTGGGTCTACCGCAGTTCTGTTCACTGTGAGAGTTGCTTTAATGTCACCAAGGGTAAGACTACTTTCCTCTATTGTACTTTACACATAAAAAGTCTGAATACAACAAATATTACAAAAACTTTTTTTTGTTAATAGGCAAGTGGCACCGCTGATACTAAGTTATGCTTCAAAATATAAGGAGAAGAGATATAAGAAGAAATGAAAAGTACATTACAACAACCTACATAACCATGGTTTAAAATTTGGTGGTGGTTTCTTTAAAATGATGACATTAAGGGTTCCAAAATAATTTTTCTGGTGGTGTGATATTTATCTCTTACTTTTTAAAAGAATATGAAGGATTTTCTCATTTGTGTATTTATAAATATGTCTTTCATTCACATGATTAGATCTTGTTAATTGTCATTCCATAGGGTTATTGGGCAATACCTGTTATGCAGCATTTACATTTTGAACACTTTCTTTCTTAAGAGAAATATTTTTCAAATCACAAACATTTTTCTGTGTAAGTAGAACTAGAGTTTCAGAAATATGTTCCTGCAAAGCTCAGGTGTTTAAATGTTTATGATATTATTCATTTATTTTCTCATGCATACTCTTAAGAAAAAGAAGTATACTTGAAGTTCATTTTTATAAGTACACTTGAGTAAAGGTCAAGTATACTAACATCAATGCACTTGTTAGTGTTCTAATAGTGCTTAAGACTAAATTGGCCCACTTTTTAAGTATGCTTTCCTATTTAAAGTTTATAATAGATATATTAATAGAACACGTTAAGAAACTTACTTTTCTTAAGGGTAAACAAATGCAATACGTTTTGAAAGAAGAGCTACATTTAACCTTGCTTCAAAAATAAAAGGTTTCACCTTATTTTGATAGCTTTTGTACTATTGGCGTGTTCTCCAGATATGCCAAGGTTGCACAGTCCAAATATGTGTTCCTTTTGTAATGATGATATTGTTAAAGATGTTGACTCATGTGTGTTGATTTTGCTTTGTCTATGTGTCCCAAAAGACAATCATAGAGGCAAAAAATGGTTACGGTATCATATAGGCCCTTTTTTGGTATAATCTTTCGAGAAACATGGACACAGTACAATCAATAATTTAATAAAGTAATACTGGACTTCCATCCTTACATTGTGTAATTCTTCCTCTAATTTTCTGTTTCAAGACATCTCATGTTTTGGTATTTTATTGATGAAAAACATAACTGCAATCCCTGCAATACATGGATGAATATCTACTATGTAACAAAAAAAATAAAAAATAAAATGACATAATTATTGAACAGTGACATTGAATAAAAATGAAATGAAAGAACTATTTCTGCTGCTCTGTTGTTACTGGCTCATGTTGAAGTCTAGTGGGAGGAGACCCAGATCAGCATCTCACTGGCAGCATGTAGCCCGACTCACAGCAGTGAAAGCGGGCACACGGGGGTAACTCATCGCCACCATCTTCCTACTGTTCACAAGCTTTTTATATCCGATGGACGGACTGTTGTTCAACCCCAGAATGATGGCGGACGTCAACGGCAACAGTAAGATTGCAAACGCAGAGATGGAGGTCAAAAAGCTGCAGGAGCTCGTCCGAAAATTGGAGAGACAAAACGAACAGCTGCGGACGAGAGCCAACGCTGCGAACAACTGCGCGTTCAGCAGCCGAGCATCAGCATCAGCATCAGCACCACCGGCCTGTATCCTCGGCCCAGACTCAGCATCATATTACTGCGTGTCCTCACTTTCCTTTGGACTGGGCACATCGGAGGACCGCTATCCGTATTTCCACCCTCCGTCATTGAGGGCTGCCGATGGGGATGAGAATGGTTCTGCACTGGATGAGGTTGAGATTTTGGACCTTGATGTTCTCCTTCCCTGCGATGGAGAGTCGGATCATAGCTGGTACTGATGCTGCTCCGGAATCTGCATCCAGAATACAGCTCACAATGATCCTTAATGGGGCTTTTACATCTTTTATGTGCCACCTTGCTTTATATCACCAATATCATAATAATAGAATAATAATTGTTGGGTTGTTTAAAGGAAGCTCACAAAATGATAGATTGTTATGTTGGTGTTTGTTGGAACACATGCAGTGTCCATAACAAAGAAATGCTCAAACTTGATCTGTCCTTGTGATACCTCACCCTATATAAAGTTAATACAGCATGATGTGAGAAAAGCATTTTACATTATAAATACGCATTATAAATATATTTCAGTACGGCATCTTTCTTTGGTATTCATGTCATTTTTGCACAATTATGTAAACAATTATGCGTACAGCTTTGTTATCATTTATGCATGTTAAACAGGTTATTTTGTTAAGTTAACTGATAATTCATCTGGATCATCCAAATTAATGAAACCCAAATGTTTCTATCCGATGCACATCATATGTTCTTGACTATGTGTGTTCTATCTGAACAGGTTATTTGAGTCTCCAAAAGCCAAGCTGTTCCCCCATTTTCTCCTAAGCCCTCTTCAGTGGTGTCGACATGTGCTGGACAACCCCTGTGCGGAGGTGGCATTGGCCAAACGCTCATTTTGCTACAAACTGGACCAAGGTACAAGCTACTATAGTAATGAGTATTAGTAGTAAGTATTGAGTATGGTCAAGCAATGCAAAACCATTGCCAGGTTTGCTTACAAACACGAGGAATGTGTCTTGGTTACAGAAGCTTCCGGTACACAATGTAAAGTGACCAGACAAGTTACAAGTAACAAAGGGAAGGGAAAAGTAAAATAAAAATAGATGTGTAAGTTAAACACCCAATGGTGGAAATGCAATGTTACAGAAGAGCTACGGATGAAATAGGATATATATATATAGATATTTTTATATATATAGATGTTTTATAAATATACAAGTTATAAGGTACTATATGTGAAATGTCCGTGGTGATAACATCGTTGTCATATCATTTTTAATTTATGAGATGGCAAGAAATTGTGGATTGTTTGTTTTTCAGTTCTACTGTGGTTCAACCAATATAGAGATTTTATTGAACAAAGTTGACATTTAAAGGCTATTTTAAACTTGGAAATCAACAGATCTGAGTTTTGGAAAGTGTGAAACTAGGAACTTAAACAATTTAAGATTAAACGATTAAAATTGAAACTATTTCATCATTTATTTACCCATATCATTTCTAAACCTATATGACTTTCTTCTGCAGAAGATTGAAGAATGTTGGTAACCAAAAACCATTGGTCCCTATTCACTTCTCTTGTATGGACACAAAAACAATAAAAGTCAATGGAGATCAAGATTTTTCTTTTACCAACATTTTTTAAAATATCTTCCTTTTGAATGTGAATAAATGATGGCAGTATTAAAATTTTTGGGGTCGACTTACGCTTAAAGAGGTACTATAATAATAAGTAACTTTTTACTTTTGAATTGTGTTATTTGGAACAATGATTTAGAATAACGTTCATCCTTATTTTTATGTACATTCTTTAAAGATTAAATATGACCTTGCCTTTTTCATGAACTTTAATTTGAGGTACAAGAAAGCCAAGTAGTGGAAAAGTTAAAACTTTAAAGTAAAAGTTGTAGTAGTTTTTGTGATCTAAAAGCATCCCTATAAATTTTGATAATTGACAACTCTTTGAACACATTATGCATCACAGTGTGCCACAGTTGTATGTCTAGAGCAAAAAGGAAAGCAAATTAGCTGTTTTCACTACTGAATATCCATATGCTGGCAGTAAAGATGGTAACCATAGAAACCATTTCTATAATTCTAAACGGGTCTCAAAAGTGTGCAATTAACTACAACGGGAAAAAGTTAGATCTGGGTTATTAGAAGCAAAACAAACTCTGATTCTTTAGAGATTTTATCAATTATCCTGTTCAAGAGGAGTAAAAACAAGCATTCACTGTTGCCCACAAAAACAAAGGTTTTCAGAGACCTTCTGAACAAAGCTGTATTTATAACCCCATTACCAGACAGCCAGGCCTACTGAATCTGGCCTTTCAAAAGCTCAGAGTGCCTGCAAATTCACAACACGTGTCTCTTGCATCTCATACATCATTTATATATGGAGTAATTGAAAGGAACAACTGAAACAGAGGATTTCTAAATGTTCTAGACACTCTCTTTGGATAGCAATAACTCACATTCAACTATTTATTGTGTTACTGACCTACAAATAATACAGAAACTTAAATATTTTTCAGTCTGCCAGTCTCCTCTCTTCAATTTTGAAGACTCAATTTGTTTAACCGATACATGTTAAACATAATACACTTGTCAATCTATTGCAGTAAAAAGTGAGTGTTGTGCATACTCATACTTTTCATGTACATACATTTAAGTTCTTCTGAAAAATCCTTCCTTTTATTGGTCTTAAGTAATAATCAAATTTTCTGTGGTATTGAATTATATTTATTAAATTGAATTACATTATAGTAAATTATATTTAATTTACAAATTAAATATAAAAAAAAAAAGAAATAAACGCTTGAAATATATCAGTCTGTATGGAATGAATTTACACATAAAACAAGTTTCACTTCTCGAATGTATTTTGTGAAAATAATCAAATTTTAAAAGCATTATAATTCCATGAATAGCACCTGTATGTCCAGATCTTTCATATTAGAGTAAAATACAATTGTTCTAAAAGAAAGTGGAAATCTACCTTTAACGTGATGTTTAACCTTTCCTTAATTTACCAGGGTGGTTGAACCACTATATGATAATATTGATTGGATGTTAGCATTTTTTTTATATCAAAATAAAATGTAAAGAATGTATAGAATTATTATATTAACATAAGGTTTAACCATACATGTATTCTTGGGACTTGTGACATTTCACTGTCTTATACCATACCATTAATGTTTTCTTGTTATTAATGCACTAACCTTTTCCCATTAGCCAAAAGATGGAAAGGAGTCCTCTCGAGCTGTGTGTCTTCAAATCTTCTTCACAGCCCGCTAGATGCCCACTCATCTTTAAACAGCTATTCTAAACCCTTTTCTAAACCCGCACTAACTGACCAAGAAGGTAACAAATCTACCGTTAACTTTAACAAGCCTGTATAATACCTTCACATCATGATTCCTCCTTCATATTCCTTCTCTATCTAACTGATAAGGCCTAATGATTTGTATCACTGTTTAGATATTTCGGGCCACCTATTATTTATGAATGTATTTTTATTTTATTTTACAAGAATAATAAAGTCCCTTACATTATGGAAAAGCACAAATTGCAACTAAGGGAATTTTGTTATGACAAAAAGATCAAGTGAAATTAAAACATGCGATTTTTTGTATCTTTACCTACATTTCGTATTTTGTTAAACTATATAAAAGGCTGGGAAATATAATAAAATGACTTCTAAAATAGTTGTATTTTGGCATTGCGGTCCATTTTTTAAACAGATCGAAATCTTTCATTAATTGTCAAGACCTCATAATGTGCTTTATATGCTTTTCTCAGTGTTAATGACGACTAGAAGGCTGAATTTTTACTTTAACGAGTGACGTATCTTTATCTTCCGACCCAGATTCATCTTCACAAAGTCACCAGCAGCCCGTGACCAGAAGGAACTGCTCAAGTCAAATAGAGAGATCTCCCACATTCCTCTATCACACGGCTACGCAGAGTAAGCATACATACACATCCCTTCTGCAATTTTGTGGTTTTAGTTATATAGTAAGATAAACTGATTTCTGAAATTGCTTTAGATATTGAATCGGGCTTAGAAGCCAAAACAAACTTGTAGCCAATACGCAGTAAGGACCGGTAAGAGAGCAAGCAGCATTAGAATAACTGTAGAATAAGCGATAAAGGTGATACAATGCAATTTTATTGTCGGTTTTGTCTATTTGTGTACCTATATATCTTTGATTTAAGTGTCCATTTTTGCATTTTTTTAGATAATGGGTATCAACCACAACCTCTTAGTCCTCAGTCTTCCATGGACAGTGAACTCAGCGCCTCTGAGCTGGAGGAGGACTCTATCGCCATGAGCTATAAACTTCAAGACATGACAGATGTGGAGGTCATGGCGCGACTGCAGGAGGAGAGTAAGTCCACTATAATACGAAGTGTAAAAAGGATCAACACTAGACGCACCTTTCCCTTCAAAATTTTCTTGTAGCTCTATACATACAGTTCCTAGGCAACACAAAAGGTCAGTTTGCAACAAACACTAAAATATTGTTTCCTCTATCCTGAGTCTTTTCAGTAGTTTTTATTTAGCGTTATCATTTAGTAACTAGTATTACACAAGAATAAATAATGACAACATTTCCTTTATTCCCTTGAAGAGCAAAGTTTCATTATACATTTTTGTGATTTCGGGATACTATTATTTGGAAAGGCCTACATGATATGTATGTCTGAATCTAGGTTTACGACAGGAGTATGTGACCAGCGCTGCCACCACCACTCGCCATCATGGCAGTTTTTCAGTGCACCCTGGTGCCCGCCGAGGTGTGAGGAGTGACACTGATCTGGAGGAAGAGGAGGAAGACGATCAGCTGCTGGCTCCTCGGCAGCGACCCTTCCATACAGCCTCCATGCAGCGCAGCTCGTCCCACACACAGAACCTCTCCAGCGTAAAAGAGTGCAGACGCAGCCCCTCCATCCCTCAGCACCTCAACAGCCTGTCCCACCAGCAGCTCCACGTATCCAGCCACAGCACGGCAGAGCCCCAGAGTTACAGAGCCAACACAGGTCAGACAGCTCTGGGTGTCATGTTTTATTAAGTGTAAAGTGAAAATATCACATTTACACTGATCATTAAATGTTCTTTATTATGCTTTATCGAATATGATTTTTCCATCCTTATCAATAGTTACATAACATGGATCACTTTATTTAACAAACTCTTTATATGTTTGCTAGAAGGTCGAGTTTTTAAGACGTTCCATTATTCATTTTCAGACAAGTTACGAAGGAGCATGCCAAACCTAATGCGAGCTCCCAGCGTTCCCAGTGTACTCAGCGGTCCTAATGTTTCTTCCCTGAGTAGCAACATTGCCACATCATCCTCGTCCTTGTCATTACTCCGAAACAGTCAGAGTTTCGATTCTCACAATGCTCTGTCCAAGATACATTCTGCAAGTAAGGCAAACACTACCGAAATGTTACAATAACTGACATTACAGTGTTGCAGATTGTTTCACCTTGTTTGGCTTTTTACTGGCTTTTCTATTTTAGTTCCCTCCCCAGGTCAGTTACAGCAGCGAGTTCAGAGCGTGTGCAACTTTTCCGTGACAACGCGGCCACATCTGAAAGCCACGGCCTATGTTAGTCCAACAATACAGGGTGCCACCACAATGCCTTCCTCTGTGAGCCTCAACAGTATCCCTATCAGCAGTATCCCTCTGCCCAGCAAACCCAGCACCAACTTCACCACAAGTCGCAGCTCTCTACCTCGACCAGCTTCTTTTGTTGGGACAAGTGTTACCCCGCGCAGTAAAATTGCACAGCCAGCACGCAGGTAATCATTCCAATGATCTTTCTTCTGATTTTGTATACATTTTTGAGTGTATCTATTTCTTGGTTTATTTTTTACTTTTGTACACCTTGTGTAACTTGAACTATCCCAAACCCGAACATTTCATTGGGTACTTTCTACAGAGTACCAGCCTGACACACTTGTCACTAATAAGAATTATATCTGACATTTTTGTCCAAATTGAGCTGTACACCTATTCTTACAATATGTGATGTTATTTTCTTTAAATTTTTTTAAAACAGTACTGAGAATGCAAAAAGAACCCTATAATACCAAGTTGGCACTCGGTTTTGGATAGTCAGAAAATGTTGATTGTCAACTTCATATGAAATGAGCTATTTCATTCGGTGAGGGTAAAACTGCTGATGCAGTCGAGTATAAGAAGCCAATCGGTAAATCTATGTATATAGGGCTTTGGTATTGGATGACCGAAATAGCTGCACAGTGGCATTGCCAAGGTGGCTGCTGAGTGTGCCAACTTCCTTTGTTGTCATTAATTACACTTATTACTTTGATTGCAGTTTACTTACACCCCCGAAGAGTGTAGCTGCTCTGAGCACCCTTCGTGATGGTAGTTGGAGAGATGGCTGCTATTAAACTGAGGAACTTCGGCTCTGCACACTGACCACTAACTGACTGTTTCAAACCCAGCTGGCTGGGCAAACTTTTGCTTATAAACCAGAAGTGGAAATAAGAAAGCTACATAAACATTAAAGGGATTCAACGGGAAGTTGGAAAGCACTGTTAACAAATGCATTACAAAACTACTGCAATATTCCTATAGGTCTAAAGTCCCGAACATCAAGCATACAATTGTTTACATGTAAAAATATTCCATAATGATCGCACAATTTTTAACCAAAAAAAAGTGTGATTAATGAGACTGATGAGAAAATTATTCAATAGAACGTTAGAAAATATTGTTTAGGGGTGATTTGATAGACATCAATAAAAGGATGTCCCCTAAATAGCACTTTTACTTGTAACTTGCCTTATTACATTAGAAAAGCTTAAGTACAAAAAGGTTATACTGTTTTTGTGACGGAAAAATTGCATTCCATTTTATTATGTTTGCAATTCTTTCAGAACAAGAAAATAAAGTGATGAAAGCTTTGAGATTTAGGGATGTGGAAAAAGAAATTTTTAAAGCAATTACATTTACATGAATGGCTATACAGTCCTTGTACAAATTGTTGCCGTCGGTTGGAAAACTGTATCTCCATATTTCATTTTCATTTGATTTATGGTAACAATATTGGTCGTGCTTGTCTGTGGGTTTTTCAATTTATTAAACCAGTGATAAATATTGAAAAGAGTATAAGTAACGCACTGTATAATTCATTTAGATTGTTTTTCGATTACCTTTGGAGATAAGAGCCCCAAAGCAACAAAATGCAGCTTTTCTAGAATTTTTACAAAATGCTCATAACATAGAGCACTGTGGTTAACGCATTTGCACATCAGCGGAATAATTTATTTCACTTTTTTAGAAGAGGTTTTATAATGGAAGGAAAGTTAGTCTTTTGAACTGAACTATAACTTTGCTTGGATAAAAACTGGAACTGATGTTGTCAATAAAAGGAAATATGACAAGAAAGTTTATTGGACTGTGTTTGCAGATTATTATGATGTTTGTGCATTGTGTTAGGAGAAAAGCTTTAACATTTAATGTTGGTATCTGGAAAAAATTCATAGCAATTTAATATGCAATTTGTAAAAAAAATAAAAACACAAAAGTTGCCTCCACCCTTATATTAGTAGGCCTTAAGAACTGCATGATGTTGGGAAGTGGCACTCCTGGGTCAGTCTATTTGTTCTGGAATTAATAAATAACCATGTAAAAACACATTACGCACATAAAAAATTTCACACATTTTTATTTTTTCTTGCTAAGTATTTGTCTGCATCTGCATTATAAGATATATTCATTATATGGCAACGCTTAGGCAACATTTGTGGAAAAATAAATTACCATAGGGGCCAACTTATCCCATTTGTCCCTACTGTATATTTACATTCAAATTTACAATCACTTTGCAATGTAAATTTCCCTTAAATTGATTTTTCTGTTATTTTAATTCACTCCACTAGATGAATTTGAAACCTTTGAAGCGAATGATTTAGTTTTAATTTTTAACCAAGCCATTTTGTTGTCTGTGTGGTCACTATGACAATGATGGTCACTCCTGTTTTATTTACCAGCATTCACGACAGGTCAGCACTTGTTTTAAGTATTTAGTCTATGATTTTACACGTAAACGTTGATTGATTTACACTATTTTATGTTATAATACATCTAAAATACAAATCTATTCAAATGTGGTATTTTGACTCAAACAGCACTGTAACGTTGTTCTTGTTCCTTGTCCTTGCATTAGTGGAGATGCCAAACAAAGCACAAGAGGTAAGTAATGAAACATATCAAGTATTACCTATAATGCAAACACTTTCTTTTTAATACATGTGGCTGTATCCATGCTTTTTGCCATCTAGGATGCTGTGATCAATATGAAATCTGTGCAAGAGATTGCTAAGCAGTTAGGGTTTGAGTGGGCTGTTCTGGCCTATGAACTTGGTTTCACCAGAAATTATGTCAGACAGTTTCAGGCCACATCCAAAGATAAGAAGGTGCAAGCCCAGAGAATGCTGGAATCATGGTCAGTGAAATGAATGCATGAATAACTTTTAATTAAGAGTAAGGTGTCTGATTCAAAGCATATCTTCATATGGGGTTTTAGGTATGAGCGCTCCTGGGACAAAGCAAACAAAACTAAGATGCTGCAGGATGGACTGGACCGAGCAGGCCGCCGGGACCTGGCCGAGAGGCTCCGCTGCCTGCACTGGGGTCACCAAAAGCTCAGCCGAAGGGTGGAACTACCGTCCGCCTTCCCCTTCATAATAACGGTCCATAAGACTATAGATAACAAAAATGCCCTAAGCAGGATAAATGTGCTTAATCGCAGTTATAACTGAAACAATTTGCATTTTTTGTTCATTCATTACATTGAATGAAATGTATGACACCCAGTGTGAAATAATAAATAAATAAACAAATAAACAAACAAACAAATAAATGAATGAATTAATGAATTATGGAATGGATGGATGGATGGATGGATGGATGGATGGATGGATAAATAAATAAACAAATAAATAAATGAATTAATTAATGAATGGATGGATGAATGGATAAATAAATAAACAAATAAATAAACAAATAAATAAATGAATTAATTAATGAATGGATGGATAAATAAATAAACAAATAAATAAATAAATACATGAATGAAGGAAGGAAGGAATAAATAAATAAACAAATAAACGAATTTATGAATGAATGAATGAATGAATTAACGGATGAATGGATGGATGAATTAATTAATGAATATTAAGTTAGGCATTCTGCTTTGTGCACAAAGCAATTTATAATCATAAATGTTATTATCATACTAATTTGAAAAATAAATATTTCCCATGTCAGTCTTTTGATTTAATAACAGAATGCATTACCTTCATGTAAATGATTTCATTATTTTAGTCATCATTTTAAATAACACGTGTGCTTTAATTAAAATTTTTGTTAATTTTTTAGGCATGTAAAACAAAAAAAATGTCAGATATGTTTTAACATCACTGTCTATTATTTCCGTTAAAATCCAAAAAAAAAATTTATTTACAAACTCAAAACAGCTTTTCCGGTTAGTGTTTACCAATATTATGTTTAGAAAATTAAATAATTAATAACAGTGAAACTGTATTTCCATACGGTAAGATGCTGAACAAAGCGTCAGCGGGTCAACCAATCCGAACCTGACGGTTAGTAATGACTGTGTCTCAAATCCGGGTGAGCTCCCTACACATACAGCACCACGGATCACCGCCTGCAGCGACTTCCGGTCATGCTGTCTATCTAGACGACACGCTGGAGGGATTCCTCAAACAGCCGTTGTGACCAATCAGCGGCGCGGCTCACACGTGGCCAGCACGTTTGACTGAGACAGGTGACGTCAGCGTCGCCAAATCAAACGCCGAAATCAAACACGAATGAAATGTGCAGACAGCTCCGGCGCCGGTCGCATGCACGAAGACGTCCAGAGAAGCGTCTTAACAGTCGCATTTACTTCGTTTTGTTCATAAATAATCCTTTGTTATGTCTGCATTTACAGGAAAATGAGCTTACAGATCGCTGTCAGACTCAGATTTGGTAGAGCTGCTGGGGTGTCAAAGTGGCCGCACGAATAACGCAGAAGACCCCTTGATCTGAAGGTCAGCGGGTTAGACATGGCTACGGTCAATTCTTTCGTGGGTCCAGAAGAGCTCAAAGACGCCAATCACGCTGTCAGCTTAATGAAAGAGCTGCGGTTGTTCTACGAGTCGCAGTTGTTGGTCGACGTAAGTATCGAAGTGGAACCGAATGGCGAATCGGACGATCGCGGCAGTTCCTCGGGCTGTTCCCCTCCTGTGAAACTTTTCCAGTGCAACCGCAACATCCTGGCGGCGGCGAGCCCTTATTTCAGGAGCATGTTTACAGGAGGCCTGCACGAGAGCACGCAGAAGAAAATAACCATTTACGACGTCGACGCCGAATCGATGGCTGTCGTTATCGATTACTGCTACACCGGCACGGTGACGATCACAGAGAGAAACGTCCAAAGGCTGTACGCAGCCGCTAACATGCTTCAGCTGGAATACATACGGCAGGCCTGCTCTAATTTTATGACGAGGAGGCTCGACCATTGTAACTGCGTGGGGATCTTGAAGTTTGCCGACACCTTTGACAACCCGGAATTGAAGAGCAAGGCTCAAGCGTACATAGCGAGGAACTTCGTCCATTTCAGTGCCAATGCGAGAGATCTCTGCGAGCTGGACCCGAAGCAGATGAAGGAGATCCTTGCTCTGGATTGTCTCGATGTGGACTGTGAAAGAAAAGTGTGCTCATTCGCGGTACAATGGATTGAAAACAGTCAGCATGCCGGTGCGGAAGATGCGTTGCATATACTTAGATGCGTTCGCTGGTCTTTGTTAGGCGAGAAAGACAGGGTTTATCTTGATGGCCTTAAATCGAAGCCTTTTGTTAAGAAATATCTATCGGGTGTGTTAGACGAGGCTGTTGGCGAGCAGAGCAGTGTGATTTCAAAGGGTCTAAACGTAACCAAACAGAGAATTGGCAAGAGCGCAAAAGAACTGGTTTTATTTTTTGGACGACCGAATGAGCCCTTCATGTGCCATGATCCTTACGCCGATGAGATATACTCAATGGCATCGCCGATCATTGACCCTGTAAATCAAAACTTCAAACGCTCTCCCATGGAGACGTTTCTGGCCTGCACCACGCCGGAAAGCAATCTGTATCTTGCCTCACACCTTTCAAAGCATTTCTGGGTGTACAACCCGTTGTCGAATTGTTGGCAGGAGCTGGCTGAAAGACTCATGGGAAGAATGCACTCGTACATGGGCTACCTCAATGGGCATCTGTACATTTTGGGTGGCAGAGATCCGGTAACGGATGCCAGGCTCAAGGAGGTGGAGTGCTATAGCATTCAGAGGAACCAGTGGATATTTGTGGCTCCTTTGCCTCATTCGTTGGGAAAAATGCAGGTGGTGACAGTAAACGAGCGACTGTATGTTGTGAACAAAAGAAGGATGCTCAGCTACGAGCCTAAGAAAAACCACTGGCTCCAGAGAGGCTCCCTGAAACGCAGCAAACTTCACAAAGCCTGCGTTTTTCAGGAGCAGATTATCTGTTTGTGTGACATCCCTGTAGTAAAAGCCTACAATCCCGCTCGTGGAGAATGGAGACGGATTGGAGACATTCCAATCGACAGCAGCGCTCTCAACTACCAAGTCGTGCAACACAACAACAGACTCATTCTTTTAACTATTGCCATTGTAAATCACAACAAAAATCGGCTTGTTATACACGAATACGATCCCACTAGGGATATTTGGAAAAATGTGGCCACCATGTTTGGATCCTCGTTTGGTTTAGTAAGCCTCTCCACCAGGGTCTATACCGCCTGTCTGGGATCTGGTCAGAACTTCGTTTCAGAGGAGGAGGACGACAGCGGATCTAGTGCGGACTGGGACTTTGATGGGTTGACCGATGCGGATTCTGACTCTGGCAGTTCAAGTTCCTTTTCAGATGAGAACTGGTAGCCAGTGCCATGCTGGCAAAGGGTTATACGGGGAAGTATGCAGAATTCTGCAGGAAAATGGTCAAAAGTATTTTATGATTTAATTATCAGCCTAAATAGAGTCACTTATCCTACAACAACAGGGTTCAAATCTGCTTGCACTTCATGCTGTTTTTATCAGTATTATGACACAAAGTTCCTGCCTTTAAACAATTGACCAGAGTGTTAAACGTTTGCGCCTCAGGATTACGATACTTAAGTGAAAAGAATTGAAAAAGATATGTGAAATAAACCTGTAGGTGTAATTATTTATGGTCCCAGAGTGTAATGATTATAAAGCGATGTTTCTTTTTCATTCAGAATGGAGGAAAGAGCAGCGTTTGTTTGGAACAAAATTGTTTGCTAGATTGTTTGTGTGATAATAATTGCTTATACACCTTAAACCTTAAACACTGACGTTTGTCACAGGGTAGAATTATTCTTAAAAGTCATTTTCTTTTAGGCATAAATGAAGGGCTGGCTACAGTAAACGCTATTGAAATTTCTCAGGGGCAAATATGCTGAAACATTTCTCACCTATGTTTTACTTACTACCTGTGTTCAATTATTCAACTATTAAAGTTGTGTATTGTTTTGTGCTGGTCGGCACTTAAGGGAGAGCTTGACATGCCATATTGTTTGTTAAGAATATCTGGCCTCATTTGGAAAACCTGGGGAGATTTAGGAGTGTTGCCGTCACTTGGTCCCACCCAGGTTCCCCGTATCCCAGTAGGAAACAAATGTGACTTAAGACAAAGAAAAGATGTGTCGGTTTCCTTCGCTCAACGATGTGGTGATAAATATAATCTTTTGAGACATCTGCAAGGGTGTCTTTGGAAAGACAGCACTTGGGCCCATTTTCTTACATTGGCCTACAGACGAAAGATAACAAATCTCATACAACTCAAAAGTGAACAGAAGATAATGCGACCTGTTTATAAAGACACTCGCTCATCCATTTTCATGACATTTGCATGAGACTGGAGGGCTTTTTTTCCATTCATGACTACAGCATTTGTATTTGGAGTTGGCATTCAGTTACCAAATGCCTTTGAAAGAGGGACATATTGAACAAGTGAAATATATTTTAAAGCAGATGTTGTGTGTTGTATTAGAAATGCCTGTCTATATAAAAACAAACGTTCAATGTTATAAGTCAAAATAGACTTTTTGTAGTCATATCACTGCTAGACGATTATAAAAGTTTTACTACAATTAGTGCGTAGCTATTGTTAGAGTTTTTAAGGCAACTTGATGCATTGACCATTTGTGAACCATAATGATGGGTATCTGCTTTTTTATTGGTTTTAAACAACCATGGATTAAGCATTTGACATTTAAATTATTACTTTTTTGTTAATTACTTACGGTTCTCTCCAAAAAATCTGTATTACATGTTTAAAGGTATGTAAAAATATTTATTTGACATTATTATTATTATTATTATTATTGTAATGTTTGTGTTTGGATTTTTTATACGCAATCACATCTGGCAAACTATTTTAAAGTACATGCAGTATTTCTCATTTATAAATATCGTCTTGATTCTTTAAAATGAACAAATACCCAATGGCTTTGACTTTATTCCCATCCATAGAACACTTTCAGAAATAGTTTACATCAATTATAAGGTAACATACAATCACCGTGGAAACACAGCAGACACTCTGTTAGGACAATTTCCACTTTTATGGTATTTTGTGAACTCAACATCTAGCAGTCTCTCAGACAGTGAGTGTTGTCTTTGACACCTTTCATGTGCACTAAAAGCTAAAGTCAGCAGGCAAGTGCAGCTGCAAACACATGGCTTGATTTACAATGGGTCTACCCGCTGATCCAGACACCAAAGGTGTAGGTTATTTCCGATCAAGCATTTACAATAAAGTAGTCATATCTGTCATCATTTGGCCTGTTCAAATCGTTCTGTGCTGCCAATGCCAAATCTATTTGAATATAACAAACCTGTTGTAATTACATCCAGTTGCCACCAGATGTCTGTACAAACTCAACATTCTCTTGATGGCCTTCTATGAGGGGGAGGTACTTTGAAATTTAATATAGAATAAATATAAACATATCAACTATGGGGGAGGAGATTAGGATGTGTTCATCTTTACAAAAATCCTAAAAAAAAATGTGTCATTAATTAATCAGACCAAAACTGTTTTGTGGCATACGTTCTTCGAAATATCTTCTTTCGTGTTCAACAGCACAAAAGATGGGGCTCAAGAACTCCATACCCGCATTTTTCAAAATATCTATATGCTCAGCATAACAAACACATGCAGATTTGAAACAATAAGGCAGAATAATATCTAATGTATTATTTGTTTAATAATTCATTTATAATACTTTATTTCTATGTTCAAAATGTGAAAAAGAACACTTTTCAGGTGCTCACACAGCCTGACGTCCAACACGTAACACAGTAGCTGTTTACAAACACGTGTGAGGCGGCAATGACGTCAGCACATGTAACTCATACGGAGGGTTATATTAAGATCGACGCCTCATTGGCGACGGGATTCCCAAGTCCGTCTCCCGCCTTCACAAAGCCACGCCCCCAGCCCCACCTCAGCCCCGCCCCCGGTGGAAAACCCCGCCCACAGCTCAAACCGGGCAATATTTAAACGAACCCAGCCGCAGTGATCGCAAAGCAGCTCCCAGTCTTCGTCTGAAGTCTTCCTGAGAACATCGTCTTGTTTTATTTCGGATATTTCCTTAAGGGACATTTTGAAAATGAAATCTACAAAGATAAAGTCACGCAACAAACGTAAGTTTAAACTTTATTTTATTAAAACACCAGATACACCTACAGTGCTATACACTAGACATGTTTATTATTTTTCTAATAAAAAAATATACTTTATATACGTTTTCCTAAAATAATCCACAGTCTACAACACGTGTTCTATTTGCAGCATCTCTGAATGACGATGATCTCAGTGACGTCATGTGCGAGTTCGACGCTGTCATTGAAGATTTTACGTCACCGGTAGAAAAGCTCCACTTCAGATATGACGAACACTTAAAGACCATGAAGAGACGGAGCAGCACCTGCGTCAGCGACAGCGGCATCAGCGACTCTGAGAGTGAGTAGTACAGATACAGAAGAGATGTCTTGAGACCCATCTTAAGACCCCTGGTCTTAAAATGTCAAAAATGATGAAGTTGAGTCTATACACTGATTATGCCAACTTGATGATTGGCAAAGGTTGGCAAATGTTCAACTCAATGGAAGCAGTGCAGAAGGGAAGGACAGGAGATCCTTAATAAAGTTGTGAGATCACTCTTTCCAACACGACTGGACACTTGTGCCACTCATGGGTTTTAATGGTTGATCATAAAACTTTTATCCGCCCTGTTTCTGCTTGGAACAAACAGGAATGTGGGATTGGTTGATAAACATTCCATGGCACAATCCGAATATGTCACTCGGACAATGCCAATGCACTTTGATTTGTTCAAGCTCGTCTTCATTGGTTCACAACAGGTTGCTATTGTACCCAAAAACATTTCTGACGTAGAAGGTTTTTCTAGCAAGGTGGCATTCGAATCAAACATGAAATGTATAAGTATTACCATGTCTTCAAGAACAATATGCAATGTGGGATCCAAAGTGACCCTGCAGTCCAAGAAGAGACCAACACACCCTACACCCTTTGGTAATAGGTCTATGCCCTTTAACTGGGTGCTGGTGTTCTAAGTGGTTTTGGCACCAAGATTTAAAATTGGACCGACATTGTTTGTGCAAAAGTAAACCAAACAAGTTTACAGTCTAGCACTTAAATGTCAAAACATTACCAAAGAAAAAAAAAATGTAATTGTGATTTTCCAAAAGTCACTGCTTATATATATTGATAAAAAGATGAAGCACAATCTCTAACTCCTCTTCCTCCCGTAACAGGTGCAGAGTCACTAAACAGGAACAGCTTCAGCTGTAGTGATGAGAAACTCAACTCTCCGTCCGTTTTCTCCCTTTCATCAAGCAGTCCCTTGGCTGCATCACCCAAACGTAAGGAAAACTTATCTTCCGTCTGGTTCAGGTTTATTTGCTCTAATGTCTGTGTTAAACTAAACTGCAACCGTACATGAACTGTAAATCGTGCTGTTACAGCTAAACTTGGTGACACGAAAGAACTAGAGGACTTCATCGCTGACCTGGACAGAACATTAGCAAGTAAGTGCTGTTAGGTCTATATAAGACCAAGTGCAGTCTCACACATTGTTACTGAAAATTTATTTTTCAATTATGGACCCGCTTTAAAAATGTTGACCAAATCAAGTCTTTAAACCCATTATAGAGATATTGACCGTTGATTTAAGGATACGAAAAAAATTTTCAGTGCATACTTGTTTTATGAGGCATATATGTATATTCCTATGTATTTATTGGGCTGCGTTTTTAGTGGCTGTCCCCCAATTCTTTCTCCCCATCACACTGAAAATAGCCTTGAGACCCCTAATGCTGATTTTCTCTTGCTGGCGTGTTTCTCTTCAGGCATGTGAATGAGAGACAGGATGACTGGTGCACCACATTGTAGCTCTGGCCAGACAGGACAGTTGGACTGCACCTGACAAACCTGAACTACTGTGAAAATGGACAACACATGGTTTACCATGCTGAATGATGTCACTTTGTGCCCATACACAGACAAACAACATGATAAAATGTTTAAGAAATAGAAAGGGTTGGATGTGCAATCTTTAAAACTTGAGCTGTAAGATTATTTAAATAGGTTTTTATAAAAACAAATATGTAATTTTATAGAGTTGGTTATTGTACATTTATCTGTAATATAACAATTTTTTGAATATATTTTTGTATATGATGTATATATTGTTTCAAACATTATGAGAAGCATTTATGTTGTTTCATTGATTTATGGAGGTTAATATCATCATTCTACTTTTATCGTAAATGTAAGATTTTACAAGGAAATCTGGAAAAGGGATATAACAAATTTAATAAAACTAATGTCTTAAACTTATTAAAGTTGCAAACAGATTTTAACATGTTTCATTGTGATGTTTTTCTCACTGTTTCATTGAATAGTTTCACAATTGTGGGTCTACTAAGCAAATATTATGGCCATAAAAGCAAATTAACACAATATTTAATAACGCTGCAATAAATTTATAGGTTAAACCTTTGATAATAAACTTTCAAAATTATTCTTAATGTAAGGAACTTAGAAACTTAATGTCTCTCAAAAATGTTCATCTTTTCGTCAGTGAGTCTCATCGGAGTATTTGCAGACTACTAGGCTTAGTTTAGGGACAGGATTGGATATAGGGTTTGGGTTAGGAGAATAAGTTGACATGTAGTAACTTATATTTGGTAGAACGTGTTTTGAATAAAGTATTGTCAGATATAAGAAAGACAGACTTCAATTTTTTAATTAATGGTAGTTGACAAGATGTTGCAAGGTTTGTGTGCAATGTAATTAATAAAGGGCATGCCTCTTGAATAGATGGGACTGACCCCACAGAAGGAGCATAATGAACTGTGAGCAGTTGCTGTGACAACACCTGGTCACCTTTTTTGAGAGACTGGCTCCTGTCAATGGGATTCTCTAGTCTGCTGCGGTCTGACCACATGCCTGTTACTTTATTTAAAACCCCCAGCTCAGCACACTCAGCCCTTTTTTTTTTTAAGAATGAACTGATCCATTTCTTACTATTTAGTAAATTATCAGTTGCCACTTGGTTTTCATTACATTTATTAAACTTTTTATGTTTTTGTAAAATCATAAATGTGTTTGGTCTTTTTTTTGTCATGGTATCTGATAAGGTTCCTGGGCACCAAGCTACATTCTTAAAAATAAAGGTGTTTCACCGTGCCATGGATAAAAATGTCTTTGTCTAAATGGTTTAATAAAGAATATCCGAAAAAAAAAATATTATTTGTGTTGTAAAAAAGCAATTTAAATTTTATTATACATTAGAGATGGTTCTTTGAATAAATGTTTTTTTGTGGAACCCAAGATAGATATTCTAAGGCATCTCTGCAAGCTTTTAAACACCTTTGTATTTAAGAATGTTGATGCACTAAAAATTTACATAATATTTTCTTAAAAATTTGAGAATCATGGAAAAAATAGCACTGAATACATGATGAACGGAGCTTTCTTTAATCCTTATGCTTACATTTTCCAGAACACTTGTTTTGGACTCGTTTATCCTGCCAAAAAAACATTTCTAACATAATTCCTGACTTTTCTGTGGAAAACAACGGGAGATATTTTGTTAAATGTCTCAGTGGTATTTGGTTCATACAATGGAAATCAATTCACATATTTCAAAACATCATTTGTGTTAGGCAGAAAGTTTATTAGATGATATCAAAACACTGGCACAGTCCTGCTAAGCATCTGCCCACATAAAACAGAAGGTTCTTTTTATTTGTTTTTTTATTTCACCTGGCACATGGCACATGCTGCACAAATACACTGTACAACCTGATTGTCCTTAAGGTGTTTGTTGATATGGAGATACAACAGCTTTAACCACAAGAAAACTATAATACAGAACTCGAAGTTGCAGCTCTAGCTATGTGGGCTGGTAATGATGGGCAGTGTGGTGGAAAGTTGGTAGCGTGAATAGCCGGCTCATGTTGCCAAGATCAACATCTTTTTTCAAATGGATGATCAATGTCCTGCATGGTTAAGCAAAATTCAGAAATGATGTCTCACTTTTCAACATAAAGTTCAAATATATAGCATGCTCCAAGTGTTAAACAGAAAAAAATTACAAAGTTATCTTTGAAGAAATTACATTTATTCAAAGTAAAGCACAGGCAACTTCAATATTGTTCAGTACTGTAATTAATTATAGTTCTTTCGCTACAATGATTTTATTTCATTATAAACAAGTATAAGGGAAATCTTAGGTATTATCTTGCAAAACAGCTTCAGTTTAAATTAGATGTAATAACGATGGACTTTACTGACAATCATTGCTGAAGCGATATGCTGGGAACAATATGATTTCTGTGTAGTTGAAAACATCTTTTTTAACTGACAGGCCTGTTTGCGTTATATATACATACAGATGCGGTCTGTGTATTGAAAGTAGTGCTGGTAACATGAAAATAATTGTGTTGGCGACATGCAAACGGTTGTGTTGAGTAACGTGACAAAAAAGGGATATTTAGGGCATTAATATATTTGATATTTTTTTGTCACAGTATCATAAACTGCCATGAGAATTCTTTTTCTAATAAGCAATCCCCGATTCAATTGGAGTACATTTTGTTAAATGTTTCATTACGTTGAAAGATCCTTTCTCTTTCACAAAAGGTTTTTTGATTAAAAAAAAGGAATTTTAGGACAAATGTCTCTGTTATTGCATTATTGTGAATGATTGTGCTTACTTACTCATATGCTGAAGTGTTTCATGGTGGTATGTATAGCAAGAGCCAATGGGGCACATCTGATTGAAACTGATGAAACTCCCAGACTGAGCTTACTGTTCTTAAACTCAAGCCCGCTATTGTGTCTGTCCTTCCCCTGACCTCTCAGTCACCAGTACTTTTCACTAAAACTCAAGGCAAAAGAGCCCAGGTCAAAGGTCGCCCAAAAGACATCAGGGTTCTAGAGGGAGAATTATGGAAAGTTTGATGAAAAATTCCATTTTGTGTTAAAGTGAAATTGATGCTGGCATGACATTAACTGTGAAAGGAATAATTCAGCAATAAGAGGCACATTTAAAAAAAAACATAAATAAATAATTAAAACAGAATGATCCTAGATGTGGACAATTACTATCACATAAACATTATCCATAAATATTATAGAAACTGCTTTATTTTTCACTTTACAACTTCACCTAGCATAAAAAGTCTGAAAAATCAAACGTCTCTGCCAACTTTAATGATATAGTATGAAAATATAGTGGTGAGTCGCAGTTGGTCTCAGACGTCTTTTCTTCTATTGTGAAGCAACAGTCTGGTCTCCTGCTCATGGATTTTCTAAGTAACTATATTGCTCATATACAACAGAAAATGATTTCCTGACCATCACTTGCTGGAAAAGGCCTCTCGGTGCCTTGTTTCTTGAAAAACAATTGTGTGAGGTTTCTATTGTTTCTCCCAGATGACAAAGAGAAAAAAAATCTCTCTTTTATTTCTTTAATGCATGCATCCAACATTTCAAATGTAAATGATTTCATGAATCAAATTCTTGATTATTATGTAATTTGTGTGTACTTTGATCTTTGAGGATTTTTGGAGAAACCTCTAAATTTTAACTTGAATATAACACAGCTGAGAATATAGAAAAAATATCCTCCTGACCTCATGGAAATGAATTTTTTTAATGCTGTTTGCCTAAAAAACAACAACATTTTGTTCAAATGACTTAAAGACACATAGCTGAAGTCTTGTAAGTTGACCGTTTCCTCCGGGTCACATGAATTCTGAGGAATGTCAATCTAGGCAATGACATCCAGACCTAGCTTTCCTTGTAGTCGCCATAAAGTAGAGCATTCTTAATGCATTTACCTTTTTCGCAAATTCTGATAAGATTGCAGAACATAGTTTTGTGGTTTACATGCTTAAAGCATGCACAGCTTTTATATTGACTTTTAAAGTAATACTGGGTATTAATGATGACTATACACAAGTGTTAGTAGAACGGGTGAGAATGTGGTACAATGTTCCAAAGTGCTAAACAATTTGTTCCTATTCAGGATCCTACGCATCTCTCAGCACAACTTACTTATCTGCCTGTGGCAGCTCGGTGGGTGCCAGCGGAGAAAAGAAAGGCTACCAGAGATCTGAATGAGTGAAAACCACGGGTCTGCCATGCAAGCGGCTCAATTTTGCAGGCTTAAAAGACAGGCTGTCTCCTGCAGACAGCTTTTTTATTAAGTGTGCTTAAACTATGTGCAGCATGAGTGGCACAAGCACAGATCCTGTGGAGTTTAATGTTATACTGTAGGCGACTGTTTTTTGGTGTGTTCACCCTCATGTGGTGCACATCTACCCGTGTGACATTAAAGCTCTGCGAGAATAAGTTAAACACCTATAGAGCAGTCTTTTCCTTATAGGACAGTTATATGTTTTCTGTTGATGATCCTTCTTGTTTCATTTCATTGACATTCAATTCAATTTCACATCTTTGTAGTAATTGGTGGTATAACCCGCATGCATTTTTGTTATGATGGGGGACGTTCTCTCCGCAGCTTTGGCATAACTTTACATAGGATACTTCAAATAAAGAATACATTTTTATAAAGTACAATTTCCATTCCTTAATTACAAAAACAAACCCACTTACCATTTGTTGTGAGTAAATTGAGTGTCTCCACCGCCTACCAGCACTTTATTGTTATACGTCCCCTACCGATTCTCTTCTGTAGAACTGATGGAATCAACACCCATTCATTTAGACAAGCGTGTGACTCCCTGCAGGCTTCAGGGTAAAGCAGGATCTGTTTACACTGACCACACCTTTTACTGGACACTTCTCTGGAGATTGACCTGTCTCAACAATTACGACTCAAAGCAATCTTTTAGCCTCTTTTTTCTGTTTTTGAAAGGTCCTTACCTTTAAAAGGTTGTTTTAAATAAAGCAGCGCTGTGCATAGCCTAAAGCAGTATGACCCTATGAATGATCATCTGTCAATACCCACTCATTATGGCACCTTTCACTCTAGTGCTTTAAGTGGGCTGGGCTGGGAACCATAACAAGACTTCGTGACAAGACTTAAACTTTGAGAGCCTGAGACCGAGACAAAACCAAGTGCAAAGCAGGCCGCAAAATACTAAAAGAAGAAGTAACTTTGGTGATTTAAAGTATTGTGAAGAAATCTATGTGTGGGATGTTTTATATTAAACAAAAGACAAAACCTAGACCAAGAAGTGCTTTAACAAAAATGTATAAATTAATTTTGAGACCGGATTTATTTAAGACAAATAATAAAGGTTTTTATTCCAAGACCAGCCTGAGGCACATCAAAACTAGGTGGAAGCAACACAAAATTGGTTGTCCCGTAAAACGGATGTTGGACAACACATTTTTTGTGTTTTTGCTTAACTGAACAAAAAATGTATTGTTAAAATAAATTATTTTTAGAATAAGGGCTATACAAGTATTAAACAATAAGTGATAAATTGGCTCAGCAATGTTTACGTAAGAAGACTTTCTATAAAGGTTTTGTATGTTTGAGCACACCGATGAATGTTTTTATGTAAAAAACAGAACACATTAATAATGAACAAAGGGCCTTTCAGTCCCAGGCCCCAGCATCAGAGCAGAATCTATAGGCTAGAGTGTGATCTGACCTTGTCTAATTACTGTCCACATCCATGCAGTGAAAATAGGCATGCAAAGTGCCAGCTCTCCTCAAACAAAAGAGACATGCTCGGTCCTCCTTAGGGGCTTTACCGCTTATGCTCACCCTGTTTAAACTTGCCCAGATTTATGAGTCATGTGTAATATTTTCCAAAATACAAATGCTGCTACATGTACACAAAGTGGGTGAGGGGTTATATTAACGGAGCACCCGAGTAAGAATAAGGAACCCTGAGGCTTGTGAGATAGTTCATGATTATAAACAGTGAAGATGCTTTGACATGCAGGTATAATATTCAAATGATGTCAAAAAAGAATAACGGTTCAAAACACATTTTATTGTTATATGACCTCACAGTGAAGTACAAAACAATCGTTATCTCTGTGCCTATAGAAAAATTAAAAATATATATATTTAAAACATGAAAATGTTGCTGAAGAACATTAAAAACAACAACAAGACAATGAGATGAGAGTATAGCGGAATAGACTCGCCCTCCATTCTTTAAAACCTGGGCAAAACTCTTTCTTCTTTGGGAAAAAATAAGATGTTTTACTAGATATAATGCCCATCACATGCTGCGGTGATCTGTACAAAATTGCCTAAGGAATCTGTAGATTAAGCAGGGAAATCAGGGCTCTAAAGTTACGTCTAGAGAACAGGACATACACAGCATTCGTAGGTATGACTTTAGTAAATAATGAACCTCGTCTGTTGTGGCTAATGACAAACTACAATAGAATCACATGGCCACAGGTTTTGCCTTTCTTAGAAATTTCAGGAAATGCAAACAGCCAAGTTTTCACGCTTGGTTTACTCATAAATGATCGGATTCAAACTCTAACAATCCTGCTGAAAGCAAACTATAGGCTTCTTCACACTGATCCAGCAAACTCCATCAAGTTTGTTAGTTAAGTGGGAAACCCCTGTTGCCGTTTGTTGCATCAATGTCAATTGGAATTTCAAGTGTTGTTGATTGTTGATGTTGAAGGTTATTGGTTTTTGTTGGATCTTTGTGATCCATCCTTTCAAATGGGGATTAAGGTTAAGTTTCTCCCGGGTCAAAGTGCATGACACTCAAGCGGATCGGTGTGTATAATGCTGATGTAAGAGACTGCCAGCAGAAATGCACAAATGAAGATTGTGTTATGCCCATTGGTGATAGAGAGTACCCAAGACTGTAATTAGACGCTTATTATCGGACATACAGACATTGTCAAAATTATTGCCAGCCCCGGTAAATATTGGCAAAGAAGGCTTTTAAAATAAATCTTCATTGTTTTTTCTCTAATATTTCTGATGAGTTTGGAGAATACACATCAAGCAATGTTTGTCTGTATTCCTACATACAGAATTTCTCCAAATCCTTTAAATGTCGGTGTTCCCTCTTCTTCGGTTCATCCCATTTATGTTATATAAAGGGTTAGGGTCAGGGAATGTCTATGGCCTGTTACCGTTTGATATAAAACATGTATCTGATACACAATAATATTCCATATGTCAACTTTTCTTCATTATTTTAGACATTTTTCTGACACTTAAACTCAACTGATTGCTGCAATCGTCCTTCTGTGCTATTCGAAGAGTCACTGGGCATATATTCTTTATATTACATTCTTTATTTATTAGATTAGATAAGATTAGATTCAACTTTATTGTCATTGCCCATATAAGATACAAGGCAACGAAATGCAGTTAACATCCAACCAGAAGTGCAATAAGCAGTAAGTACAGAGTATATATGTTATATATACAATAATGATACAGAATATATGAGTATAGATAAGCATTATGGACAGATTGTAAGCATTATTGACAGATTATATTGATATCTCTAGTTTGTCAAGACCTCTTCAGTCACCTAGTTGTGCTTTGAAAATGTATACACTGTACACACCATAAATAATTAATAAATGCATTACACTTAGTGATGGAGATTATACGTTTTTTTCCACATTGATGCCATTGAAGCCCCCTTTGGATCTACCAAAAAACCATTCAGTCAAGTTCTTTAAAGAATCAACTCTTCCTTATCTTCTTATAATAACACAAACCTTTGCCTCTTAAAAGTGGTCTACAGATTGTGTACATATTCCATTTATTGGACATGAATTAAATGTTGAACTGGTCAGTATAAGAATTCATTTGCACAAGGTACTAGTAAAAAGAACAGCCAGTATTCAGCTGTGGACGGTCTGGAGCTCTGGGAAAATAAGAGGCGTTCAGCGGCCTGACCCAGCTGCATACAGACACACACTTACAGGAAACACACGTTCTGCTACAAAAATCACATAATGTGTACAACCAGTCTCCAAAACAACAAGCATCACACCCATGTGAGATAATCCAGTTACAGAAGAACACAAAAATTAAGTGAGGTTGAGATATACACCACTCACAAAAAAATATAATTTACAGTGTGTGATAAAATACTTAAAGTAATAAACAGACTTCTTACTATTTTACTTATCTTACACTATGATATGTTCTTTCATTTACTTATGAATAAGAACTAGAATAAGAAAAGCGCAGCTTGAAATATTTTTGAATCATGATGTACATAAAAAACTTTTATATTGGGGGGAACTTTCATGTTAAATTTTGAAATTTAAAATAACAGAGTTTATAAAATCATAAAGAATAAACATAGCTTACATAAGACTATAGGAATGGTGGATAGAAGATTTACAGACAACATTACATTCGGTCCAAGACATCTGGACATTTTTTGTCCCATTGGATGCTTTTGTGGAAGCTGTTTTTATTTGCGTGACAGAGTAAATACCCAGAACAGGAATAAAAACACTCATAAAAGATTGCTTTGGCAATCTTCTCTAATTTATCCATCATGAACCATAGTCTGATATTTAACCTATTATTTAACCCTTTGCACTTTGTAGGTCGTGTTGGATACGGCAGTCACATATATTTAAAAGGATTTAACACCCTAGGTACCAAAATAGGCTTATGCTGAAACAATTCTGTTTAAACTGTGTTGAGTTTTGTATTTTATAAAGTCTTGTTCATGACACAGGTAAAATCTCCTTGATCCTTCTGGCCGTTTAAGGCAGCTCAATTATGTAATGATGACAGACCACCTCATCTGATCGGCGCCTGTGAATGTAAGACCCAACCAGTGCTAGGTCTCAAAGCTCCGATTCAGACACAATAAAAAAGCAGTGATAGATAGATAAGCTATGATGTATCCCCCTCTCCTGACCCCTGGGCTTCAACACTTTCTAATACCCACACCCGGTTCCAAATTCTCATTTTCTTGAAGCCCTTGCCATAAAACGAGAGTGCTTTCTGACGGAAGACCCATTAGGGTAAACTTTTTTCTATGTAACTTTCTTACTAACCAACTCTGGGGTATCAGTAAGAAGCACGTTTAGGCCGCATAAGATATGCATAACGTTTTAACCAAGTTAACATGTAGTCCGAACCCTGATACACACAACATTTGGCAACGCATTAACTACAATAGTACCCCCTTCAAACCAGCTAAACAGTCCTACCTTGGTCCAAACAGAATCAAAAGCATTATGAAGATTTTAAGTACAGTCACATATACTAGCCTCATCAAAACATTGCCAACCCAAGGGCACAAGCAAGCTCACACATGCCTACCCGTTTAAAGCGTATATTAGCAAATACTCCTTTTAGTGTGAATGTGCATTACAGAGCTGTACATAGAAAACCGTGCTCATGCTGAGGTCACATTCCTATAGGTTTGACAATCATATGAGTGTTACTGTAACTCTTATACATTACACAGTTATTATATTAAAATGAATATGATCAAATATCTATCATAGTTCACAACATTTCCCCGCATCTTAATGAGCTTATCAATGCAAATCTGAAGACTTGTAGGAACGAAGTGTTAAGTGTTTGTGTAGTGGTTTTATGTTTATAGCGATGCAACATTGCCTTATTAAGTAACATTCATGTTATAAAAAACAAGATGATTCACATTTATAAGTGAACACATTTTAAAACCAGTTTGTCATCGCTTTGAAGAACAGGGATGATACAATGATAGTGTTTTGACATGTGTCTTAGGAGTCTGAGAAAGATGTTGCCAGGACCAACAATTACCGACGAAACATTTACAGCTATCACCAAACCTCAGAGGAATCTAGACATCATCTCATTGTTTCAAGATGATGTAAAGGTTTGTCACCATCAGTCATGTGTCATTGCACTACGCTGCAATGTCAATGGTGGGCTGCAAAGTGAGAAACCCATAATAGACACTATTAACAACAAGGAATTGAAATGCAGATTTTCTGTGTAATTGCAGGTTTTATAGTGCTTACAGAAGGGGTCTATTTACATATGTTTTCAATGATCTGCTGCTTAGTAGCTCAATGGATTGTGGAATATAGTATATAAGAGTAACGGCTGTGGCATGAAGAGGGCTTTCTCTATGAGTTCATCTACAATGTTTGGAGAGTCTTGGAAGAAAGAAGCAAGGACCAAAATAAAGTTTAGTTACACAGCAAGACTTAACTTCTTAGCTGCATAATCCAATCCAGAATATGCTTGTTACTATTAAAAATGTACTTAGACTCCCTTCTGCCAAACGCGGGCAGCTGATTTTTGATAGAATTGAATAAATATTTGTTTATCTAATCTTTATACATCTATTCATTACACTGCTGTTGATCACACAACAGAACAAATCAATAGAGGAGTCGTCGTGGCCTGGTGGATTGAGTCTTGGACTTGTGATCCGAAGGTTGCTGGTTCAAGACTCCGAACCAGCGGGAATACCACGACTGAGGTGAGTCCCTTGAGCAAGGCACCGTCCCCCCCACTGCTCCCCGGGCGCCGCGGCATGGCTGCCCACTGCTCCGGGTGTGTGTTCACAGTGTGTGTGTGTTCACTTACTGGATGGGTTAAATGCAGAGCACAAATTCCAAGTATGGAACACCATACTTGGTAATACGTCACGTCACTTCACTTCACTACAGTGTGTGCCTTGACCTTCACTACAATAACAAAGGACTAGAAAAGGAACATAGTAATGCATTTTTTGGCTACACCAGACAACCGCAGTCAGAAACAAATGCGTTATGCATATATGTGTGAAAACACCCCCACCCACAGACCCTCACACATGCACACATACACACAGCGGCAGTTGTGGCCTAAAGGTTAGAGTGCGTTCAAATCTCAGGATCAGCGGGAATGTACGTCCGGAACGCTCTTTCCCGGTTTGAGTTGTGGTCTATGCTCTTGAGCATTGCACCAAATCTCCAATCGCGTCCCAATGCTCAGAGTTCACAACTTTGTGTGTGTGTGTGCACTTGCAAGGAGGTTAAATGCAGTGCGCAATTCAGAGTGTGGGTAACCATAGATGTCACTTTTTTTTTTTTGCCATTCACTTAGGATTTCTGCCCTTAAATGGCCCGCTGGAACCATGCAATTTTGTCTTCAAACGTGTACAAAGTATTTAAAGGCACTTAAATAAGTTTTGGAAGAGAGCATCAGAGGTGTAAATAGAAGCATTCTGGAAGCCAAATACAAATATCTTCCTGTTGCCCGTTAGCTGTCCAAAGTCATCCAGCCGGACGGGTTCTATAAATTACATCCGCACTTTCTCCTCGGCAACATCTTGAGAGTGTTGGGTAACTGGAGTCAGGTGCTGGATTCCTCAGCACCGTGTGAGGGGCAGGGTGGCAGGGCCAGGCGTCAGTAGGTCCCGTAAGACAGGAAAGAATAAAACTACCGCTGACAAAAATGGAGCACTTGGAAAACACTCATCTCAGACGGGTTGAAGAGTTTGCGTAAGCACTGAAAGATCACGTGAAGTCAGGTTGACAACATTCCAAATTCAGCTCCGCTAACATTGGCCTGGTACAGACCAGAGGTCAAACATGACAGGATGTTCAGAATAAATGTTTGCCTCAAGTTCACTAACAAACACAGGATGTACAGAAAGCTATAATCTTCGGAGGTAAAAATACATGTTTTTTGTGCTCAAAATAAAACATTTTTCTTTCTCTAAGGCTGCATTGACGTTAAAATAAACAGAAAATAATCTGAACTTTGCAGTCTTGTTCTTTCATTTCTTAAGTTTCCTCATTTAGTTTTTTTTCAATGTTATATTCTCTTATCTAGTATAAACAGATTACCAACAAGCAATGTCTGTATACTGTCTGTTACAATAAATCTCAGCCATGGAATACATTGTAACATTGGCACTTCTGTCAGTTTTCATGTTATTGTATTAGACCAGTAGGTTCTGAAAACCTATGTATATTACATAATATTACATAATAATTAAAAATATGCATATTTAGATTTGCTTTTAAAACAAAGTTAGATCAACTAGATCAATTTACAAAAAGTTTAGTAGTTAACTTAATTTTAGAAATAATATATTAAACCATGAATGTGGCATTTGGTGTATCAAAATCATGGCTGTTTCATCAAAACAGTATACGTATCTTTATCAATACGCCAAGTCTGTCAGAGATCAGAAATACATGTTTATTTGGACTCAGTCGGTTAAAGAGTGATGATGGGTGTGTAATGGGAAGGCCGGGAATGTGGTGTGTAATTGCACTTAAGGATCTGATTTCTCAGGACGGATAAAGATTTATGTGGAACTCTTGGGAGATGGGTGGCTGTGCTTTACAGTCTGCTGAATCTGTGCACTATAAAATTCCCAAAAACATGTGACATAGAAAGCACTTGCATAACATAAAAAAAAAAAACAGTTCATCAGAGACAAACATTATGTTTTAATAATGAACGGTTAATCACTAGGGCATATATATACATATATAGTGTGTGTGTGTGTGTGTGTGTGTGTGTGTGTGTGTGTGTGTGTGTGTGTATCTACATAATCCAGCCCTATTAGCACACAATTAAAACAATACATTTAAACTGATATAATATTCTTAACACTAACAGTGCTGGGAGCAATGTATAGTGTGTATGTCACTTTCATACTTAAAACATTTATAATTATCCACACTTTTTATCTTATGTATCTACATTAGTTACATGTTAATTTAACTGTCCGTACAACAGGCTCTGCCTCTTAAGCGTGTATCAAAGGCACATGGGTCTCTGGCATTGTATGTCTTGTGTTGGAAAATTAATTTTGGGTGAAAACCAAACAAAATCACAGTATCCACTATAAATTCTGACAGGGTACCGCACAACATCAGGTCCAGGTCACATTGCTCCCCAATAAAAAATAGAATTAAAAATAACTGATATTGTAACTATAAAATGAAGCCTATTTAAGATTGCTTACAGCATAATTTTGTTTACAATATACCACAAATCCCTTTGAAAAATCATGCGATTATCATTAATAAACATTTTTTTCTTATTTTACAGGGCATCAAGTGAAGTACAACTTTATTCTTCTGTGCTCTGGACATGTTTCAAAAATTAAACCCAATACAGACACAGAGATCACCTGTCAGGTGACCTGTTCTCTCAGGCACTAGACAGCATGGTGGATGTGAAAATCTGCTGAAGGATTTGAGGGATCTGCTTGGTGTCCATGGCAACAAAAGAGCGTCCAGCCGGCAGGGTTCTCTGGAGCCTGAATGTCGGAGAAAGAGAAAAGATCCCCCACATTAAACAATAGCAATGCAAATGAGATTTCCTAGCGAGTTCCTAGTCCTCCGTGGGGGTACAATGGCCATCATTGGCGGTGGGGCTTTGATGAGATATGGGTCTTGAGAAAAGCCTGTCTGTCAAGATGGGCTGAAAGCAAAGTACCACCCTTGTCCTTTCACTTAGCTTCTGCACCTCCCTTCTTACTTATCATTCCTTAATGTCAGTTGGACCCATTAAATAGGAAGCACATGCTCACTAAATCCTGCTGGTCATGAAAAGACCGCAACAGTAGTGCCCACAGCATGCCTTCAAGTTCTCCCCATGTGCCATTTGCGAGTCAAGACCAACAAAACACACTTTATAATGCGAACAATACACCAGAGAATTTAACACAAGCCTATAGACTCTTTTCTTGTATAAACGAGCCACACAAATCCTAAGGGCAATGCAAATCACACGGTTGTAAAAGTAGGATTCTAATTACATTTTCAAGTCATTATGCTTTATTACAATCTCATCCTTTGGACTGCGGACCTTATTTCCTTAGCGAGACCTTTCAAGAGGGATTTTCTCTCATTAATTTCACTGGCAGGGCTGTCACAACCTTGTGGATCTAATCCAGGCTTAGCATTTAACCAAGTGTGCTTACATTTAACACATGACCAAGAGAGCCACGTCAGACAGAGTCAACCTACTGAAGAACTCACCTGTCGGCTTGGTCTCCTAGGGAACCAATAAAGATGGCAAAGGCATTGACCTGCGGGTTACTGGTGAGGACACGTGCAAATCGATCAGGGCTGATCCCGTAGCGCTCCAAGTTGGCGTCACTCAACACAATGACAAAATGCTCATCGGCTTCTTCACGTGCCAGTTCCTTTATGGCGTATTCGGTGCCTTCCAGAGTGTAGTCTCCACTCATGCAGAACTGTGAGTGGGCATGCATTGTCTGAGAAGAAAAACAGTAGAAGTGTGAGGTACACTCATGCATAATTACCCAGGGGTGGATTTTTTGGCAGATAATAACATTTACCAACCAAATGTCACAAGCTAAATTTTGCGTCTTAATAGGCTGCAGACTTTGAATCAGTCAGGGAGTTACAAAATTCCATTTAAAGCCAATTATTCCACACCTTAAGTCTGTTGCAACTTTTTTCTAGTTCGCGATAAACATACAAAGCTCCTATCCATGTGATTAGGATATCAATCTTCAAAACTAATTATGCTTAAGTGTGCTTGTAAAATTGTGGTGAATGACTCTTTAAACTGAAGGGCGGAACCAGATTCTGCAGCCTTGGGCCAGGTTTGGCAGTTTACATGATCCTGTTAGCCTCTGCTGGTTATCTGCTGTCATAACTACTCACTTACTAACAGTTGGGTTAAAATTGACACAAAAAAACCCAATAAAGTTCTATATTTCTAATAAAACATCTTGTTTGCTGTTTTCTTAATAATGTTACTTATTTTATCAAAGTTACTGGTGTTGGGTCTTTTATCAAAACATTGTAAGAACATGGGTAAGAATTGATTCAGGCCGTTTTGGATTGGGTACAGATTGTAGGACCTTTTCTTTTCATGCATGTTAGGGTAACATTTTTATCAAGACAAGTAGCTTTTTGAGCAGAATGTCCAAAGAAGAAAAAACTGTTTTCATGTTGACAAAGCACAATTCTTTTAAAAGAAAGAAAGGACCCAATCTGACTGCAATCTGACTTCAATTATCTCACTGACTCGGCACTCGTGTCTAAGAATTTATGCTTGACTTTTCTTCCTGATGTGGTCACATGAAACAATAGGAGGAATTCTGGGAGAAATGCATGCTATTACGTCAGCAGATGTGAATGGATAAGACAGGGAAACAAAACAGGGAAATGAGGTCAGATCTGCATTAGTGGAATAGTTGTATTACTGTACCTTTAAAACCTTCAGCCTCTCCTTGTTGTTCTTGGGGACTTTGTTACATGTCACAAGTTCAACGTCAAAACCATCTCCTGAGTGTCCCGTAATGTCATACTACAGGGAAAAAAAAGAAAAGAGGAAAGAGGTTAGCCAACAGTGCCAAAAAGTTTCCTTTGTGTGTTATTTTCCATAGTCTGAATTGTATCAGGAATGTTGACCAAGAATAAAACATGTCAACAACCAATGATGTAAGCCAGTAAAAATGGATAGCTGGGAAGCAAACAGACATTGATGGTATTCTGAGTTACATTCATGAATGAAAGCCGAAAGCATTGAAATACAACATTTTTACTACCACAAAAGTAAATAAATGCACAAAATAAAATTTATTTAAAGTGTGAAGTGATACAGTAAACATATCGCAGTATGTTCACATTTGACATTTAATGTTTTTTTATTTTTTGACCATTTTTTGACCTGCACTTTGTTTTGTAAAAGACAAGACTCATTCCTCACTTGTCATTGGTCAGCTTTCAAAAATAAGCATTTGAAATGCTTTTGTTAAGAAATATACACCATATCTTACTGTTGTATAACTACTCAAGTACAATTATACCATGTCAACCAAGCCTGAATGTGACCCCACACATTTAAAGTGTTACACACTTTAATGGCACATTAAACCGAGTCCAACAATGTAGCCATTGACACATATCTTCTGCTGTTTTCCATCCCCATTGCTTGGGATGGAGATAACAGATCATCTTTTGTGCGGGTGCCGCAAATCTGCAAGCAGCTCCAACAAGGGCAGTGATTCACTGCGTCCACAACATCTGCCAGCAGTTCAGCCGAGTGGGAAAGTAAGAACAAACGAGAAAGGAAAAAGAGGAACAGACAGACAAAGATAGAGCAGCATGACCTTCCTTATGGTAACTGCTTTGCATCACAATTATCACCACAATTTCCATGGTTACCTCCATAACAGTTTGTTACCTTGTGTGACAGGGATAACCCTTTTGCTCATCATACAGTACTGAAAGCTTAACGTTTTTGGAGTGTTAGGAAGTAAATACAAGGACTGTTTCAATAGCGTGTTACCACGGAAATGACTTATTGTAAACATATCATTATAGAATTGAATTATATTTGAGCAAGAAATCACAAAGCGGATACATAAAGATTCTATCAAAAATATATCATATGAAATCCTCTATGGATACAGCCTGGTAACTCCTAACCTTAAATCTCTTGACAGATTTACAATTCCATGCTTCATACATTTAATACACAAATATTCATATTTATATATATGTATTCTGTTAACTTCTTTAACAATACTTACATTTTTTTACATCTCACCTTAAACTTGTTTTCATAGCTCTCCAAAGCCTCCATCACCATGCAAACAGCCTCCATAGAGCGCTCCAGACGCCCATCCACACCATTGAATCGATACATGCTGCCAGAAATGTCCACCAGCAAACGCAAACGCTTTGGCTTCTGCTGAGGAGATCCTAACTGCAGACAAAACCAAAAATTAATACGTAAGTCAAAACCGCATTAGGCCCCGGTCACATATTTTTCAAAACCATTTTAATATTTCACTTATGATATACTAATTGCAGCTTTCTATTGGCTCAGACGCAAACCAAAAATTAATACGTAAGTCCAAACCGCATTAGGCCCCGGTCACGTATTTTTAAAAATCATTTTAATATTTCACTTATGATATACTAATTGCAGCTTTCTATTGGCTCAGACGGCTTCTATGAAGTTTTGTAGTTTTCCAGTGGATTAGACTAAAGCCATATAATAAAACAGAGAAGCACTTTAAGATTATGCTTGTTTTTTCCTGTTTATTATGTGATTATGGCATTGAGAAAGTAACTTGGCGATTAGATTCAAATAAGATTGCTTAACAGTTCGTGCAAAATCCTTGTGATGCTTATTTGATCTTAATCTTAAGCCGTTTCTAATTTCAGTTTATGGTAACATTAGACAAACATAATGCATTAGAAAGCAGGAATTTGGATTTAAACGTGTTTGCTTGAGCAGTTTTCAGTGTATTGTTTGCTGTCACCTCAGGGTCCAGCTCTCCTCTGCGTTTATAAATGGATTTCTCTCCTGTCAGGCCATCAATGATCTTAGCATCATCGAGCTCGCCAAGTGCCTGATTCCTCAGCCATTGCCTCTCCTTTCCTTTAGCCTGAAAAAGAAAAATCAATTATATGACCAAACAATTATATAATACACAAGGTAATCATAAACAAACAAACCTATTCAGATACCTACAATGATGGCATTTGCTCTAGTCCAGGACATGTGATTTCTGTTAAAACTCGTTTTATTGTAATATTGGGATTTGTCATTACACAGATCGTTTACAGGTACTCCCACACAACGGAAATGTAAAATGAGGAGAAGAATCCGAAGGTCTCTTAAAGGAACCTTAAAGAGAGACTTGACTGCTATGATGTAGATGGAACCAATAACAAATATTTACATGCAGACTATTGTTATGTCTTCCATTGCTTCATAAAAAAAGATCAACTAACAAATGTATGTGGTGATTAAAAATGTGTTTTCATCAACGAACAAGTCAAACATGGATTTATTTGGATGACATAGGATTACAACGGAAATCATTTTTGAGGATGATTACAGCATTGAGTTAATCCAGTAATTGCAGTAACTCTGGCGTAATGTAAACCAAACAAACAATGACAGGGTTTTCCTTTTTAAGATAACTTTTTTCTTGAAATATAATGAAAAGGAGGAAGCGGAGCAGAGTGTTTGCCATATGTGTTGACATCTTCACAGGAGAAAATGAATAGGCAGTGTTCAAATTACAACCTGGAACAAACCCAAGTGGAAAACAGAGGCTTAGGGTGATGCAGAGGTTAAATACTTCTCAGGACAGAACTTGTAAGGAACCATGCCAATGTGCCTCTGGACCACACATGTGCCAATGAATCTGCCAATCCCTCTTGATAATGTAAGTGAAAGGAGAAAGTGTTGCTTTGGAGGACTGGACATAAAAAGAAAGAGGGAGATAATCCTTGTCACATAAACACATCTGTCTTTAAGCAGAGCTACTCGCAGAAGCTGCCAAAGAGGAACCTGATCCTCCCTTTGGCTGGAGCAAATCTTCTGTTCACACAGCAGAGGGAATCCCCATGTGCACTCAGCTCAGAGCGGCCACAGATCTCAGACCGGGTAAAGCTGCATCTGCTCGCTTTGTTAATCGTAGGAGAGGGAAATTAGCTGGTCTTCAATCGACATGTTCTCAGAAACTCCACCCATGTTCTAGTGCTCTGTCCACCCCACACCCAAACAAAAAAGATCAGACGAGCTACCGGACTTCCTTCCATAGAGAACAACGACCGCACAGTCCCTATCGACAGTCCAATCGCTGGGCAGGACGTGTATTATTAAAAAACAACACGCATGTTCTCTTGAAGTGAAAGGTTGGCCCTCTCATGAGTTGGCTAAAATGAAAGGAAACCGTTTTGATGATTGCGTGCGTGGCTGTGTTGGCACGTGCACAGCGTTGCTAACGTCTTGCCTATAATTTTTTCAACTAGTCGGATGGGCAGTGGGACAATTTTTTAAATGATTCATAATGCATGCATGATGCTAAGTTAATGCAAAGATGATGCAGATAAGATACCAATACATGCATATTTATTAGCAGTAACATGTGGCTTTGATGGAAAAACAAGGCTCTAGTATCCAGAACACAAAAAAAGGGTATTTCTTTAGCCCACCAAAGCCCTAACAACTCAATACAGTCAGACATTAGTCAGTGTTTACCTGCAGGCTGTCAAGAATGATCCGGAGAGACTGGACCTGTCGTCTGACTGCTTCTGAAAACTTATTGTAGGTGGTAGCATCATACTCACTCATGTCAATTTCTTTCAACCTGCAAATAACACAAAAACAGTACAAATTAAAACTAACCATTCAATTTATCTTACTTTAGTGTTTTGCAGAAGAATGAGAGACAAAAAAGTTGAAATGACAAAATGGTTAGTAAATGATGGCACACTTTTAACTTTGGGAAAACTATCAGTTTAATGTTGAGGATCTAAAGGATAACAGTATGACCATAAAGTCTCGAAGCATATCTAAATGTTCGAAGTCTCGAAGCATATCTAGAAACAGAAACATAAGACTTTGACTTCGCCAGTAAAAAAAGAGAAACCCAAGCTTGACATCAGTGATTTTGCATGGGCAGGTTCTAAACAGATTTGACCTTGATTTGCTTAACCTAGCTTTATTTCCATTATAGCCCTAAGACATTTTACCATGCAAAGTATTTAAAAGGAGCCTCAAGGGTTGGGCATTAACAACATTTCAGAAGGTATTGACGCAATGCAAGCTCTGTTTAGTCACACACTAAATGCATCTGTCAAGAAAGACAAAGGTGAGCACTTGAGTGTAGAAGGTGAAGGATAAACGTTACTTTAGAGGCATGTCCCTACAGCTCCATGACCTGCACCTATACACATACAAGCCCAGGTGTTTAAAGTCAAGTCAGGATCAGCAGTGTGGGGGGAAAATGGGTGGGCATAAGTTTTGCCAGGTCACCCTTTGTGATCTTCATGTCCGATATTTACCAAGTCAATGCCAAGGAAACAACAAGATCCAGAAAGATGTATCATGATTTTGATGTAGAGTAAAGAAAATATCATTGATGAAAATGGAATTATCCTATACCTACACTTCTCTGCATGAATGAGAATATCCAAAATTTGTTTAACATTTGGAGGGTATCAGACTGTAAAGTCTAGACCGCAAGTACTCATCAGACCTCAGGTGTGCTCATACATCACATGCCTCAGACATGAAATCTTTCCAGACGGCCTGATGTGAAGCTCTATCTAAAACATGGAGACACATTGTCTCTTTTACAATAAATTGGCCCGCCCTCTTTCCATCATGACCAAAGCCTAAAATGTCTAAAATTGCCAGCAAAAAATCTTTATCAGTTTTGCTAAACATCTGAGGGTGCGCGCTGGTGTGAATGAACAGAAAAGCAATTCTTGCTTAAGATATTATCATTCCCCCTTCTTTCTGCTTTGTCTCAGTTTCTCTCTCTCACACACACACACACACACACACACACTGTGGTTTCCTGCATGGAATCTGAAGCTCACATTCTTTGTGCACTGTTTTGGAGAGAGGAGAGCTGCTTCTATTTTTTCCTGAATTCCAAACGTATCCATAAACTGGAGAGAAACAGCCAGCGTGGCCACACAGCAGTGGGAAAGACAGAATTAAATAGGGACAACCCTGCTGATAGAGAATATAGAAGCAAGTAATCTAGTTCACCTGATTGAACATAACTGATGAGTTTCTCAGCGTAAAAGGCATGATGAGATGTTCACTTTTATGTGCGCATTTTTATAAATATCTTTCCACATTCTATAAAAGTTCATCAAGACCTTGGAGTAACACATAATATGTTTTCTTGCAAATGAATGAAATGGTTATATTTTACCTTTTTCAATATAGCCACCCTATGCCTAAAAATAGCGGAACATCCTGGAATTTTCTCAGCCATTTTTGCCCCATCCAAGTCATCCTCTCTTCATTATTTGATTCATCCATTTCAAAATTTTAGTATTTTTGTAATGTAGGATATGAATATGTCTGCACAGTTATCCAGGCATCTAATACTACTTCAAAAATGCTTATAAACGTATTTTCTTCAAATCCAACTTTTAAAATCTTGTCTAAATAGTCTTGACGTTTGAGCTGCAGTGTATATCTGATGCAAATGTTGGTTTTGTAACCTTTCCTACATCACAGCACAAAAATATCAAAAGGCTGCATGGATTGTGTTACACTTGTACTAAGCAAAATACCACTTCCTGTACAAAAACTGCAGTGAACGTGACAGACAACACGCAGACCAGAATGTGTTTTTATTATATACGATAAGAACACTTTCGTGTCATATATAGCCCAACAATTCACTCATCAAATTCACAATATTATACTACAGTAGTCATTTGTAATATCACTTTAATAAGCAAAATCAATAATGATTCTCAATAATTCTCAAGAAAATGTATGAATTCTGAGATGTTCAGAAAAATCTGTTCCTGTAGCTAACCCAGTAGCTTAATGGGTTCATATTATCATATACAAAATGTATAATTTTGGAATGAGTTTTTGCAATATAGTTTTTTATTTTTGATTCCAAATCCTTGATTCACCCTTTTCCACATATTCTAACATTATAGCATGATCTGTCTACAACTTTCTTTCAAATTTTCAATGTCAAATTTTTTAATTCTATTTGCAAGTACATTTTACAAAAGTACCAGGTATTTGTATGTGCACAATGTGTGTTTATTATACAGAATTGCAACATAAAATAAACTATTTAACTATTTGAAATGAATATATATAAAATATGTAGAAATCTGTATGTATAAATAAATATATTGTTTGTATATATTAAAGTTTTTTTTTATAAACGTAATGTAACCTTCCATCTTTTTTTTATTATCATGTAGTACAACTCATTGACTAAAGCAATTGTTACTTGTCTATATACTAGCCAGTACATTTGACCAATAATTTTGTGTATGCAGGGTAATTCATCACTTTTAAAGAGCTCCAAAAGTAAATAATCGATAATCTAGTTCTAAGCACAACAACTCTGTAAAAGACTCTTTAAAATATAATTCCTACTATTATGAATCTAAGGAGTGTGTGGAAATGTAAAAGAGGGGAGAGGAAATGCCATGAACTCAGTGAAACCAAACAGAGGCCTCCTTTATGACAGTCTTACACAGTTCCATGTAGCTAAAAACACACACACACACACACACACACACACACACACACACACACACACACACACACACACACACACACACACACACACACACACACACACACACACACACACACACACACACCTTCATGAATCGTAGCATTCATATGGGGTGCATATTTGAGATAGCTGCGCTCCTATACACCTCTGAAGCTTGATAGCCTCCATTCTGTGATCTGTACCTTGCATGTTTTTAATGAGCCAGTTTACAGTTTTTCTGGCTCTTCAAAAACCTGTTGTACATAGCCTAATGCACATACTTTGTTTTTATCTTGAGATACAACAAAAAGTACTTTGAAATATGTTTAGAGATTATCAGGCCCTCAGAGCATGGGGATCATAGGGTAAAGGTCGGGCCGGGTCAAGTGTAGGGTTTTTGGGAGAAATCTGTGTTTGAACTAAAGGCAGAAAAGGGGGACTGATGAATTAAAGTGAGATGGATGAGGGTACCTCTGTTTGAAAGCTTTCTCAGCCATCTCCCGTGCAGCTCTTCTCACTTCATCAGGCACAGCGTCTTTCTCAACCTGTGAAATCTGATAAACTTTGTGACCGGCGTCCAGGCGATAAGGGCCTCCCTTTCCCCCAAGACCTGCTGTGTCTCTGCCGCCTACAAGAACATATTGGTATTTTATTCACATGAGTTTTTATAGCTTTTTTGATCATTTCATAAGCAAGGTTAAAAAAATGCTCATAATTGTCTTCTATTTTTTTTATATATATATATTTTTAATTTCAAATTTTAATATAAATAAAGGTCCACAATTAATATTTACTGCAACATGCATAATGTTAATACCACATTTATTTATTTTTTACTAGATATATTTATACAAATTACGATTTAAAATGAATTTTTGTTTCTTTATGGTAGTCTGGGTGGGTTTGTTGGATAGCTAATGGACTTATTGTGGCATCATGCATACAGTATGTAACTTACCTGTACCCCCAGCCCACTGGTTTCCCCCAACATGAGGGGCGTTTTTGGGGTCAAACTTGCCGTGTTTGGGAGCGCTGACATCCAGGCCACTGTCTCTCTGAATGGTGATCTAAAACAGATAGTTTCTTCATTACACTTCTGCAAAAATAAGTTCCAAACATTTGTTGCCTTCCTAGTTTTGTACATAAATTGCACTCTATTAAAAACTCTTATGCGTTAAAAACAATGAAATTTCTCTTCCATTTTTACAGGAAGTATAGACTATATAAAAATACGAAAAACAAAGCCAACCTATTAACAATATAAATAATGAATAAAATTGCAAGGGTGCAGTCAATATTATAAATTGATCGTCCGCTATAGCTGTTTTCACATTAAAGCGGAAGCCACAGTTCCTACAGTTGTGCAATAACAGTCTGAAAATATCTGCTAGAAGATCTTATGAAGGGTTAATATTTCTGGTAACATACTGACGTGTGACTGTAAATATTAGAACATAGGAATCCCCATTATGCAATAATCCCTACCATTTTGACCATGTAAGGTTGTGAACTGTAACAGAAGAAAATGTGTTTTTCCTTCCATTGTAAACACCAGACATAACCAAAGGAAAATAATTAGTGAATACCAACTTGAATTTCGGTGTATCCATGGAAGAAAGTAAGTCATATTTTTGTAAAAACATGAGGATGAGACTTGTTGCTTTTGGGTGAACTGTTTACACAAATTCTTGACTTAATGTCCATCTACCATCATCTGAAAAGAGCTATGTGATAAGAACAAAGTCAGTAAATATATTTAAACAATTTATCCTAATAATATAATTTCACTTAAAGGCTTTTTCACAAATAACTATACATTTCAATTCAGATTAAATAAACAGATAACTGGTAGACAATGATATTTCTTCACATTACATTGCGTCTGAGTCATTGTTAACCTGTGTGTGTGACTGCATCGTTTTGGGAGAGCAAGTTACGAAAACATATAAAATAAAAAATAATTAATACACGTTAAATATTGTACAACATTATTCAGTGTCTACAACAACTTTTCTCATTATGAGTGTATTAGAGAGGGAGCGTCTACAGATGCTCAAGGGTAATTGTAATGCTGAAAATATTTGGATTGGAATTCACAGACCGGTAACAAATAATAGACAAATACCGAAGCATTTATTTATATACTATATATGTGACTCTGTCTTTGCTGTGTTTAGTCTGAGAAAGGTAACATTGGGACACGGCGGTGGAAAAAACAGTCGCTTCCCTTCTTTGAGGAAGATCAGTGACAGTTCTGTTTATGATAAGAAGATTTGTGTGCATGCAACGTGGCACCACATTAGCCAGGATTGAACATCCTTAACAGCTTCAAGTTAACAGACTGGAAAATGTAGGATTTAAAACGCGAGTTCAAACTACTTCAGGAATGTTTTTCTTTTTCTGCCATGCTTGTCCTGTATTAGGATTGGGTAATTATTAATATCAAAAATAGAACAAATTCATAGGTCCTCTAAACCAATGTAGGTCAATAAAAATGTAGTTATCAACATGAAGAATGTTTAATGTAAGTTTGAGTGTTGTTTACTGTTTATTTGTTCCTAATGAAGTGCACAACTTATTGAAAAGTGCTACCATAAAGAGTTACTTTGCACCTGTCAAACAAAAAGCTTCTACTTAGGAGGTCCATCTGCATTGTTTTAGCATTTAAAAACAAAAAGCATGAGATTTTAAAATATTACAGGTCACTCAACAAAACATCCGGTCAATGAGGATGCTTTGAGGATTTAGTTTGTTTTTTAAGACAGGAAAAATAAAAAATAAATAGAATTAAATGGAAAACTTAGTAGTGCATTTTATTTCAACTTTTAACAAATTGGATATTTTATATTTGCATAGTATGTGAAGCATGAGCATATCTGGATTCATACAAAACTCAGCCTTTAGACAGTGGTCTGAGCAGCAAGACATTCGCCTTTGACTATGGACAGACAGGGTCGTCTGAGCAGACATCACAAGGTCACTGTTTTGGGCGTGTTTGTCTCCAGACAGAAGTGTTGTTTGAGTGATGCCACACCGCTCATTCAAGCGGTCCAGTGGTCAGAGCAGGAGCCTCTGTTGGAATGTGAAAAATGCCAGCGTTTTGAGGAGGTTACCCTTAAACAAAACGTCCTATTCTGGTTTTCAAGAGGCTCCTGCATTTACTAGCAGGCCCACATAGAAAGCAGCAGACCACAGGAGAGCCACCCAGTCCCCAGGCCTCATTGCTATGTGCTCACTGGGTTATTCATTTACAGGTCCACTTTACACTCCACTTTTGTCGCTTAATCTTTATCACCAGAACAACCTGCGAAAAGGCTTGTTGTAGTCCCTATAAGCCAGTCTTTTAAAAGTGCTTTCTTTTAAGGAGAAGAGTTTGTCCTACACATTAAGACCATGAGAAAATCAGTCAATGGTTTAATTTCTTACCTTGTAAGAGCAAACGATATCTTGAGATTGATTTAAAACCTATTTAAATATAACTCCTCTAGAGAATTTAAAAAGCCGGTTTTGTATATAGGTGTACCATTGGTTATCGTGAAACGCTTCAATTTTTTAACCTACATAAAAGACGGGAATTCAGGGTCAGTTTGGGCTTTTTCAGGGCTTCTTTTTACTGTTGCTCCTAACTGGTTAAAGTAAGTTCTGGCAAGTAAAAAAGTAAAAAATTCAAGCCTGCTTTTAAATAGCAGTGATGACACAGCATATCTAAGTGAAGACCTTTGTGAAAGCAAAGACACAGAGACATTGACGTCAAGATGGGACCCCTAAACACATGACCCGCTCCAGTTACACTGTCTAGTACGTCATACTTTAGGCCAACAAACGTTCTCTACATATTATATGCCCCACGTACTAACACTTAGGCTTATAAATAATTTTTTACTACCTGTAAGACTTCTTTAGATATATAATATAGTAATTTGTGTAAAATCATAGCAGAAAACACAAAAACATATTTTCCCACAATGAGGATGTCCATTCTTGGACGGTGCTAATACAAACATTTTTTAAAACATTTTCACAAAACAATCACACTATATAATACAAATTTTGACAGCCATGTCATATTGGTCTGATGTTTCAGAAAGAGTTAGATCACTGATGTTTTAGCTATAGTTGGTCTCTTTTCTCATCATAAGAGTATTTTCATTTGTGAGTCAAAGTGTCAGCTTGTTTCCAGTAATACACACTACATATCTTCATCCTTTATCACTACTTTAAATACACCTGTTTCACTTATTACTTTATAAATACATGTTGCACAGACACACATGTATGGAGCAGGAAAGATCAGTGAGCAACGCTGACTTAAGGGTTTAAAATTCCCAGCATACTGTTAACTGCATCCCACTGTAGAGCATACTGTACAACATGTTGTGACCGTCATAACGGACACAAACACATAACCGGGAAGGAAAAAATTGTCAACATGTGGAAGTTTAGACTGTTAAGGTTTTTGCTCTACTGAAATCCTGTTGTAATAAAAGAAATAGACGATGATCCAGATCTCTGTGTGGAGCGCTGGCTATTGTCACACATCATGTGCATACAAAAACCTTGCTGGATTTTTTTAAATAATGATAAAAACATTGTTAACTATGTTTCCTCATATTTTCTAATGACACATTCACTAAATTATATAAATATCTGACATTCATTGTACTTTCCTTACAGGATTTAAGGGAAATTTTTAAATGAAGACTTTGAGACTTAGAACTTGCAGGGCTTTATTAGAAATTGGTTGCTTGGGACAGTCGCCAATCACATAATA